>JARHVA010001483.1:2512500-2765000 GCA_037957365.1 Torreya grandis
TTGTATTGCAATTTTTTTGTGTTTGAGTTTGCATGTGTAGTTATAATTAAAACTTGTTTTAATAATTTAAACTTGATAATAAAAATTTAATATCATATAATTTCTTTTCATAATTTGGATTTGATTAGCAATAGTTATTTTGAGGAGGTCCTATCAAACTATCTATCTTGACCAAAATATAAATAAAATAGTAATTAGGGAAAGTTGAAAAGCAAATGTGGAAGGTTTAAAATAAACATGTCAATGTCATGTGAAAATTATAATGGCTTCTGCCTTCAATTTTTTTCGTTTATTTTAATTTAAATTTTTTTCTATTGTTATCATAATTTGCATTTGCTTTGGTTATGAATTTTGCTTAAGTTTAATAGATAATTACTTTTCTAAGTAAAAATATAATGTCATGTGAAAATCTTTCTTTGCACTACATTATTTTCTAGTATCTTAGAATGAAATAATTGTACACTTTACAAATTAAGGTGGAGGTATATTTTTTGTGTAAAGGGTTTATTACTAACTAAATTTTCATTGCCATTGTAAACTTTATGTCCAAAAATTAAATGAAAACATTAATTATCATTCTATATTTTTGTACCTCTACAACTTTTATCTTGTTCTTTGCTATAGATTTATTTCTTTGTTATGAATTGTTTGGTAGTATTCAAATTTGATCATTTCTCCCCACTCTCCACTCCTATCCAAAAAACTTTTGTTAGTTAGTAAATTATGTATAAAGGAAAAAATGCGATGCAAACTTGATAAAATAAACAAAAGACAAACACAAATATTGTAAAATAAATCATTCAATTCAAAAAAAACAATGCTAAAAAAATGCAAAAATATTAATAATATTTAAAAAAAAAGATAGAAATGATATTCTTGTAATCACATTGTACATTATAATTGGTTTTAGATTAAAATTTGAAGACTACCTGAAGAAGTCACCATGATATATTTTTAAGCTCAAAATATAATACAAAGTGACATGAAACAAAAGTTAATGAAGTTATATAATTAAGTTTGAATTACAAAAGGTAATGGGAACTAACTTCATTTTAAATAACATAAAGTGATGTATAATGTCTATCATGATTCATAATAGTCGGTGTGTTCAAAGGCGCATCTGTTTGTCACCTAGTACCTGCCACAATGCAGGGACCTATTCTAAAAAACTTAAGAGTAACACCTCTAGTGGACAAGATTCTACCTTTACCATGGAATACAAATTAACATAAAATAATAACTCATTAACCTAGATGCTAATGAATGTTTTCTTGATGCTGCTAACAAGGCTCTCACACCTATATCACATGTCTTGCACAGGCAAGTCAAAGTTAAAAAAATAAAAATAAAACAAACAAACAAACAAACAAACATAGAAGTAATCACGTGAGAGGTTTTATGTTTTTATTTTATTTTTAACTATAAATTCCCTATCTACCTTTATGATTTGATGACCCACTCAATGATTTTTTAGTCCATATTTTCATCAAAATGTTGTAAACAATAGAGACACATGATGGATTCTAATGCCACCACTAAGTGGATCTGTTGCCCGGGTAGCATTGTTGTGTTTAGATTGGTTTTATTTATTTTTTATCGATTTTTTATATTGGAACCTTGAATATTTTGGATGGTAATAAAGGAACACATAGTATATTAAATTATTCATTATGCAACCTTATTGGGTTTCAAGATAGTTTAAGGAAAAAGAAACACGATATGAAACTAGATCTATAAATTCACCTAGTATATGGGGGGTGGATAGTATTCAAATAAATTTTCTAATTTGAGCACTTGGTATCTATTATACTTGTGATCTAGTGGCCAAGTGGGATTGGTATAGAAAGTATCATACTTCACATAATGTGAAGTAGTACCTGAAAATGGGGTAATTGAGCCATCGTGATCATCATCATCATTATTCTAGGAATATATCTTTCTCATCTATTTCACTTGATGCAATTTATAAATATAAAGGGGGATTAATTGTATCCCTAAAAATAATAATGTGGTGAGGAATATGTGATGTAAATATGCATCAAGAATGGAATGTGAGATGTAGGTGAAATAATAGAAATATGACCAATGGAATGTGGATGGTGTTGTTGTAAATCCCATGTATCCTAGATCTATGGAGATTGGCATGTTTGAAATAAATAAATATTTTGTGGGTCAAGAGATCAAGTCCTTAGGAGGGTCAGTAGCAGTGTAAGGGGAATAACTAAAAGATGTTACTCTAAATAATGTATCACAATCAGCAACCATTTTAATTGTTTATTCAATCCATATCATATATGAAATCATGTTATTTCAAGATGAGTCATAATGATTCAAACTAGGTGTATTCATTGTCAATTCTTGAGTCGCTATACCAACCAACTACTAAATATAATGCTAAAATGATGAAACACATAGAAAAGGATGGCTTCCTGTATGGCCTAAGATCAAGAATGGTCTAAGGATTTAGTTAAGCGTAGCTTGTATCTTCAAAATCATAACGTCTTTATGAATCCCTCAATGCCTAACATCATTATTCATGTACATTTCTATTCCATGTATACTTCTAACATCCTCTCATTGCACAACAACATTGAATTCCATGGAATATTTCCAAATAACAACCTAATGTATATGCCATTATTCATGCTCAGAAATTAGCCAAAAATTTGTAAAATTTTTGTCATATCTATTTCCAACTCTCTCATTGGTTGATAGTCTTGTAGGTAATGAAAAAGTGAGTGCTTAGTCTCTGCTGCAGGTAGGGACAATAAACAATCCTCTAGATAGATCATTGTAAAGGCATGTAAAAATTAATGTAATTATTATTACAAGCATGGCATTATATATTATAAGCATGGAAAAAAACATATATAGTAATTATAAAAGTTATAATATCGTATCCTTAGGATGAACAGAAAAGAAATATATTTTAGTTAATGCACTTTCATTTGATCGTTAATCGTGATTCATGGTGAAATTGTACTTACATTTTATTTTATTAGATGTAATTAATCCTAAGAATGAACTATATGTGTTTTAGCACCATTTATGTAAGTTTTTTTAATTGATAAGTGCACTTTCATTAAGCTAAAAAGATATAATACATCAATAATCATATAAAAATATGGGTGGAAAAGTCATGCCCCTAAAAACTAAACTAAGCTTCAAAAAGAGCAAAGTCCAAGAAACGCCACTGCATGTACCAAACAAATGAAAGTTAAACTATCTCAAGTGTACATCAATAATAAAAGAGAAAGCAAAAGGCACAAATAATAAGGAATCCACTAAGCAACAACATCAAATATGGTGGTAGGCAGAGGCAAAGGAGGCAAAGGATCCTAAGGGTTCTCTCATCCCCTTTAGTCGAGGGTCTTTGACAACTAAGATGAGATCCCAACTATTTGTTTGACTGATTATTTTCAATATCATCTTGTTACTTAGAATCATGTTTGGAAGGAGAAATGGCCAAGGCCAACCATAGGAACTTATCTTGTGGAGGGGGCCTCCAACCCTATCCCCATCGTCCCCCTTATCCCCCCATCCCCTCCAGTTATGTAAGTTGAATAAAAGATAAGACTTGTATTAATTTAATTTTAAACATTTATTGAAAGTTTAAAATTAAAAATAATTTGATTTTAAATGATCATTGTTAAAAGTAATTAGTTAAACATAATTATAATTTTGTTTCAAATACAAGTAAAGGTGAAGGTTTTGATGGGACCCTAAAATTCATAAGAAGAGATTTTATATAAACTTTAAATATACAAGCTCAATAAATAAAAAAAAAATTATGAGCACTAGAAGAGAACTATGATTTCATTTATATTAATATTTTAATTTATTTGTAATGTGCTTGTATATGTTATTAATTGCTTTTGTTAAGGATTACATATTAATGAGCAATTCATTTTTGTTTCTTGGTTTTTTATATTTGAGAGATCAAAGTATAATAGCATGCTCTACTTTTTAACATAAAAATATTAGATACCTTTTCAATATTTTTTTAAAATAAATTTAATTTAGGTAGTTGATATTCATACAACATATATATTTTAATTTATATCTTTAAAAAATATGATATTTACTTTTTTTTTCAAAATTTTAAAAATTATAAATATTATTTATGATTTCTATCTACTCAATTAATCATAATATTTTGTCTTGACACGATAAAATTTTTATATGAATGACCAAAAGGTTCTTACATCCAAGTTGCATGTAAAATTTAAAGCATAAATATTTTTTCCAAACTATGAATTTGGGATTGTACAATTGTACTCTAACTTCTCCTTAATATTTTTAAATTTGTAACATTGTTAACGAAGATCATATTGTGGCTTTAGTACCTGCTTTCCTATATAGAACTAGTTGCCACATGCTTGGCATCTGTTGCATGATTTCTCTCTACATTAAAATTAGCCTCTTCAATCAATAATGAATTTAAATATCCATTGACAAATTCCTTCAATACATAAAATTGGCATAATCAATAATATTAAATTAGATTTAAATATTTTCATATTTTTAAAGCACTCAGATCATATTGAATGAACCAAAAAAATACACAGTAATCCTATCACCTAATAATATTATATAAATTTATAATCAATTAAGATATAAAGAAAATAATTTATGTACATTTAAAAAATAATAATAATCTATCAATGATAACTTATGACTAGTAGCCCAAAAAAATAAATCAAATATTTGGAGACCCAACCCTTTGGAGTTCACGTTAAACTAGAGGAAACCATGTATGTTGCACATCTATGTCAAACAAAGAATAGGAAACCAGTAATTTGAAACTTCAATAACAAACATATTGTAAACTACTCTAACAATTAGGTAAGAAAAAAGATGAGACTCTGGGGTCGACACAAATTAAAATCTGAAATAGAAGAAACATAAATTACAAAAACATTTGGAAAACACTCTTAGACATTTCTTCAAGAAAACTATTTCAAAAACCCAAAGCTAAATAACTAGCAAAAAAAATATAATAAATTCTAATATATCATTTTTATATGAAATAATTAAATTCATTATTTACACATTTCAAATTGTTATATTTTTAATTTAACATGTAATCAAACTCTTATATAAATTAAGGGTATATTTGCAATTTGAATTGATTAATTAAATAGAACATTTTATATATGATAATTGTTTTGACTTTAATATTTTAAATATTAAAATTATTTGTAAAATGACTTATATATGTTTTTAATATTTTTATATTAATACGTAAAAACGTTTTGCATCTTATATCTAATTTAATTTTTAAAGTTTTAAACATTTATTTCCATTAAGGGATCTTTCAATGGGTTCATTGTTTTCACGATGTCATTGGTGCAAATGGCAATCTAACTTTGTTAGCCTTATATTTTCCGTATTGTCAAGTTATTTTGGATTGGTTTAACGGGTTTACTCCAAATTTTGGGCAAGATTATTTATTTTAAGGTGGCAATACAAGGTATTTGTAAATTTTTGCACAATATCATTATTGAAAAACATCTTAAAAATGACCTTCCAATGGTTAAGTTGATGCCTATCAATTTCATTTACAAGTTAATATTTAAATTAGTTTTTTAAAATTTTGGTTTAATTATGTTTATTTTATGACTTTTTTAAATTGAAAATCTATTCGAATTATACTAATAGAATAAAATATATATAAATTATTCAAACAAAAAAATGAGTATAAGAAGTTATACTCTAAGATTCATTATAGTCAACATCGAGAATCTATATCATTAACTAATAAAATTTGAGATATTTTTCATCCTGAAAAAGGTGAAATAAGGAGAAATAAATATTATCCTTTGAACATAAATTATACTAAGAAATAAGAGTAATGATGAAAAAAGTAGGAGGAATAAATGGATGATCATTAAGACTTATCCCCTTAACTGCCCCAACCATTAATAATCAAAGCCTCTATAATAATAGGTATAGGGCCTAAACTATTTGTTTATTTCTATTTGTCTTCATAACAATTTGTCTTGGTAGGAGAAATATCAAGAGCCAAATGAGGGATTTTTCTTTATTATAGTGAAAACTAGCCAAAGAGACCAACACCTCCACCTCTGCCATGCTAATCAATCCACCATTGCCACCATGCCAACTAGCCCCACAACTTCTGCCAATCCAACTACTACCACAATCATCTACCTATCCATGCATTTGAGGTCCCAAACCTAAATATGGTCTGTCTCTGTGGAGAGTAACTATAAAATTTGTTGTGTGAGTTGGTCCTCCTATGTAGCTCTCATCTATGGTCACATGGGGTAAACTAGAGGTAGGGGGAATCTACTGAGACTCTACTAACTACACAATGGGCACTATCAAAATGAACATGTAGGGTTTGAAGGTGGGAAATCTCTAGATGAACTTTCTCATCTTGAACTTAAATTTGGAGCATAACATTAAATAACACATTAATGGGTTTTTAGATTTCAAAAAAATCATCCAAAATAGCTTAATTAAAAGTAGCATCATGTACTTTCTTCCATAATTGAAAGATAATTTTAGTGTGAAATATATGCTAATTTTATGCAATTTTTTTGAGAATCACGACTAATTCCTCTAAATGTGGTGTATTCTATGGGAATGTATCTATATGAAAGTGTTGAAAAAGGGTGTGAATCTACTACTAGGAAGATTGGGCAGGCTTGCAAAACTAGAAAATATGTTTTTAAAAATCTAGGTGATTGTACATAGAGAAAATAAGGCGAGCCATACCAATATGCACCAAGCATGTACAAATTAGGAGACCTTAGTAAATAATACACCATAAAAATTATGTTTTTTTTGGCTTGATGATAGTTGTCTACACATGATCAAACCTTCTTCCATAACATCTCTATGTGGAATTAGTTTTCCATTTAGAATTGTAAGATTTAATTTGAAGAGACTAAGGAGAGAGGAGTTGGTAACCTTACTAAGGTTTATATCAATGGAATGGGGTCTCAATAGGCCGCTTCCATCCAATCCACCATATGTAGGGAGTTTTCACTCCAATCTTATGGATATGGATTTCAAGTATGACACTCTAAATTTATGAGATAGACTCATGATCATTGGATTATAGCTAAAATTGGTTTCATAGAATATTCCAAAGCATTCAATCTCTAAATTTATTATAAAAGAGGTTAGATATGAATTCGATACCCTTTTTATAGAGTTATATAATTTTAATCCTATGCATGATATAGAAAGGGACCTCATGAAAAGTAAGAACTAGAGACCATCATAGAGACTAAGAATTGAGAGATAACCCTGATTGAAACCCAACATCATCACATATCAAATTCATTTTAATAAGATCCCAATCCTTATAAATACTATTAGCCACAAATGTTCCCATAGTGGGGACATGGACCTAAGTAATAAATAGATTATTAATACTTAATCCATTTTAGGTTCAATTCCCCATAGGGATGCCCTAAGTGATATAATTCCAAATAAGGATTTTCAAACTCTCATTTGTATCTAATTCATGGATGATCACTTTAGAACACAAGATATTGTCTTGGATTTAGATATCTAAAAGACCAAGCCCTCCTAGAGATGTTGGTTTACAACAAATATCCTAAGTAACTTTGTGAAACTCTTAATCACATTTAGAGTTAGGATGTAAAAATTTTCTTAATTATTTTTCCAACTTGGTATAGGTAGCATTAGAGGGATCCCAACAAAATGAATAATAGACATGAGTGGTTGCCAACACCTTGGAGAATTTTTGATTTTTACCACTAGTGAAATTGGTTTGGAGTTCAAGTAGATAATTTTTTTCAACCCTTTGAATCACATACTACTTAAAATAAGAAGGTAAAACTTGAAAGGAAGAAAGGATGCCTATATTTTTTTTTTCCTAGGATGAATCCAATCCCGCTTTTAAGAAGAAATTAATTAGGTAAGGGGGAGAAGGGCTTGTTTTTAGATTGAGTTTTTCTCCATTGAATGGAGGAACTAGAAGCTAAAAAAAATGCCCTAACACATTCCGTAGCATTGGAAATGGATTGTTTGTCTTCAATCATTGTGAAGAATTAATGATATTCAAAGTTTACATTAACCATTTAAATATGAGTTTGGGGGACATATATATTATTTAGTAGACACGTGGAGGGAAAATTATACAAAATGTAGTTGAAACTTTCTACAACCAACACATAGAGGGAGGGAGCTAGAGAATAATGTTGATGGATAGAATATAAGAGACCAAACTAGTTATATTAAACCCCATTGATGTTAGTGTAGGCACCAACATATTATAAAATAATTTAAACTATATTAACAAACCTAGGGAAAAACCATTAGACCTTAATCATAGCTAAAATGAAAGGGCATTCAATTCTATTGTAGGATTTTTCAAATTTAAATTTGAGAAAAAACCTTCTAGTGAGACCATCAAGACCATTCCATCCATTACCAAATTGAAATAATGTTGTAAATGATATATCTGTTGTGAATAAACCCATTCTTCTCAAGGAGAATAATTATAGGAAGAAGACATCTCTAACCTAAGAGAAATAAATTTAACAATAATATTGTAGGAGACATTAAGAAGATAAATAGGTCACCAAATGGTCATGAGCTAAAAATCCTCATTTTCAAGGATGAACTTAATATTACCTTGATTAATTAGTTCTATAATGGAATGAGTTTGAATGGATTTTAGCCAAAATTTATGTAGATTTGGATGCACTATATCCCAAAGAGCCTGATAAAAGTCACATGGAAACCCATCATGACTTAGGGCCTTATTAACAATCATTTGCATAACTTCATCATGAATATCCTCCATAAAAAGAAGCCAATCATATTCCCCACATTATCCATATATTAACTTGTAGGGAACCACTTAGAGGAATTTGTTGAGAATAAACTCTTAAGAGTGGATGATTGAGCTACAAACACATCATGATAATAAGACATGAAGGTTTTCATAATGTGAAGAATGTGTGTAATCCTAAAGATATACTTCACATGATCATCTACTTATTTTGAATTGAGAAGAGTGAAATTTTAATTTGAATCTCTATCCATGATTTTTAACTAGTGAATTCAAGCATGGATATGAGATCGATAAGCTTGAAAATGCTCTTCCACTTTTAGGTTATGCCTCCATATGATAACATAAATTTTTAGATCTTAATTAAAGGCTGAAAGATCCAACTCTTGTGAGACTTAGTTGACTTCATAGTGTGAGGAAATATGAGCTTTGCACTTGAAAGCAAGAAATTTCTAGCCATCAATATGAACAAAGGTCACATACTAAATGATGGCACTTTCCCACCATTATATCCAACCAAAGGTGTCAGATGGCCAATGAAAAAAATTTAGATTCTAATAGTGTGTTTATAGGTCTAGGAAAGATGTAGGTGATCAATATTGAGATAAAATTGAGATTTAGAATTTATTATTTGTGGAATAAACCATTCAATTTCAAATTTGATGGGAAAGTGGTTTGAAAGAAAGGCATTGGGAATGACAACCATAGGGTGGTCAAAATTAATGGAAAGAAAGAAAATGTTTTGTTCAATAAATAAGAGCATGATCCAAAAATTTTACCACTTTTGGAAATCCTTGGTGTAGGTTATGTCAAGTGAACCATGGTAAGTTGGTAGGAAGGCAAGGGTGGTGGTTGGGATCGAATAAACCAAGCTTATTAAACATGTAAAACCATAACTCTCCTTTATCAATGCTCTATCTCATGGGGAGTAACCCAACCTTATCCTTGGGGATTTAATCATGTTAAAGTCACCACATTGGATACAATTGGCATGTGATAGTGATTTGGTGAGCTAGCACTAAAAACCACCCTTTTCACTACATCAATATGGGCATAAATGTTGGTAATACCAAGAGAGTGACTATTAGAGTTGAAGAGGGTCCACACAACTTGATGAGTTGGGTAAGAACCCCAAGTGATAGTATTTGGTGAAAGAGATGGTGAAATTAATCTAACCACATCCCTACATCTATTCTTGTGAGAACATATGACAAGTGGATCTCACCCAATTTGTTCTTATGGTGGAGGAGAGAAAGGATAAAAATATTAATTTATTTTAAGCATAAAATTTTCATGTTAACCAAAACTGATAGATATCCTTTACAATGTATTTTCATGTTGTGTTAGTAAGTCTTCACACATTCCATGACTACAATGTCATTGACTAGAATCAATTTGCATAGTGGTTTTGTCATTCACCTTAGCCAAAATATAAAAATTCTTTGCCAAATAGAAATGATGGTTACCTTTCATTGAAATGAAATTCCTACCACTTGTCTTGCATGTAGTTATCATCTTTTTTTGGTAGAGATGCATAGCCCTCTCTAGGGTACATTGACTCATGATTAAATAAAACTAGCTTTTATGTCACATCAACTTAGTTTGCCTCATGATAGGTATGTGACAGTTGAGAAACCATTCATTGGCTTTAATAACTAGAAAAAAAAATCTCCTTCATGTGGGTTGTAGATAATAGGTTGTGTTTTCAACTAGTGGATGATGGGGGATGATTGTTTTATGACTACCATAGAGACACCTATGAATTTACACACTATAGTTGAAGCCTTGTCTATTGTGATTTGTTTTTGGTTACCGTTCATGATAATAAAAGTTCACTCATCTAAAGATGTTTGTGTGTTTCTATTCACCTCAAAAGAGGTTTGTGGTGGCAGGGTTAGCCTAGAGTTGGCCATCAATGGGTACTCATTTTTTTTAATCTATGCATTGACAATGGAAACATGTATTAGGCATGTATACATAAACCATGATCTACAGTAAAGTCCTATTGACAAATTAGATGTAATTAGTAGCCTTGAGATCCTTAATGTGATCTAATTCTATAGATACAAAATTGTGAGGTCAAGCTATAAAAAAAAATTCTCAAACCCTATGAAATGCCTCATGGGTTCAATTAATAGGTGCAAAAAATTATACAAGGGCAAGGGGATGGTAATAAAATTAATTCAAAATGGAATTTTCAACTTGGCATACTTCAAGATGATGAAGTCTTAATTGAAATGGAAGAACACAACCAATGTGTTATAGATAAACTAGGGGCCATGGGCAATAATGGCTCGATAATGTTCTTGGTTGTTAAACATTTAAAAATAATCATTGAACATATTTTGGATTCCCTCTAGTTTAATTACATGAGGGGCTGGCCAAGTGTTATGGATCCAAGATTTCAAAGTAATTTTAGTGGGGACTCGACAAATAAAATTTGCAATTAGCGTAAATTATTCATCATAGTTACAAGATTTATCAAATTATGGCAATTCTGAAACAACATTAGGGAGGAGTTTAGGGGTAAAAGTTTTACCTTGTGGAATAATTTTGGGATGAATTTCCACATTCATTTCATCATAATTACTTTCCACATCTCCTTTATAATTATCTAAAACAAATACTACAAGACTCAAGGATGAGGACATTAAATAGAAGAGCTAGTCATGCAAAAGGTAGTGAAGGGGAAATTTCAATGCAATTAAAGAGTGGCCTATCAAACAATGAAACGATCTAATCTTCCTATCAAGATTAATGATGGTGTGACTAACAAGCATGTGACGAAACCCTGGTTAATCTCTTTTCCTTCAAATCCTCAAACCCTCAACTGATTTTATGGTTTTGTATACAAGGTAAATTTAATTTAATGTGGATTTTTTTTTCAATTATCTATGATCCAATGTATATATCAATTTCACTTTAAAGTTACTATGAATTGGTTTTTATAATTTTGTTGGTTTAGTTTGATATATTAAAAATTGTGTGATGTGCTTAGTCTCATACAATAGATGCTACTAAGTTTAATATTTTTAGGTCTAGGATTTTTAATTTCAAGAGTACATCCCAGTTAGGCTCAATAATTAATAAGTCATTTCTAGGAAACATGTTAGGCATGTGTCCAAATGGTAGTAATGGTTAGGCTATAGTTATTAGCTAAAAAATTATGCATTTTGTAATACCACATAGGGAAATACCATATATTCAACTTGCTCTCAAGTATATTATAATAGTAAGAACCCTTCACACTATCCAATAAATAAACATAAGTTTCATGAATGTTAAGCAATGTTTTCTTTTATTTTGATGATCTTAACCAACACACACTAACTACTAACATGCCGGTATCAGCTCCTAGTCTTCATTGGTCATCATCGACTTGTCAAATGCTAGGACCTACACTAAATTTGAGACTATAACCAGATAGAAATGACCACAATCACTATCAACATTTCAATTGACTTCCAACATCATCATATGCCACTAAATACCATCAAAACTACATAATCACCATCATCATCACATCCCACCAACCATGGCATTGTCGGGTTAAGAAAAGAGTGAGAGATTTAGAAGACTCTAAAATTTGTGGTGTCAAATCTTACCATTTCCCATAATTTATCTCCTAATTTATCTTTCTTATTATCTAGGAAAGAAAAGTGACAACCAACGTATAATCTGTCTTTTTCCTCTATGTTGCAGTCGGTCTCTTTCCTCTAGTGCGTAGTGGGTCTCTTTCCTCCATGATTCATTTTTATAATTTACATTGAAATACATTCTACTTAAACCAGGGGCTTGACATTGAAATGGATGAGTCTCTTATAGAATTCATAGATATATTTTGTTCTAAACTTTAGCCAATTCGAAAAAGAGTGTTATTATGCTTATAAGGATAAGAAAATATGACCAATAATCTCCCCCAATGTCTCCTTATCTTCCCTAACCATTCCATGTTCCTTTACAGGTGTTTTAGAATGAAAAAACATCAATAAAATAACCAAATCCTATTTTTCACTTATAGGTGGATGTAGTTAGGTTTTTTATTATTAAAAATAGAAAAAAATGAATGATTTTGTCTTTTTTCCCACCCTATTGTGATTTTATGAATCATTTTGGGTTTTTACAAACCTTTTTAGCTTTCACAAGTGCCAATATCCAATTTAAATTTTTATAAGACCCAATCAAACTTGTATTTGTCTAGCAACACTGCAACAATACTTATCTTGAGCACAAACCACTATAGGTATTCATTTTTGAGAAACTCCATAAGACCCAGTGAGCTTAACAAGGATCCCTATAGGATTTTGGATCCTACTCACCACTATAAAAAAAAATCAAGTCATGTCCAAGGCTAGTAAAAGGTATAAACCCTAATTTACATTATTTCATGATGTCAAAACAAACCTTACCTTGTTAGGTTTTTAGTCCTGATCAATAGAGTAGAGAACATACATCTACACTAAAGACTAATTTTAAGCCCAATGCATGTGGGATTTGCAATCCCATAATCTAAATGTGGTGTTCACATGTTTAATCTTCATTTAAAATGGAAGTGAAAACCAAATAATGACTAGAAGTTCGTACCAAGAATGACAAAGACTCTAAAGGACTTTGAATCCCAAAATACATTGAGGATCCTATGAAACTGAGACTTAGTTCTAATAGGGAAATTGGATGTAACTAACACTAATTTCACCCAATAACAATTTCTTTGACCTAATCATTGATCAAACTCTAATTTGAACTACATATGTTAAATGATACTTTTTGAGACTATTTTAGGGAACAAAAACCTAATTGCTAAATTAATTGCCATGTTTGAATCAACCAAGACTTAATCACTCGAGTAAGATAGATTAACAAAGATGAGCTACTTCAAGTTTTTAATAGACTAAATTAGGAAGTTCTTATTGATTATGTCTTAGAATCTACCTCTAAAAAAGCTCCCTTGGGGGAAGTTTCCTTTTTGACCAAAAAAGGATATTGTTGATAGTCATAAGGAACCTCCCATTGTAATATAAGCTCCCTCTCTTCACCTTAAATAAATCTTGATTCTATCTATTATACATTTTATAAATAAGAAAAGCCTCTCAACTCTCTCCTAAATGATACATCTCTAGTTGAAAATGGCATTATTGATTGTGTGTAAATTTCCTTTTCTAATTGAAAATTTTGATGTTGATTATCTCTCAGATGCAATCAACATCTTCTAAACTCTGGGGTAGATCGAAGTGATATAATGTAATATGTTGTTCAATTCCTACCAAAATGTACATATATTATTTGCATTCAAGCTAAAATTTAAGGTCTATGACTAATTAGTAACTATAAGGATGTTTAATACATGTTGCCATTAAGGGTCAATTTAATACCATGATCAACAAGTTCATTGATTATAGATTTTTAGTACTCTAAACCCTTCATATTAATGGCACCTCTTCCATCTACAACATTACAACACCCAGTTAGTTTATTAATTTCAAGACAGTTTATGTATGCACTTTTTTCTATGATATGGGGAATACTTTTCAAGTACCAAGTATTAGTCAAGACCATGAGATGGAAAATCTATATGCATCTAGCCCCATATCATAGATGAGATGAACATCTTACTATAATAAAATATATCATAAATGGACATATAGACATATAACATTTATAGACATATATCCATCATAGTGAAGGAATTGGGTCTACTTTATAATGATGATATTGATCTACAGTGACATCCCCAGTGCTTCCATCACCCATTTTCCATATCAGTTCACATTACCTCAACACTTACAATTACTTTTTTGAGACATTTTATGGAGTGTGGCTGAAAAAATTAGTCATACATAAAAAGGTCTATAGATTTTAAAAATTTTAAAGTTCTTTACTTCTTATCATATATTGATTCTTAAGAGATCGGAGGGCTAACTTGCATGTATAAAGGTGTCCCAAACATTGGGTTTTTGACTATCCAGTGTTGATGCACATTAAACCTCCAGAGGGTACCCCAAAGAGAAAGAATTATTATCATCGATACTTTCTCAAACATATTTCACCAACAATAGTTTGTCTTAAAATAGCTCTTTGTCCCAATTGGTTGTAGCAGGATCAATAGGGACTGTTTTTAGGGTGTGTTTATGAATTTTTATTTTGATAAATATAGTTTTCCCATTGAATGATAAATCTTGTAGGAATATTTTATATTTCATAAAAAAATCATATCTCAGACTTCATAACAAAATACATGATAAGCATAAAATAAAAATAAGGATTTGCATAAAAATAAGTGAAAGAATTTTCTAGCTATCAAAAGTCACAATGACAATTCAATAATGCTAATTTTGGACCAATTATACATACATTGACAAAAGTGCATAACATATAAAATAATGTGAAATAATTTGGACCAATCATCCATATGGAAGTAGTTTTGAGTCTCCATAGGATATCACTTTTCATTTTCAAAAGACTGATTATAAATAATTTTTCTAGTTACTTAATTTTATTCAGAATTTGATATATCTTTTTCCTCCACTTCTTTGATATTAGTGGTCCATAAAATAATATTTTCATAAATTGTATAAATTCCACAGTTCAACTTCTTTCCATTTAGTTTCCTCTCCAAATACGTTTTGTTTGGATTGTGATATTAGGGATTCACAGTGATATTCATCTTCAACATTTTTTACAAACATCATCATCAGACACACTTTTCACTTAAACTATTTTTTATCATTGTAATAATCATAATTTATCATACTGAACCCAATTTTATAGTCATGAGTTAGGTTTTAATTCCTTTTTTTTACATTCGTGTCTCTATAAATCACCATTTGGTGAAGAAAGGGATGATCATAGTAAAATAATGTTTATGTGAAAAATTATTTGATAATAAGCATATATTTTTTTTAAATTTTTTATCCATACCATTACTAATGTGCACATATCCATACTCCAAATTTGTATATGTAATAATCTCAATATTTCCATTGTAAGCCTAGAATGGAGGGGAGAGTATGATATTTTAGTAAACTTTGATCCAAAAGATATTTTTATTTAATATAATAAAGTTTTATTTGAATTCTCATTACCAAATTAAAATATTTCTCCATAAATTTTGAAAAAATCCATGGTGAATTGTATTAAATTTTGAAGAATTTATGAAGTGTAGTTTTTTAGAAATAAATGATCGAGACTTTTCAAGGAAATATTTGAGAGGTCAATTCTCAGCATTTCAGTAAAAAAGTTGAGGAAAGGGTATAAAAATGAATTGATATTAAAATGATCCAAGATTCACAACAAAAAATAGCCTTTCTTTCCCACATAAACCTTATCTTAAAGTACACACTTGATGTGCATATACAAAGCCAAGTCTTTAATTTTATAGAGGCATCCATTAAAATCAGAATAATACATCCATTGATGTACATATTTGCTTTGATGAAGTCTTTATTCCACCCTTCCACAATTTATATAAGTTTTAATGGATTCGTGTCTAAAAATAATATTTTTATCCTTAGAGCTTCATCTACATTATATAAACCTAGAAACATTTGGTAATCTAGAAATGAGATGGATTGCAAGCTTAGATGATACCAAAATGGTATCTCCTTTGAACTAGCTTGCAATTTACACATATATTTTTTCTATTTTTGGGTATAAGTGTAAAATAAAAATCTCCAACCTTAACCAAAATTTATGAACAAAATGAGAGGCATGTTATGCCTCCGTATCAGTATAGAGGCCCATAAAATACATGTAAATTACTAGTGTTGAATACTAATCTGAAATTTTTCATACTGGATTTTTATATTTGCATGACACCACTTTAGAGTATGATGTTTATGTCAAAGATGTTTCTACATTGAAGAAGATCCTCTTGCCTATGTATTTTGTATGGCAATCTTACTCCACCTTTATAAAATAATTGATACATATTTCACAACAACATTCTTACAAGTACATTTCTAAAATTGATTTTTTAGAATGATAATGATTAAATATTTTGAAAATCTATAAAAAATTGATTGGGTGATTGACAATCACTTTGTTAAAGAATCTATTGCATAAGATGCAGTGGATCTTTTATATAATTTATTTTGTGCAGTTTGTGTGTTTGTTTGTAGTATGTCATTGTTTTCAAAACCCCTCTCCACTTAGCATTCCAATCACTTATAAAATTCCGTAATCCAACTAAGATATATAATAAGAAGAGACTTTGATAAAGTTTTAGTCAATTGAATGAAATTTTCTATTGGCTACACCTACTTGGGCTACTCATGTAAATCACATTTTCAGGATTTGATGGAATAATAATAATGATTTCACTTTGGAGGAGTTAAAAGGCAATTGGTGACGTGGACAAATGGAAAATATGGATATAATTTATAAATATATTCTCTTATCATAATTAATTATTTTGTAACATGGAATATTTTTGAATCCCATGATGAAAAGTTGTTTTGATAGATACTTTGATAGAACTAGTTATGTAACATTCTTACCAGAAGGATTATTTCATACATATCACCTTGTGATTAGATTTTAACTTTAAACAGGGGATGGTGTTCATGATAATTATGTACAATTATGGAATTATCAAGATTCAAATCTTGAATTACAACTTGAACACATGTTAGATGAGGTTACATACCAAGAAGCAATGTGGTGAAGAAGTCATTTTCCAACACCATTACAAAAATCTAAGGATGATAGAAATGTCATGATTATGATTGGCACTACTCAAATTAGTTGTAAAAAACTACCATTAGATAGTGGTATATGACTAATTTAATAAAGCTATCTACCATTTATTATATTTTATTTTAATAAAATTGTAGATAATGACATTTACTACAGTTATTAGCAATCAAATTTTGTAAGTGGAATGTTGACTCATCATCTGGATCCTTGAACATCTTTCCTATATTATGCATGATAGAGATGAGATATTTTTGTATATTTTTTTACATGTAATGAAGAAGAATCTTTCATTTAGTTTGATAATTGAGTTCTATCATTTCATAGCTTCCCTAAATTTAGGGGCCAAAAATTGTGGTCTGGTAGGTGGGAAGTATGGCAGTGGTGGTTTATGAGGACATCATTTTAGAAAACATGGTGGCCTATTTTGATACACTAAATCTCTCATAAATCAATATGGGTTATGCCCTAACCTTGCTATGGGTGATAAGGCAATGTACCATTACAATTTAATCAGATAAATTGCATTTGCATATGAGCCCATCAAATTTATAGTGCACACATGTCATATAATTTTTTCTTGTATCACCTACCAGCATTTCCTTTAATGAGGTGTCCATAAATACAAGTATGTCCATGCCTCTAATCTAATACATCAAAATTATTAGTTGATGGATAACCATAATATCACATTAGCTTCATAGTAATTTCCTTTTGTAACCCCTTCCTAAATATATGGGCTTCATAGTAATTTCACTATTTTTTTAATCATGTCATAATTCTATGGGCTTCATAGCAATTTTTTTTTAACCCTTTCCTAAATCTATGGGATTCATATCAAAATCACATTCTTGATCCCCATCAACACGTACACATTTATTGTATGCCACTTAAGATCATCTATAAATGCAACTACCTCATGCATGCATTATTTTGTCCATTTATATGGTTTCATGCTTTTATTTTGATATGTTTTACGAAGAGTTTTATATTTATTTTAGATAGGTTTTATACATTCTTATAACCTTTTTGATCATATTTTTTGTCAAATTCTTCTTAAGTGGTTTCAATTATCATATATTCATTTCTATGTGTAGTTCATGGCTTTTATTTGTGGTATTTTTGACCAACACGTGCATTTATTAGTTACATTTGAATGGAAAGGAAGATACATTTATATCAAAATCATGTTATTTTCTCCTAAAAATGAAATCATATGACAATATGGCACTTTTCTATTCAATGAAGTGTCTTTACATCATGCATCCTACATTGATTTAATAGACGGGCTAGGGTTATGTTTTATTTGCATGATCAAATAGGTGTGTGCATGGACATCAATTTTGAAGATATTTATCATGAAATGACAATTGATAAGGATGTGCCTAGAGGTATTCTCACTTAGCTACATAATGATGTTACTTGCATGTATGGGTTATTTCCAGATATTCACATTTATTGCATAAATAGACATCTTCAATAAGCATCATCAGGGTAGAAACAAAATGAAATACAAGAAATCGCTATGGATGCATTTTCCATATTTGATTTAGAAGATGTTCCCATGGACAATTTTTTTAATACTTTGACCTATTTTCCATTGGTTGTCATAGTTATAAATGCTGACATTCACTGATTCCCATTTACTTGTCTAATTTCACATTTGTAGCTACCATACTATTCTCAATTCTCTTCCCCTACTTGATATAATGTTCAAAAGAAGTCATGAAAAGTTTTTTTGTATATCTATTGCACTTCTATCGATAAATAAATAAATTTATACATATATTTATACAAAATTTATTTTGACTATTTATATGGTATCTCATGCAGTTCCTAATGTTTTTACATACAACACACTATAAAACATATTTATAGCTTAAACAACCCAATACAGGTTAAATGTAATAGTGCATGAAAAATAATGTATTTGAATGAGAGGTACAATAAATGTATCCAAAAAGGGTGTTCTCATGTTTATCGATGTATATGAGTTTGACTACCCATTTTGATAATGCGTACATGTTTTAATGTTGTTTGGACCAAAATGTGCTTATATTGTATGCATTATTCAATCATTATCCTTTGTATATTGTAGTATATGCCAGATAACATTCAAGTGATAAAAAAGTCCATTACAATAGATGGAAAATTGTGTTCACTCAATACTAAAATCCCATTGCTAATTCATTCAATGAAATGTTCTCCTTTTAGGATGTAATAGATGGAAAAAAGGTGGGAATAAATAATGAACCTTGAACTACATAAGCTAGGCAAGGGTTTATTTAATTACATCTGTATCAAGTGGGACAATTTTCTTGATGTCAATAAGGATGACTTATGGGTTGACTGGGTTGAGCATGAAAGGGTTGAAGACTTTGTCAAAGGAGAATCAAGAATGGAGTTATTCCCTAAAAATTTTCATTTTTTACATCTCAAGAGAAAAACACATTCTACTAGAAAAGATAGTAGGATCATTGCCACCTATGAATATGTCATGTAAGTCACCTCACACTATATATTGCAAGTTGGTGTCTATTCAGAGGCTATTATGTTCTGTTGACATAGACTTTTTTTCACTTTGCATGATTATTTATTTGTTCACCATAATCATGTAGCTACTGGTGTTCATATGACCCTGATGACTTTCAGGAAACTGATGCCATGCCAAAAGAGAAGTCTTTAATGCCCAAGTCTTGAAAGGGTAGACAGTTGATTTGAAGGCATATAAGGTGCATTTTTCATTGTAATTTTAGCATGTGATACATGGTTTATAGACCTAATCATGTGATGATCACATATAATCATGTAGAACACATAGGTAATGAATGCAACTATTACCATGGCCAACAAGATCCTTCAATATTTTCATTATCCACATAGTTTCAAAACCTATACTAACCACATATTTATACTCTACTTTTGTTGAATATAATTATACTATAGTTTGTAGTTTGCTTTGCCATGAGAAAATTGTTGAACCAAGAGTGAATACATAGCCTATTGTAGATTTTCTTGAATCTAATAATCCTCCCCAATAAGAGTCAAAATATCCTAAAAAATCAAAATCTATAAACTTCTTATATAGAATGCCAAAGACAAGAGTACCTTTGACATATATTAATACCCATTTTATAAATAACTAATGTACTTCATGTGGTTAAGACATGAAGTAAGATATAAAACTCACTACAAAACAAATATCTGATCTAATGGTAATGAGGTAAATGAGACTACTCACTAACTATCTATACAGTGTTTTATTGATCAGAGGGGAAGCCATATTAGTTAAACTTTTAGCTCCAACTTTCATAGGTGTGTGAATTGGATTACAATCCATCATTCTAAACCTTTCTATCAATGATTTGACATACTTATTCTATGACATAAATACAACACAATCACCTTGCCAAAACTCAACACCTAAATAGTATTTTAGTATTCCTTAGTCTATCATGTCAAAAGTACAACAAATATCAGCCTTCATTTGTTGAATGAGACTAGCACTACTCCTAACAATGGATATAACATCAAGATATATGATGAGAATTAATATATCTTCACCAAACACATTTACATAGAGAGTTTGTTCAGGATTACTCCTTTTAAAAGTAGACTCCCTAAGATATGAATCTATTTTCATATACTGGGCTTGAGGAACCTACTTAAGCCTATACAAGGACTTGATCAATATGTAAACAAGATGTTCCTTACTAGGAACCTAAAAATCTTGTGGCTAAACCATGTAGACTTTATCCTCCATATCTCCATTCAATAAATCAATATTGACATCCATTTGGTGCACCTTCCATCCAAACTAAGCAACAATAGCAATAATCAAATGAAAACTTACCATCTTTGTAGTAGGAGAAAAATTCTCTTCATAATAAACCCCATATTCTTGTGCATAACCTTTTGTAAAAAGTTTGGCTTTGTGTTTGTCTAAGGAACCATCTAATTTGTATTTTACCTTGTAAATCCATTTACAACCAATGGATTTATTTCTTGGTGGTAGCTCCATGAGCTCCCAAGTCTTATTTTTCATCAAGGAATCATATTCCAATTACATGGTTGATTCCCACTCATGCTTCCCTTTGGCCTCTGGAAAATAGTTAGGCTCAAATGCCTATGAAATAATAGTTGTTAGAATAAAATTATCATGTTCACCTCTATTACCAAACTGCTTTCATAATCTCAATCTTCTTCCTTCCACACCTTGTGGCAAGTCTCCCTCCTTTAGTGCTTCTATTGTGGTAGAATACCACTTTGGCTTCTTTGGTTATTCTGCTAAAACCTCACAATGACTTGCAATAATTCCATTTCTAGAATGTGATTCCACTAATGAAATAAAATCTTACTCTTATTTAACATCACAACTTGTAATAGAATCATTAGAAGACAAAAATGACTCAATATCTAAAATTGTACCATTTACTATGAAGTATGGGATCTTTTCATTTACTATGACATCTTTATTTACCACAATTTTTTTATTAGAAACATCAAGTAATATATAGGCCTTTGACTAATCACTATACCCAATAAACATGTATGGTTTGATTTTTGCATCCAAGTTACTTCTCTTTTGACTAGGAATAACAAAAAAAGCTACACAACCAAAAATTCTAAAAGAACTTACATCTGTAGATTGACCTGATCAAGGCTCCTCTAGAGTCATATTCTCTAATGTTTTTTTAGGACTTTGTTGAGGATGTACACCATCATATTCACTACTTCTTCCTAAAATCTATATGGTAAATTTATGATTTATACCATACAATGACCAATGTCAATCATCATCCTATTTTTCCTTTCCACAACTCCATTTTGATATGGAGTGTAAGGGGTAGTGTACTATCTTTGTATGTCTTCAGTGGCACAAAAATCCTTGAATTGTTTTGAGATAAACTCACCCCCATTATCAATTTTAAGAGATTTAACTGACCGTCTTGTCCATTTTTCAACCATAGGTTTCTAAGTAAGGAAATTATAAAAACAATCAAATTTCTTCACTATAAAGTATACCCACTTTTTCCTAGAGAAATCATCGACCACCAATATAAAATATTGGACTCCAGAAGGGGTAGATGTCTGCAGTGGACCATGTAATTCTACATTTACCAGATCCAATACTCCCTTAGCTCTCAAAGCTTTACTAACATCAAACAAATGTCTAACTTGCTTCCCCAACTGACACTCAATACATACATGATGACTATCCTAAATAGAAGGAATCCTCTTAACTGTCTTAGTCTTACTCAATGTATTTATATACTATAAATTCAAATGCCCATACCTTTCATGACATATCAAACTTGTGCTATCAACCACTACAATTACACTTTCCCTTACCCTGTGTGGATCTGTAAGCTTATACAAGCCTTTCTCACCAATCCTAATAGCAATAATCTTGTTATCTCTAGTAGTCACTAAACATTGTTGTCTTTGAAATTTTACAACAAAATCATAATTTGAAGTGATTTGACTAACTAAAAGCATATTTTTATTCATATAAGGTACATACCTAACATTCTTAAATGTATACCAAACTACACCTTTAAAATTGATCTAAACATTGCCATATCCCTTCAAAAAATGAGTTTTACCATCTCTTAAATATACAAATTCATTACTAATGTTATTTTCAAAAAAATACACATACCAGTCCTTATGGCATGTATAATGATGGGATGCCCCTGAATCAAAATACCACACTCAATCCATCATAGAATTACCACTAAAATCCATGAAAAAAATTAGGAGATGTTTCTCACCTTCACCTTCATATACATTTGCATGATGATCTTTATTTTTAGGGTTAGCCATATCCTTCAATCTTTCTTAAGACGACCAAGTTATTCACAGTAAAAAAATTTCCACTTAGATCTATTATTAGGACAACTTGCTTGTAAAGTTTTTGTCAAAGAACTAGTAGTTTTATCAAACTATTTACCCTTTCCCTTGATGAAAAATGCACTCTCTATAGAAGTAGATGTAGACAACACTATCTATTCCTATCATCTCTCCTTATACAATAAAAATGTAGACAAATTTTAAAATCCAAAGTCTACATCTCAATCATGTGCAATGATTCCACAAATGACTCAAATAAAGGTGGAAGATTATACATAACCAGAGTAATCAAATCTTTCTCATCAATAGGGTTATGCATAACCTTCAACTAGTCATTGATGACATTGACCTACAATAAAAAATCAGAAATGGAACCACCTTTTTGCATCTTAGTGGAAAAAAAATATATATTCAAATACCATAACCTAAAATTTTAGAAGCCTAATATTTATAAGTAATATTGATCCATAAAGCTGATCCAGTGGTTGCATTTCTGACCTTTGAGATTAAATTATCTACTATTAACAATTTTAACAACATAAGAGCCTCACGATAATGTTTATCATAATCATTGGTATTAGTGGACGGCATTCAATCTTTACCTATCACTATTTGATCAAGATTACAATATTCACATATCATCAAAACCTTGTGACTCCACAAGCTAAAAATGTTCCTTGTCAATTTTTGTGAATCTGGTAACAAGAGGTGTTGTAAACTAGCCATTTTGACCTAGTTTTTATAAAACATGAAAATATAGGAAAAAATATAATTAATTTACACAAAATTCCTCCTACCCACTGATTCAAATCATAAACTAGTTAATACCTTCAATTTTTAGCCAAAAAATAAACACTGTTTGAGATATTTTAAACTTCTTGTCTTTGAAAACACCTAAAAATGGAAAAAAGAATTAAATTCGGAGATATACAAATAGAATTTGAAAAATTATTTTTGCATTGGATTCTAAATAAAAAAACCACAAATGATCAAATTTTCTTCTTCCTAGACACTTTCGTGATAATTAATCACTGATGGGGCTCTAATATGGCTTATATTCTGAGTTTTCAATTTTCAATATTTTAATAAATTAAAATAATTGAAAATTCAAATATATTCACATGAATATAATTTTTCAAAACTTTATATTATAAAAATAAACCAATTAGAAGAGACATGTGTAGTTGTAGGAAAATGTCAGACTTGTGAAACTTTCAAATATTGATTACAGATCCATTTTTCAGCCAAATTAGATGCCATTAGATCCAGTGAGCTTCTCCCAAAAAATAGAAATTTTTATATCCTTCACATGCCAAAAATAATTCTTGAATAAAAATCTGGTCTCCTCCCCAAACCATATGGAAATAACCAACCAAAAAACTTCAAATGTAGTTTTCAGGTAAAATGATCAATGAAATTCACTTCCATCTGATTTAGCAGATGAATCTTAAGCCAAAGAATTTTATAGAAACAAGAATCATCAAAAATATTGATAAAATTAATTATTATGCTTTTCCTCCAAGTGAACAATTGTTCATAGGAAAAAAAATCTTCCTTTCACAGCTCTCCACAAGGCACTTCATGCTTCTACTTGACAAGACCATCTTTTCTTGGTCCATAGGATCCCTCCCAATCTTCCTAAACCATAAGCTCTGGTACCATATTATAACTAGAAAAGAGAATGAATTAATAGTAACTAACATACAAAATAATAAAATGAAGTCCTATTATATAGGCATAAAAGGAACACATGAAAAACAAGGAGGTGGGTGGAACCAAATACATCAGGTAGCATAAAATAGCTAGGCCTATGAAACCTACCTACCTAAGTGGTTAAAACCACTATAAATAGAATTATAGTGAATATACCTTAGAAAATAGCTTAAGGTAATACAATAATATGATAATAAACATGATACATCTAAGATAAAATATAAGACTATCACCTCTTCTAATTTTTGTAAAGCTAACCATTATTTTAAACAAAAATTGAATATAAAAATATTATATAAACAAAGAACCATAGTGATAAGAGTTAGTCTTCAACATCTCTAAATATTTCCCTCGAATAAAAGCACCAATTGTGAATCATGGAAGCTAAACTTATTGAGCTCCTTATTAATCTTTGTAAGTAATTTACCAAAGTTGATAGGATCTTACACTTACAAAAGAATATGAAACTTTCATATTGATAACTTTTGTTTATAATGTACAAAGTTAACCAAGCAGATAATTGAAATATTTATTACCAAGTTTGCATGATGAACATATCATAATTCATGACACATATTACAATGATTCATCTTTGTTGTGTAGTTCCAGGTCCTCTAAATCATAAGCTCATTTAAAATTTATGTTTGGGCCTAATTTGCATTTTTAAAACCAGCCAGTATGTTGTATGCTTGAGTGAGTGTAATGGTAAAGACAAATGCATGAAATTATGATACCTTAACCTTTATATTTAGGTCTACAATCCTTCAATTCTAAGTTTTACATTTCCTATCTTTCACATGTGAAAATCCACTAAAAACCTTTTGATTCACTTTTAGGTCATCATTCCTTAGATTTATACAAAATTTTAGATCTGAACTCCTTCTCTACCTTCCAAAACATATATTTCATTAACAAACCCTATCTAGGGTCTGTACATATGATGAGGAGGGCTCATTATGGTTTTCATGCATATAAAAGGGGGTTTAATGTTCAAAGTGGATGAATCAGGACTATCTAATCAAAACACACTCGAACACATTGGATTAAGCTTTCCAAGGTCACAAATATGCTTGAATCCTTGGATCTAAACTTGATTGTGCACAAAAATGGTAACCTATAGGACTGCGATAACATACTATGAATTCTAAATCAATTCTTGCTCTTTTTAGTCTATCTCAAGACCATAAACATCTTCCATTCACATGTGTAGAACATACTAAACCTATAGTAAGTAATATCATTTATTTATTGGATACAAAAGGGTCTTACCTCTCCTTTTTAATGTGATTGTCTATCACAAGATAGGGTACATGTAGAGTCATGAAGTTTTAATGATTGTATGATATTTTTAACCTTACACATTAGGCTTGGGCATTCAAATAATCCCTACAAACTCAATGAAAACATTCATTACTAATTGAAGACCTTAAAACTATTGAGAGGAGCTAAAACACCCTACTCCTATAGCATGTCAACTGTGACATACACATACATAATCACAAGGGACCTACTTCTCTTTTCCTTTGATTTCTCACTTTAGTATTCTAAGAATGGTAACACAATGAATTTTCGATGTCGATAGAACTTTAACATAATCATACCATGTTTATACTTTCATTGATCATCCTCTAAAGCCTTAAAAATTAGTCATTTACTTGACTATCTCATACATAAAATAAGATTTTAGGGTTGAGAGAGTTCTTTTTTTATTTCTTTTACTTCTAACACCACTAATGACCATCCTAAAGATTTACAGAGTTTAGATACTTCATTATATTGAACATACAACTATTTTCATATATCAACAAACTTCCATGCAATTCAAGTTTCTTCTTTCTAACCACAACCTCACTTTATTTTTGGACTATCACCATGTATTCCTTGATTAATACCTACAACAACACAAATAGTGATATATCTATACCTTAAAGATCCTATTCAAGGTAACATATAACAAAGAACAATCCATATACCTTGTATATGAGAGTAAACATACACAAACAACTCTTGCTTATTAACTTGCATTATTATTTTTTTTTGTTTAGCAGTCGACACTTGTACAAAGCATTTTTATTTACTTGAAATTGAACTAGTTACATATAGTAGTTTGTGAAATTTTAAGAAATTATATATGATAATTACTACACGTTGATTACTACATGATTATTACCCATAACATTTAACTATGTTGATTACTACATGCATAATAATTAAATAGAGATTGTGGATTTTTTTAGGAAATGATAAATAATTTTTGTAATTGTGTGGTAGGTGGCATTAATACTAAAAAACATAGGGTGTTTTATGGAAATAAGAGAGGAATTCCTCAAATTCATATGAAAAAAAAAACTATATTGGAGGAGCTAAATGTGGAACATCAAAATATATACTAGATCTCATGTGTGGTGGCCACTTCTGTCAACTAACGGAGGCTTGGATGCATTCTAAATTTCATCCAACCTGATGCATTGTGATAGGTGAATTTTCTTATGAATTAAATCATGGCATATCCTTTGTACCACATTCCTATGGTGAGTTATGAGTATGTGGCATTCATAGACATACACAATACTTATTTCTACATACATTGGTCATATGAATGGCCATAGGATGATGCCATTTTGCTCGATGTGTGGGATACTCTTGGCACCATTCCAGGCTATCTGAGACCCTTCATGGAGAATTTATTTCCAACAAAGGTGTCTAATGATCTGTATGTGTATGTGCATCTAGATTAGGTATAAAATATATTCTTTGGTACAAAAATACCATTCCAAGTGCATTTTGAACTATAAAACATTCAAAATAACCACTTTCATGCCTCCAAGCTTTGTCAATCCTAACCATATGCAACATTGTGGAAGAGGTACACAATATCCTAAAACATAGATTTTCCTCTCAACCAACTGGGGTGAAGGATTTCATAAATATAACCTCTGTATTTTTTCACACATGTCATAGATGATGACAATTATGGTGACTACAATCCATCGGATGATAGTGATGGTTCTGAAAGTGAATAGAATAATTATATAGAAATATTATTCAATATTGATAAATAGTTTTTAGTCTTGTAATTGGTTCTATTTTAACATGTTTAATTTATAGCTAAAAAAAGCACATATTTTTTTGTATATTACTTTAAGTTTTGATTCTAACTCATATCATTCAAATTCTACCTTCACTTTTACATGTAAACATATTGATCCAGAATATGCTAATCTTTTAACATAGGTCTATAATAGTGTTCGATGTTTTGATCAATGAATAAAATGATTTCCTCATATGGAAAGGAGTTTATAATTTTACTTTATTTATGATTGTGTGTTGTATTATATAAATTGAGTGTTTATATATTCTATCGACCACTTTTTCCATGACTATGTATGAAAATGCAGAAGTATGTGAGTAGGTCTATACAGGTATTTTCACATTATGAATTCATATTTATGTTTTTCACTTCCTATTGTATTCATTTTATTAATATGCTATCTTTTGATACATATTATGGTGAAAAACATAATAATTATTTGTATTTCATAGATTATATTTCCTTATTCACCTTATTCTTTCTTAAGTCTGTAATTCATACAACTTCTACATTAGATTCTTGAAGATCATGACAAAATCACCAAATGACCCAAAATATGTTATAAAACTATTATAAACTACTTATCCAACATTTAGACACCTTGAAATAATATTTAGAGTCAAAGAATGAAGCAAACCTTTAATTCACATTCCCTTCTAGGTCTATTCTGCCTTCTACATTCTCAACTTGTAAATGAACTTCTTAGACATTATAAAACCTCCAATCACTTAGAAATAATTATAAAACCATTGTATGGTGTTAAAATAGCATGAACACACATTTATGCATGATTTGGATTCAAAATATATTTATAAACAACCATTCACCATACTATAGTCATATAAAATGTCCAAATTGGTAGTTTGAGTGTGGCTTGTGACACCCTATCCATAGCTCCTTTTTGCATTCTTTTGTGAACCTTTTAGACATATTTTTGCTCATTACCCATCATCAAAACATTTTGAATGGTCATTACACCTCAACTAGGATGAGTTTCTTAGGCCAATCCTATTTTCATAGGACCTGATCTTGTAGGATAGGAGCACCATACTTGGAATATAGTGCACTGAACCCTAGGATGTCCCATTTTTATTACTCTTTTCCATTTGTATTTTAAGCCCAAATAATAATTTTCATCTAATTCCTATCCTTCATTATGTCATCCTAGGATGAATAAATCTAACCCATGTCTAATGGTTCCTTATACAAACCTATTCAAAGTTCATTTACAAAAGGAGGTGACAAAACTTACAAAGCAAGCAAGAATACAAATAAATCACTAAGGCAAGCTTCCCTATTCTCTGCATACAATCACCCAACATAGATGTAAATATACTCAAACCCTCATACCTATCCCTAACCACCTCAATCACTCTCAATTTGGCATTTTTACATCTGCATCACACTATTTCATAAAGCACATTAGGTGGGAGAACTACATATGGATTGATCCCTCTTCAGAGTATTGGCATGTAGGTAGTGTGCCCACACAAGGGGTGTGGATCACACGTTCAATGCATTTTACACACTAACCTCCCCACTTTATTCAAGTGGTTCAAATATCATTTTATCAAGCATGATGGAGGGTTAGGGTTTGAAGATTAAATCAGTTCTACAATTAGATCCATCGATAATCAACACTCAAGATTTCATAGGTAGGCTCACATAGAAACAATGCAAAAACCCAAAAAAATTTCAAGTCTTTGTGACCATTTTGGATAACAATGGTAGGATTGGACTACAATTTTGGACCCTAAAGTGTCATATTTTTGGCACTCTTATCCTCTCACCAAATGAAATCCAAATTTAGATTCATGACATTGCTTCAGTCTTGTACAACTACTTTCAACATTTGTCTCAACCGCCTCAGTCTAGTTTCAAGATAAATCATATTTTTCCTTATTTATTGCTATTTTTAGAAAGTTAAAAAAGATAGATAAATTATACAAATTATGAATGTAATTATCTCTATATTAGTTACTGAGTTTTTAATCCAGACCCTTAACTAAAATAGGAATAAAACTCCATTATTCAAAATATATATATATATCATTTGGTGAACCCAACTTACTTTGTTTGCACACAAAAACCCTAGGGAACATTCCTTACTTATTTTTATAGTATTTTTATGCATATATAAATAAAAATTTCCATTTAATTTTTAAAATATACCATAGTAATTTTAAAAATCATGTCTTTCAAAACCTAGTTGAATTTACTAGGTCCCTTTGTTTTTGAGGTATCACCTTACATATAAATCAGATTTCACATAAAATTAAAAATGTATCTCACTTATTTCATAACATTTCTTACAAAAAATAAGGACTCCATACTCAGTCTTATCATATATGTGAATGATGAATTTTACTATATGTTAATGCAAAACTTCATTCTTTCCCTTCCATGCTTACCTTTTATAATATGGGATGATATTAAGAAATTTATTGCTAAACATGTTAAGATACCTCTTGTCACACCTTCCTTGGAGCCTCTATCACATGAAGAGTCATGTTTCATGTTCCATTTTAATCTTCCCTGGGTCACTACCCATCATTAGAGAGCCATGTTGACACCCTTTGTCCCTCCAGTACCTCAGCCTATCGATTATCTTCACTCTCCTCTCATAGCTACTAATAGTCCTATATGGCTAGTAGACAATGAAGTTAAAGATGTTACTCAATGTGCTACCATGTCTACCCCACCTAATCAAGAACCCCACCACCCTTCTATTCCCTCCCATCCCAAACCTAATGCACCTACATAGGCAGATCCACATAGGGCATATGATATTGTTAATGAGTTTAAAAACACACCAACTATGATTTTCATGTTAGAACTGCTCCAAAAAGTAAATGTGTTCAACGACATTCTTTATCAGGAACTCACTCAAAATTTTATGCCCATCAATTTAGATCCTTCTTATTTTACATTAGTGGTCAACATAATAAAAACTATAAAAGATGTTATTTCTTTTGATCATGAGGACATTCCTTCTTAGATAGTTATTGATCAAAAGTTACCACTATTCATACAAGATCAAGTCAAAGCCAGTGCAATTAAGAGAGTTCTAGTTAATAGTGATTCCAAACTTAATACATGTAATATTGTATTTTTACAAACCATGGGCATAGATATTGCATCCATGCAAAAATCATATAATAACATTAGAGGGTTTTATGATATACCATGACAAACATTAGGTACCATTGCTTTGGATATCATGGTAGGGCTCAAAACTCTCTCTACATAGTTACAGGTCATGCTAGGCCCTCTTCACTATAACATTTTACTTGGAAGACCTTAGATACATGCCATGGGGGAAGTTCCCTCTACTCTTCATTGATGTGTTAAGTTTCTCTATGAAAGATACTTATACACATGCCCAAAAGATAACCAACCACTATGATATTATAGAATTATAGAGTCATATTTGATTATTTTTCCAGATGGGACACCTCATATAATAGTCCAAGCACCACCTCATCATATTTCTCTTAACCAAATACATACATATGAGGTAGGAGAGACTAGCACATCTCATATTCTTCCACTTATAGTTATTTCCTCAGCTCTAGATATTTAACCAATTATAGTAGATTTAACCATTCTAGACACTCCAACAATCATAATTCTTACACCTATTACAATTATGTAATCATTGACAACAATTCCAACAACCCCAGTTCATTATATAGACATAGCTCCTCAAGTAGTTATAAATACTCTATTAGTTATAGATGTTCTTGTAGCACCACCATCTTATACTACTACAATTGATGAGACTCCCATATCATTGTTACCCCTTATGGTAAATTCTGAGTTACCAGATGTGCTTGATGTTGATATAGATTCCTAAGCTACTTCAGATGATGATACGACACCCACACTCACAAATGATTATTTGTGTGGATTGAGCTTTACACCAGTTGACCCAAGAGAGTACTGAGATGACTCTAGAGCCCTCATCACACATAATACATCACTCTTAGAATCTCACACTATAGTCTTAGGATATAATACACATTTTTGACCATAGATAGATCACTTAGCACATACATTTCACATGGTTACCTTTATGGATATAGATCTAGTCATTCATATTTAGGCAGGTAACACAAAACACCAACCACAAATTATGCTACATTTGTTACTTGATCATGGATTAATTACATTACAAATTTAATGACATAGATCCATTAGTAGGTTATCATGATAGGAGGGTCACCCATTTTTTCTCTTTCATTGAATCATAGGCCATGACACTGACTCATGTACATATTTATAGTAGAGATTGGATAAACTACAGGTTTAGGGTACTATCTAGATTATATCACCACCAACATTGGCTCTTCCACTTCTACGAAGGAAACCTCCTACTAGAGATAAATTCCCTGGAGAAAAAATAACATCTTCACCACCAAATAAACCCTCAGTTTGCCTTTGGTATAATGACACCACTACGAGTGATAAATCTCTGACTACACAAAGAGCACATATTTTATTGACACATGAGGACATAACCACCATGTATACAACGCCTATGGCATATGATGCTACTTATGATGATGATCTTGAGGCATTTGATGATGGACGTGATCCCTTCCTCCATATCTATCCCTAGTGGTATCCATCCTTGAACCCTTTACCCCCTCTAGCTTAGTCTTTTATATCATTGTGTACATGATTTACTCAGCTTACTTGAACATTATTTCTCTTTGCTTATGCATACATAGTTTATTTTAGATTAATTTTACATAGTTTTCTTATGATTACTTATAAATAACTTATTTCAAAATACAAAAACATTCAAATAACTCAAAAAATCCAAAAATAATATAACATGTCAAAATTAAAAAAACATTCAAATAACTCAAAAATACCAAAAATAATATAACATGTCAAAATTAAAAAAACATTCAAATACTTCAAAACACCAAAAACACATTTCAAATTATATGCATTATCCATGCTTTACATTTATACTACCATGCTAGACTTACATTTTTCTATTATATGCTATTGTTTGTCGATTTATCTACATTACTATGCTTCACTTGATCTTCTTTGATTGTGTGTAGTGATACCTAGATCCTTGATTGCTTTGCTATACCCACTAAGGAATCATCCCAATTCAACATTCGAGACATACATTGACATATCTACCCACTGGTGGCATCTTCTACATGACTACACCATCCAAGTTATGTCATTCTTACACCACACACTCTAGTTATCATGTTGATGTACATTAATTACTAGCTTACATAGATTATTCTATCGACACTCACTAGTATATAGCACTTGTGTATTTCTCAACATCTACCTAGTCTTGTACTCCATGTTTTTCATAATTTCACTTCTTGTTTTGATTAGTTAGATGTGATAGTATTTCTAGTATTTACATTCCTTCCTTTCTTACTTTGATTAGCTAGATGTGATTGCATTTCTTACTTATTTTTTGTACTGTTATGTGTGCCTTAGGATATCTACTAATGTCTTTTGTTTGTACTCTTTTATGTGCTCATGGTTTTTGTGTCAACCTTGCTCATTTTTAATTGTATGTGTATGTGGGAATTTGAACATGCCTTATATGATTGATTTATCAATGAGTGACATGTGCCCATGTCCCTTATTTGCTTGGCCCCTTGGCAACTTTTCTGTGCTTTATGCTTCTATCCTTGCATGTTTGTTGATTGTTTGCAATGACATGATCCACATCATGCATTTATCTTACTTTATTTGATGCCATGATGGACATCATGCTCCATCCCTCCTTGACAACTAAAAACTAACCAATTTTTTACTTTCAATTCAGTCTAATGCACATGCTATTACATTGTTACATCTACCTAGGCATACCCCTATTGATCTAACAATCTATAATACAAATTATGTTATATCCTGAGACATATTTTTTATTATCATTACTATATCATGTATTTCATAGAATAGCATAATTGTAGGGATATTTATTCTGAGGGTAGTCATTTCAGGTTCTTAATTCCTACACTTAGAATAGGGGGAAACAAACAAGGGTTTATCACAAAGATCAATGCCTTCTACTAGTCAAAAATTAGTTTTTAGAATACTTAGAACAACATTCAAATTTCAAACCAGGCACAGTAGACTAGAAAGATAGTGATGAATATAGAACAGTGATAAAAAATAATAAAGGATAAGAATGTCATACTGGCCTACAACATTAGACAATGAAGTGTCTTATTTTTGGCACTCCTGTCTAAACAATAGAAAACTTAAATTTTCCAGAAACAAACAAAAAGGTAAGGTCAGTTACAATACAATTTTTCTCAAAGTATCTAGATATATGGGGCATCATATGTGACATGATGGTTCTTAATTTCAATTTTAGATTGGGTAGTTGGTACAACTTCTAGATTAGAATCAATGTTAAAAACACTAGTGATTGAGGGTAATGTGCATGACACATTTACCTTCTTTTCTTTCCAAGTTTAGTGTATTACCCAGATATTCTTAGTAGTTGCATTATTTATTCCATCTATAGGTGGTTGGCATCATTTTTTAGTGGCTTTCATATAAGCCTAGTTCTCAATTTGAGAGTGGCTTTCATACAAGCCTAATCTCCACCTTTTGAAGTGGCCAAGATTAGCCTAGTTCTCAATACACATTCAGATATCCATGCCACATTATTATATTAAATATCATTCATGGGATTTAAGATCCATCTCATATGACACACATTAATATAGGTATCAGTTCATAGCTTCACTTAGTGGGTGATGATGGAGCCAAAGGGCCAGCCTTTGTAGTCTTGAGCCATTCTCAGGGAATTGAGCACTCGGCTCTATTTACGATATTAATTTTGGTATAGCACATACCCAACATTACTCAACATCACTCAACATCACTCAACATCACACATATTTATGGGCTTCACCCTTGTACATAAGTTTAGGTACACTTTCTACTTTTCTTTTATCCTAGTATTTCACTTTACTACATCACTAGAATAAAGGGGAGTAAATTTACTCATATAAAATGTCTAAATTGGTAGTTTGAGTGTGGCTTGTGACACCCTATCCATAGATCCTTTTTTCATGCTATCGTGACCCTTTTAGACATATTTTTCTCATTACTAATCATCTTAAACCTTCTAAATAGTAATTCCACCTCAGTCAGGGTACTTTGCTCAGGCCAATCATATTACCCTAGGTCCCAAACCTATAGGATAGGAGTGCCATACTTGTAATATAGTGCCAAACCCTAGGGTGTCCCATTTTTGGTGCTCTTATCTATTTGCATTTTGATCCCAAATGGTCATTTTCATCTGATTCATATCCTTCATTATGTCAGCCTAGCAGAATACATCTAACCCATGACTAATAGTTCCCTATAAAAGCCTATCCAAAGTTCAATTACAAAGTGAGGTGATAAGAATTACAAAAAAATCAAGAATACAAATAAATAACTAAGGCAAACTTTCCTATTCTTTATATATAGTCACCCAATACAATTGCAAACACACTCAAACCCTCATACTAGTCTTTAGCCACCTCTAACACTCTCACTTTAAAATTTTTGTATCTAGATCACACTATTGGACGAAGCATATTAGGTGAGAGAAATACATATGGCTTGATCCCTCTTTAAATTATTGGTATGTAGGCAACGTGGCCACACAAGGGGTGCGGATCACACATTAAGTATATTTTACACACCAACCCCCCTTTCCTGAAGTGGTTCAAACATCATTTTATCAAGCATTATAGAGGGTTAGGGTTTGAAGATTAAATTATAGCTACAATGAGTTCTATCAAAAATCAACACTCAAGATTTCATAAGTAGTCTCACACAATAACAATGTAAAAACCCAAAAAGTTTGAGGTGTCTACGACCAGTTTGGACAATAACCATAGGAGTGGACTATAGTGTTAGAACCTGAAGTGTCATGTTTTCAACTCTCCTATCCTCTCATCAAATGAAATCAAAATTTAGATTCATGACACTATCCCAATCCTATATAACTAGTATCAACCTATGTCTTAGTTTTCTCATTCTAGTTTCAAGCTAAGTTATACTTCTCCTTATTTATTACTATTCTCAAAAAGGTAAAAAAATAGATAAATTATATAAATCAAGATTTTAATTATCTCTATATTATTTATTGATTTATTAATCTAGACCCTTAGCTAAAATAGGAATAAAACTCCATTATTCCAAAAAAAAGTTAAATCACATACGTTTCTAGGTCTCTTAACATGCACCTATATAAATTTTGAACTTAGTCGTCCATTCAATCATAAAAAACTTAAATACACAAGATGAAGTAAGTAGTGGTAAATAAACATCAATTTTTCAGATTAAACTCTGAATAAGCATGTGTTTCAATTGATTTCTATCCATATTTATAATCATACATGGAATACCAGACACATATGTCATTACATAACTAATTATCATTATTTGTGTATGGATTACCACATCTATTGGGATACATCTCATTGGATTATGTAAAAAAGCATATCAAATTCCGCCTTCAAAATTTGCATCTAGTACTCATATATGGAAACTATTCCTTCGTTCTTCGATTGCATGGCCCACACAGTCTCTACCCTTGCATTATAGAGTGTTTTTGTGTAGGTATGAGCATCTTATAGATTGATAAACTTTATTTTAGCATCCATATTCCCATCCCTCAATATGATAATTGAATGGTTCAACTTCTCAATCTCTCTGGTCTTTTTAGTTAGCGTAGTTTCCAAAGTCATAACCTTTGTCCTTGCACCATTAAGAAGCTTGAACAAAAACTAATTTTCCCTCTCGAGTGATTTTGTTTTGTAGACACTAGTGACAGTTGCAAACCAAGATGTTATTATGTTCCCACTATGTTCTCATATCTCATCCTTGCAAGAAGTTATTAAATGTCCTTGGGTAATTAGGAATCCACATTCTCTTCTATATTTGGGACTTCATCTACAAAAAATACAAGTGAATGTTAATGATATCATTCAATATTTTTAGCATTGATAAGCTAAAAAAAAGCTAGACATAAATGAGGGTCCATGAGAATATTCAAAATATAATAACATCCATTTAATTATATTATTAATAATTTCCTTACACACACAAAGTTTTCTAACTTAAATGAAAACAATGAAATCATTATATTAGCCCAATGTTGACAAATGAGAAAAGTGGTCATGTGAAATGGATAATACTTTATGTTATAATGGTTAATGATGAATATGAAAATTACTTTAAAACACCAAAAACCAATAGAGAATACCATTATTTTTTACCTATGGCATGATGATTCTGATGTATTGGAGTGTTTCCCCATTTCTTCTCACCCCTCTTCCCCTGCCTTGAACCATGGCCCATATACATCGACAATTATTGTGTCAATTACTTTAATAGACAACACATGATATGAGACAAAGGAATGTTAGAGAGACAATCCATGCATACAAATCTTATATTTCACTCCTTCCCACCATGGTTACGTTTATAGATACATACAAACATGCAAACATGTGCACTTTATCACCAACATGTGAAACAATGAAAGGAGAATAAGGTATACATGTGAACATGATGGATTGTTTTTTAAAAACATAATATAAAAATCTTATATTTCACTCCTTCCCACCATGATTAATTTTATAGAGACATGCAAACATGTGAAACAATGAAAGGAGAATAAGGTATACATGTGAACATGATAGATTGCCTATCAAAAACATCACATACCATACACATATAAAATATATGATGAGTACATGGGAAAAACATTACATAATTCAACCATCTATCATTTTGAAATACATCAGTAAATGCAAATTAACCACAAAACCATTTCTTATGTCTTACATAAATAAAAAACTACTTATCTAACACAAACCAAAAATGAAACACTTGTATTGAAATATCCTATCCAAATAATATGTTTGACCACACATCATACATGTCATACATATTATTCCAAAATATATGCATATAAATTATAATTTCCAACGTAGTATCTGCAAAGAAATATCAACATTCATGCATTGGCCATTAGGCCTCTTGAAATGGATAAACAAGTGGAAGCGGTTAACCACATGAATGGACGTATATGCATATACCACCTTAGACACCTATATTTGAAAATGTGTAGTTTATAAATCTCAAAAAGAATAAAGAATAAGACACAAACATGAAGACTGAACTTGTCATTTTTGGAAAATAATATGTAACTATCATACCTCTTAAACATGGTCCATCCTTGCCTATGACTACGCTAACTCGTCTCCAGCAAAACCCTATATGCAAATAAAATATACAACACTATAAAAATATTTAATGGCAAGGTTGAAATAAAGGTAGGGGGGATAAATAAGAGTACATATAATAAGTAGTCGTCATAATAAGTGTAATATCAATTTGTGAGGTAACCTATCATCCATACTTTCATTTTTTATGCCCCTTTGACGAACATATCTACCATTATGCAAATGTATCTCTCAAAGTAATGTGATCATCATCACTAAAATGGGATTAATATTCAACCCTATATATCTAGAATGGTGATTGTTTCAGAAATATCAATGTTAATATTGAGTAAGTTAAATGGAACTTAACTTTAACTTCATGAAAACAAATGAACCAAATGCATTTAATCTTAGGTCCATTGTTGCATGCACCTTGTTTTTTCTGCACCCATTCTCTTTCTTGATCCATTTATTGCTGATATTATCTTCTCTAAATTTAGGCTTCCCTTTTCTATGAAATTTTTTCACTCGAATCATATCAAACCATCTCGTCATTGATAGACTTCAAGGCTATCTTGTTGAGATAGCATAACTTGGAAACATCCTCCCTAGCTAGCCACGATATTTAAATCCTATCTCTCTTTTTGATACTATGGTTTTTCAAGAGTCACTCTATTGGCCTCATTTCATTTTGTCTTTTCATAATTCATATTCCCTTTGGCTTACATTTCCCACTTCTAACATGCCCAAGAGACTTCCTTGGAATGGGTTGTTGACCATGAATCTTATGAAGATAAGTGTTAAGTCTATCTTGTGACCAAAATGGATGGCCACCATCATCTATAAATGTGTCACATGGACTCAAAAAATAAAGGTGCACATTCTACTTCAAAATACCTCAATCCTGAATATTGTACTTGCCTACATACTATCACTCAACCAGGAAGAGATGTGAGGTTAAAAGCACAAATCAATAAATAAAATATAACATTATCAAACACAATAAAAATTTAAAATCATAAATAAATAAATATAAGTAAATTTCATAAAAGACAATATTTTTGAAGCCTAGAATATTGATTTCATGGAGATTGTATGCAAAAAAATTAATTTTAGTTACAGTTTCTATGAAAGAGGTTGATGGCAATATTTAATAAGCTCAGTGAAAATTTTGAATGAAGAATTCAACAATAATAAGTATACACTATATAGTAAAATGGGACTAAAAAAAACATGGATTCAAAAACTTTTATAAAGTGGAATTATGCACAAACACATGAAATATGATAAGAGTAACTCTTTCAATGTACTTAAAACCACACATACATGATGACCCCATCACAACTAATTATGAAACTTCATCCATCTAAACACCTCATAAACAATAATAGAGTACATTTAGGCACTTTCAAGCATTAATACACATGAAATCATGAAAAAAAGCACATCAATTAAATATAGATCTCAAGATATTAAAGCTTGGAAAATACTAAAGAGGCTCCTATACACCTTGTTCTAGAGATCTATTTGTCAGATTCATAGTGCATATGACCCTACATATCAGAGGTTGTCCTTATGTATAAAATTAAATTATTAATAGAGACAAAATATTGGGTGAGCTTAACCTTATGTATAGTGGGCCTCTGGCAAGGAGAAATAGTGCCTGAGAAATATTAGGTATAGGTAAATTGAAAACAAATGTCTTTTTAACAGATTTATTAGAATCTTTAATGTTTTTATTCAAGTTTTCATCTAAAAAAATTTATGCTCTAAGTCACCTTCATACAATGGAGGCTTAAAAACACACTGTGAATGTACTTATCTGAAGCATTTTCCCTTTTCCCCATATCTATTCTTGCTTCATATGTTTCAAATTTTCTCTATTAATAAGTTATGGATTTATTTTTTTTGAATTTTGTAAAAACTATAGTATTTATGTCCTTGTTTACCTTATTCCTTGGTTGGTAATAGTCAATGTCTACTTTCCCTTCTAAAAATAGAGGCTCTATCTATGATGGGGTTCTAGACCTCTATTGGTCAGATTCCTAGTGCAAGGTTATATACACATTTTATGTAGGTTCATATGCACATTTTATCCATCATTAAATCTACTGTGATCACAAATATGAATGACTTTGTTAAAATGATAAAACTTGTCAAAATGGAATCATTCAAAAAGATTATTGACTAGTTTATCAACTTGTATCAAAATGCACATCTTTAATTAAATTTGAAAACCTGAAAGAATGGACTAGTTTAAAACCTAGGATAAAACCTTGAAGTTTCTGACCTTCTTTTGACCACCTCCACTTAAGTTATCTCCTTTCACCTTGGATCCAATAGTGAGTGAATCATAAATGACATCTATTTGGCCTTTAGGACTTACCTAGAAAACATTAGGGCCAGAGGAGGTTCATGACTAATGATAATAGGGCATGATAATTAGGGTTTACTAGGAATGATAATTAGGGTTTACCATAAAATCATTTGCATACCACACTAGGTCCATGCCACATGGAAGATGATTAACACCTGTGTAGTCACAGTTCATAGTCTTGACATGTTAGTTGTTAGTGGAGATGATGTTGATGGTCTTAGGTAGTGGTGACCATGTTTGGTGGTAGCATCGATGGTAACCATGATGGGATCTATTAGTGGTTGTTAGATCAAACATTGATGGTGACTATGTAGGTTATGATGATTTTAGTAGGTTATGGTTTTAAACATGGTTTGAGCCTAGTGTTTGATATGCTGATGATCACCAATGAAGACTAACAACTAACACCAACAAGCTAGTGGTTAGTGCATGATGGTTAATCTTTCCCCTTTTGTTCATACTTTGTAAAGGCTATTTTACCATATTTATAAATTTTTAAATAACTTGTATGGTTAGGTGTCTTATAAGCTTCCCCTTTTCAAATCTTTAGTGGCATGAGATTAGCTAATTGTAAAGATTACATCATACTGAATATGCATGAATTGTTTAACAAATTATAATTTCAATTTAGAAGTTTATATGTATGTTTATGTAGGAAATAAGAGATTTATAACCTCCAAATCTAAGTTTACCTCAAAATTATATTCCCCCTTTCTTGTTTATGCTACAAGGGATTAAATTATTTAAAAACAAGATTATCAAATGTAAAAATGTATGGAGGTTTTATACAAATATGAGGCATTAACATTGAAGGGAATTTAATCTCACACCACCTAGCTTTATTCATATGCAATATTTAGAATAAAACAATGAAACAAACATGGAGCAGAGGTCCCATACATGTGCATAGTACCACCCTACTGAATTCAAATTCATATTCACCATAGCATTTTACTCTATGCCACCAATACATAATACTCAACTATTGAATATACTGTCAGTACTTATATGTTTTTCTTTTTATGTTGAATAATTTTTTTTCAAAAGTGCTTGTGGATAGAAGTTCATTTTGTATATGAGGAGAGTGGATTTGCTTTAAGTGGATTTTATTTTCACCCCTGCACCATTCAATAGGTGCTTGAACTTAACCAATTCTCATAAATTATGTGAGGTTCATATTCTTTATGAATCAAAAAAATTATATTAAAAAATATTAAATATTAAAAAATTGTAATTGGTTGTCCAAAAAAAAAAATGAGTGTTGGATAAGCTTGCCCAAATATAATAGCTCATATATCCCTTTTACCATCTAATTTGATAATATATTTTCTAGGGATGTGGAACAATTAGGTAGTCACTATCACCCTCACCTTTACCTTCACCCTCAATTTCAAGTTTCAATGGTAATACTTATATTAGGTAAGTACATCAATCTCATTATTATTATTATTATTATTTTGTTATAGTAAGGATCAGTTATAACCTTTTATTATCTACACTCTGGAATTGAATTTTACTCTAATAACTAATCAAACACCTTCATGCTTTATCTAGTTGGGTTCTTGCCATGTTTAGTTTTTAGATTCAGGGTCATATCTACTATAACCTATTCTCATATTGATAAAGTCCAATTAGAATGAGTGAGACCATTGAGAATATAAATTTCAAACTACTAACTTAGAACTAATAAGAGGTCAACTACATCCCAAATGTAATACTGACTGATGCCCATATATCCATACCATTATCAATATGATATTTGTTGTGGAACCATTAGTAGCACATAGATGATCACTTTATTGTGGGCCACATCACATTTTAAAAAGAAGTTGTCTAACATGCCATTTAAATCCAATATATGATTTAATACCATTGGTTTTTTCCAACAAAAAAATTAGATTCAATTATCCTCAAGACAATAGAAAAAAATGATTAGATAACTAGTTTTATTAACATGTTAAAACCTGTTAATGGTAATGAACTAAGGATCGATCAGGTTGAAGGTAATCAATGCTATTGCCAATGGGTTTTCATGATATTTTTATTATTAACTTGATAATTATTTTACAATCCCAAAATAAACACTCATACTAACTACTAAGTTAAGAGAAGCATAATATTGAGAGAAACATAGTACTAAGTTATCCACCAACTATGTCACTCTTTCAATTAACAACAAAAAATTAATCATTAGAGTGATAAAGGTGGTGGATATCTTAGTGTATATACTAATAATAGTTACACATGAAATAGTTATACATGCCTATCCTTCACAGCAACATAATTATCACTGAATAGCTGAGGAGTATTATGTTGATTGTATTGTTGATTGATTAAAGGAATTAATGATTATTTAGGACATAGATTGTTTTATGGTGAGTATATTGTTAATTACTTGAAGGAATTAATGATTAGGTAGGGAATAGTCATTCATTCAATGTAGAATTTATTTTATTAGTTTGTGTAATTACGATATGCTACATATAGCTCATTTAATACATTATTCATTCAATGTAAATTATTACAAGAAAAATAACTCACACTCCTATACTCTGCTTCATAGAATAGGGCATTAATACACATAGAGAATTATAATAGGGCATTATTATAGTATAGTAGGGGATAAAATTAGTAGGACATTAGAAATTATTATAATAGATTATTTATATTAACCCCAACCCCATTTATAAAAGGTTAACTATGATTTTTAAGGCATTGGCATGCCCCACTGACACAATCAGGAGAAATAATGTTAATAATCAAGGAGAAACAAACTATAAAATTAATGGAGTAGGGGTCAAAATTACAAACATTTAAAACCCTTTATAATATAAATCTAGAATATAAAGGGTGCTTACTTAATCATAATCTTAGTAGCTTATATGCAGTTATTAAGTAGAGCAGGGGCCAAAATCTCAAACATTGAAAACCCTTTAAAGTATAAAGGTAGAATATAAAAGGACCTTGTTCAAATTCATGGAAAATCATGGTATAAATATAGAATAGAAAATTACAGTATAAATTTATAATATGAAATTATAATATTAATTGGTTGGTATAAAATTATCTAGTAAAAAAACTATTCTCCCATATCAATTTATTAAATTTAGGGGATATAGAACTTACATGGTTAGGATAAGCCCTAAACCAATTTTAGTCTTTTTGAATGGCCTACTTGATCTTGACTATAATGCGGTGAGGAAAAGGGATCCTGATAGTGCCATAAAGGGGGGTTGTATAACTCAAGAATACAAACACGATTTTATAATTATGATAAGTGAACCTCTTACCAAATGTTAATTAACATTCATCCTCTTGATTGCATTGGTGGGGCCTACAAGTGCCTTAACAATCATGATTAACATTTTTTGGCTAGGGTTGGGGTTAAATTATTATAGATTTGTCAATTATGTCATGGTGATGTCATGACGGTTTCTAAGTGAGTGGATGAAGTGCATTGATAGTCTAACTGACAATGATAAAGTGTGTAATGTGCTTGTCCTAGTATGCCTGAAGAAGGCTTGGTTGATCTTCAAAGTTTGACTACATAGAGATGATTAAGGAGGAGTCTAAAGTATTGAGCATGTGAAAGGGGTATTTTTAGAGGTCAATGGTGATTATATATATTATGTACATAATTTAAATTCATATGGTAGTCCATAGTTTTCATCTAGAATTTTTGGGTTCAATGGCATCAAATTTGGGTAGGCAGTTTGTTGATGTCACCATTACTATGTGTGGATGAGTCAGTCATATGGTTTTGATAAAATTTGTGCCTAGATATTATGTGTTAAATTTTAGGCCATAAAAAAAGTAGACCATAATATATATACAAGTGCAAATTTGGGCTCCCAGGCAGTTTGGTAGTGTTTTCCCATACTTAGCAAAATTTGCATATGGCAAGAAAGAACCAAATAAGTAGTTTGGTGATGACATATCTCACACATGTGGACATTTAAAAATAGTTTTATTATATGTGTTTGGTTAGTTGATTTATGATTAATTTCAGGTCATGGAATGAAGTGCATCAAAAGTTATGCATGTGCAAAGATGGCCTCCGAGATAATTCTTGACATAATTGGCTTAGTGGTAGAAAAATTTGAGTGAGATTAATGGAGTTATATTTTGCATGTGAAAAGGTTTTAGGAGAATTTTGACACATGGTTGGATTATAATGTGTGAGGAGTTCATATGTTCCAAATATCAAATCATGCATCTAAGCACAACAAAATTTATTGAGGTCCAAATTTGGCCTTCTAGACAGATAGAAATAGTCCCCATACTAAGTCTATTTTACACAATATTAAATATCACGACCAAAACGAGATCTAATAGTTCATGGGTGATCATACAAGATTGATATAATGGTGTATATTGAGTGATATTTTTTCAAGGTGTCCAATGGTTAACAAACTTAAAGATCAATCTCCTTACAAAAGGATCGACAGATTGTGTTTATTCCAAGATGTTTGGAAGCAACAAGATGAGGACAAGTGTTCAAAGTTTAATGTTGAGTAGAGATAAATATAAATTATATTCCAAGGATTAATGGTTAGAAGTTTTTTATACTGATTGAGATCAATGGTGTGTAATAAATTCAAGAGGTCAATACAACAATTGTCTAGCATTGTTTAAGCAAGGACAATCCCGAAGAGATCGATGGAGCGTGTGTGATCAAGATTGCATGAGATGAGGCCAAGTTTTCAAAGTTTAACATTTAGGATATAACACACTTTAATTTAAATTTTGAATAAGATCAACCATGTATTATTTATCTAAGAAAAAAGGACATGAGATGAGGACATGGTGCTCAAAGTTTAACTGGGATCTTTTGAATTCAAATATTTGAATTTAACAAAGGAAAGACCATTGCTTGGTCTATGAGCCATAACTTTTGATATATGTATAATTTTAACATGTAGTAAAAATAAAATCTATATAAGACTTAAAGGAACATCCAAAAACATATATTTTAAGATTTGAAAGTGTGTACTATTAAATTTATGAATGTTCAAAGCTAATTGTGTTTTCATGTATGTTCTTCAAGTAACCCAAGAAGATTATTTGATCTTGTTTTGATATATCTTGATGAATTGGATATTGGGGAGTGTTTTAGACTCCATGAGGACCATTTTTATGCATTATGAATGTTTGACTAATCATATGTAGTATGATCAAAGGGTTAGAAGTCGACTATGTTTTCATTCATAATGACTGTGTGTAGAGAGAAGTGTTTGAGCAAATTGGAGGTTAGTAAAAGATTAATATGATGGATGTTGGCACATAAAAGGGACATATATATCATGTGTCATGGGTCCATGAGTTGTAAAGTGTTCATGTGTTCTTAATTTTATCAAATAATTGTCAAAGAGGTGAATGGGTCATCATAAGACATAAAAGGTGACTTAGGCCTATCTAAAAGTGCATTATGCTTAAGTGTCACCTATGTTAGATGCCCCAAGGGTGAAGGAATGTATTATGGATGATAAGGAAATATGTTGGACTTGATAGTTCATGAATTCTACATAAATAGTGAAACCAAATGTGATGGTTTCTAGATGTGTGGAAGACTTGCAAGAGGTGTGTGCATGTGAGAGTTTTGGAGTGAAGGAGATGTAGAGTGCCCAGTGGATGAGTTAAAGAGAAGAACAGATTGAGGATTTTGTATATTACATGTAATTCATAATTTTATTATTATAATGGTGATCTTATAGGTTGAGGATGAGCAAAGAGGTCTTGGGTGATCCAAAAAGATGTTATAGATGGATTGAGTGTGCAGATTTAAATAGAGTTGATACACTTTTTATCTCCATCAGATTGATAGGCAATCAATGTTCTAAGAGATGTTGTGTTCATAGGTGTTATTATGGAAACTCAAAAATCTAGGGGGTTATAGCTTCCTTATAAGGTGAAACTTGTCAAAGGTCTAGTTGTTGTGGTAGCTCAGCTAGACAGTTGTGGTATCACCTTGTGGGATTATAGTCTCACTAAATAAGGGATTGTAGTTCCTTGATTATTTAAATATGGTATAAATTGGTTATGTTTATTATAGGATAGTATTCCTATTATAGGTTCTAATGGGTTTTCTCCCCGGAGAGGGTTTCCCATATATGTTGTGTTATATGTTTGATCTTGCATTGTCTCTCTTTTTCATTGCTATGAAAGATATGTATGCTTAAATAAATGCTTGTGGTAATTGATTAAGAGTTTTAAAGGGTTAAAATTGAAGTTGAATATCTAGGATTACTAATTCATCCCCCCTCTCAATGATTTTAACTCTAACATTTGGTATCAGATTAGGTCCTTTGGTAAAGGGTTGATAGCTTGAAGGTGATCCAAGGTACAATATGGGTAGTTATCAAGGAGGCTTCTCTACTAAGAAAGAATCGATGTATAATGGATCTAATTATGATTTTTAGAGTGCAAGGATGAAAACATTCATTGTGTTCCTTAGGGTTTGATGTATGGAAAACTATTTTTGATGGTTATGTTGATCCTACTAATCCTCCATATAGTAATACAAAAAATTTGTTTGAGAATAATTATAATGCAATGAATGCCATCATTTGTGGGCTTACAAAGACTAAGTTCACCAAGGTAATCCATTGTAAATCTGGTAAAGAGATATGGGACAAAATTTAGATCATTTATGAAGGATATTTAAAGGTCAATCTTGTTAATTTGCAGACTCACAAAAGGCAATTTGAAAGTATCAAGACGAAGTAAGAAGATTATGTGGCATCCTTTTTGTAGAGAGATTATGAGATTATGAACATCATCAAAGGTCTTAGAGAGAACCTTGAAGAGACTGCTATAGTTCAAAAATTATGAAGCTCTCTATTTCTAAATTTTGATCCAAAATTATTTGATATAGAATAAAGTCATGTTATTACTCAGTTGAAAATGGGTCAATTACATGGCACCCTTACTGTTTATGAGATGAGGAAGAATGTTGGTATACCACTAAATAAGGAAGGAGATTTTAAGAATAAAATGAAGACAAAGAAGAATTCTAAGGTAATAAACCCAAAGATGATGAGATATTTGACATTGATGAGGATGAACTAATGGCTTTGATTACTAGGAAATTAAATACATGCTTAGGCAAGTATAAGGGTAAGTTACCCTTCAAATGTTTCAACTATGGATAGATAGCAAATTTTGCTTGTAATTTCCCTCATAATCATGAGAATAATTATGATGAAGAGAATGGTGAAGGCCAAGATGAAGACACGAAGACATATAGGAAGAAATGATTCAAAAAATATAACAAGAAGAAGTCCTTCAAGAACAAGAAGAGTTTGTACACCAAAGAAGATTGCAGCTTATCAGTTGAGAGTGAAGATAGTGACTCAAAGTATGATTATAAATATGATGGTCCTATTGAATATGAATCCCTATTTATTTCTAAGAAGGAATTTGCTCATATCAAAAGGAGTCTACTTGGAGTGGCTCATATGTGGATGAAGATAAGTTGAACTGTGAGACTGAATTGATGAATTCTCTTTAAGAACTAAAGATTGAGAAGAATATAAATAAGAAGATAAAATATAAGCTCAAGGACTATGAGGACCAATTCAATGTTTTTGAGGCAATATTTTTTGAAGACTCTAGAGAGCATGAAAGTGTTGTCATGTTTCTTAATTCTAAGTTGGAATCTATGTCTACAATTCTAAGAGACAAAGAAGAAGAATGCTCAAGTTATGCTTCTGAGATTGTGTATTTGAAGTATGAGTTAGAGAAGTTTGTAAGAAAGGTCAAATCATTTGTTAAGTTTGATAAAAGTTCTAATGATCTAGATGACCTCCTAAAGAGTCAAAAGTCAGCGAGTGACATATCTAGATTGGGTTTTAATGAAGATCACAAAGTTTATTCTCAAGTTGATATGAATGTTAATGAGAGAAATGTGGATCAGTCTTTCAAGACAAATCATTAGACAATTAAAGAAGGTACTGGAAGAATGAATGAAAATTAGATTAGACAACAAAATTCCATGAGGTATGCAAGTATCAATGGTTACTATTTCCCATGTAATCAATTTGGGCATAAAGATAGAGAATGCAAGAGACCTGTTAGAAATGAGTTTTCATAGAACTATGATGGGGGTCAACATTCAAAATGTGTGGACAAAGTTAAGCTCTTCAACTATCTTGACATAGGACACTTTTCAAACCATTATCCACATAAGGTTAAACAAGGTGAGTTCTCTTCAAAAAGAGGAGGTTATTTCATTTTTCATGACATAGGACACCTTGAAAGTTTTTGTCCAAACAAGATAAGAAAAACTATGTTTCATTAAAGGAGTATGGTTTTTTACAACTATGAACAGAGAGGTCACATTAATAGATTCTACAAGCAAAGGTCTATAAGTAAGAATATGTTTAATTAGGCTATGAGATTACAAGGAAGAAGATAAGTTAACTCATGGAAACCAAAGGTGGTAAGTGTGAATCATGATGACTCTGTAGATCCACGTAATTTATTTTCTATAGTGGAGAATGATTCATAAGATAAAGAGTGCCAACATTTCTCATTGTCTGCTCATGTTGTGAATGAAGACACCAAGCTCAAGAAGAAGAACAAGGTGTTGGCTGAGGCTAGTTCTGAGATATGTAGGGATATAATTGAATATCCTATTGTTGTTGAAAAAGTATCATGCAAATAACATTAGTTGTAAGTGCCTAGTGATGATGTTCTAAGCTGTAAGGAATATTCTAGAGATGAAAAGTTATGTCATGAATCTATATTGTCTCCATGTTTTGTCATTCCAATATTAGAAGAGAAGGAGATTGATTTAGAAAATGAATTATTTGTCATAGTTTAGACCGAGAAGAAGAATAAAAAAATCAAGAAATATTATAGTTTTAAGTAGATTCTAGTGGTTACTGAGGAGATGTGGGCCACTCCTAGCTTCACTTTGTTTTATAAAATTATGGTGCAAAGGGTGTCTCTACCTATGCTTATTAAGAGACATATTTATTTTGGAGAAGCAAGTTTGTGTGCTCAATATAATAGTGCCAATTAGAGAAGATCATTGGTTAAGGGGGAGCAACAAGTTCGAGAGCTTGTTTTAGAGATTTGTGAAGGAGCTATTATATAGGGTCAGAATGGGTGTTTCTTGGTGGCCTAATGAGATCGATGTAATGTCAAGAATATTTTGATGTTTAGAAAGGTCTATGCACTTCTTTTTTATCTTTTCCATGTGATTTCATGATTTGAAGATCTTTTGTGTACAATTTAAGATTTTTTGTTTTCTCTCGAGTTTCTTGGTTTGTGTTTAAGAGTATGCAGGTCCTAAAATGGGTTATAGAATGTATAGGTTCTCAAAGGTTTATAATCTCAAATCTGTCTAGAAGTTTGTGATGGGTGTCTCCAAGTGTGCAAAAAAATTTAGGGGTGGATGTTGACCAGAAGAAGGTTTATTGACTATATTTATTTTGAGTGTCTAATGTTTTAGGCTATGATATAAAAGTGGTCTAGCTTGTGAGTTTAGGTCTAATTATTATTAGTAATATTAATGGGCCAAATGGGTTTTCAAATTAATCTTCACATAGATTTTAAGGTTTGTGGTTTTCAAGTTATTGATGTTTTTTGTCAAAATGGAGGCCTAATTGGCTAGTAGGTTTGTGAAAGAAGTACATTGTAGAGGATGAGATAAATGATTCAAGTTGGTGTGCTTAAGGGGTCATATGAGAGTGATATATATATATAAATTGTCATGTCTTGAAGGTGCATATAGTGAAAGTTGTGGGCTTTGTAAGTTCCAAGTAGGGCTACAAAGAGACTAGATAGGCCTAGTGAGAAGAAGAAGAAGGATTTTTTTAGTTTATACAAAAGAAAAAGACATGAGTATTTCAATGGGATTTATTAGGTTTTTTTAGATCATGTGTCCTATTTGGTGAGTGGCATGAATTTCTGTTTGTGGTCCTTGAGGTGGTTTGAGAGAAGAGGCTAGTAAGCTTGTGTGGTGGTTCTTCATGGTGTATGAAGATCTAAAGATGATCAATAGGTGCAATGGGTTAGAAATATTATGGGGATTAAATTTTATATGTTTTATATTTATTTAAATCATATTTCAATACTTTTTTTTCTTTCTTCATTGGTTGTAGTGCTTGGTTTAAGTGAGTGGTTACATGGAGTAAGAGGAAGTTGTCAAGGCAAGAAAACGTAGGCTTAAGGTAAGGGGAAGTTTTTATCATCTTTATAATATGGTCCTATCTTGTTGGTAGTATTTTAAGGTCATTAGGATCATGTGGTTCCCACTTTTTCATTGTGTCAAAGAGGTAGAAAGTGTTGTGGATTCAAATAGCCAAACATAGATCTAATTCATGCACATAGAAATTGAATACACAAACAATTTATTCAACACACAGTATATTATTTCTTCCACAATGAATTATATGATTAAATCATTTGAACACACACACACACACACACACATATATATATAGGAATATTGTTTCCTATAACATCTCCAATATTCTCTCACATATAAAACCTCCAAAACTCCTATAATAAAGCACACACCTAGATATGATATATTGTTATAACTATTAACAATATATCTCAACAACACAATATTCAAACTTACCGTATTAACCATACGGCTATAACCAACAACTAATTACTATTTACCTCTTGATAAATATCAACTGTTACTATTTACCAGCCCATAAATACTCAATTTTACATAAATGTGAAAGCTATCCCTAACATCCAACATAGTTTTTACATGGTGCAAAAACATTCACACTCTAATCTGTAGTATGCTCACCTCTTGTAGCATGCCAAAATATGTGGCTCATGAACTCGATATAGAGAGCCTCACTCATCCCATGGTTTTATAGGTGTACCAAAAACCTTGACATGAATAGAAAAAAATTGTATGCCATTGCATACTCTAAGGTCTACATACTACTAATGCAATCTTGCTCTACATGACCACTATATGAAAAGGAATGCATCCCGTATTTATATTATGTTACCATAATAGATGAGTCACTGAGGGTTATCTCCATAAATAATTAAGGTAGTCATGAGATATCTATAACAGTTGTTCTCCTAATTGTTGCTAAAACATTGTTCATCTCCTAGTGGTTTTCTAGATATCTATCACAAACCCTTTTAGGATCCATGAACTAACTTACATTGATACTTTATATATTTTTATAATGTCTTCACATTAAGGAATAGTGTTTAGAATTTTCACACACAAATATCTTAAACATACATTATTCTTATATTCTTATTTGTATAGTGACAAAGAAAAACATGCAACCTTGAAAATACCACACCACACTATGTCACCAAAACATTGATGCAGCCCTATTTTTGGCAACTAATGAGAGGTCATTGAAAGACCTCTATCTTCTATGTATCCTCCAACCTCCACTATATGAAGCTATTCACTCAACACATGTGGCGTTGAAGCTCCAATGCATGATTTTTTTGAGGGAAATCACCCTCATAATGTAGATGTCATGTATAAGTGGAAATGCATTATTACTCTTATTTGAAATTTTTACAACTTGACTATGGACCCTAGACAACATAACTCTTTTTCAATTTTGACTCACAAAAAAAAATTATTGATTTTACTTTTGACAAAAATGCCTTTAGACTTTTATCTATCTAATCAAAAAGTATTTTAGACTATATATAATGACTTTAATAAACATAACTTAAATATAAACATTGGCATAGAATTGACAGTCTTAATATAAACTTTAATGGAAAAAATAATTTTTGACAATAAATTAAAAATGACTTTACTCATTTTGAAAAAATGACTCTGACTAAACAACATATTATAAAATACAAAATATGACAACTATACGAAATCATTCTACACTTTTGAAAATAATCCTAAACTAAAGCTTAAACACTTTTATGATAATAATATGTAAACTTTGACACTAACTAATGACACTAAATTTACAATAATAAACATAGACCATTAAAAACATATACGCAAAAAACCTTATGTTTAATATCTATAACCAGGAAAGCATAAAGCAAAGAATATGACTATATAATCCTAAGGAGATGAGTCACTAAACATTAATGGAGCACGTTTGAATAGATTTTCATGCCAACAATTAACATGAACATAACTATCAGATGGCAATCTACAAGGCCAAAATTGATTTAGATAGCTCACCAATGATGCAAAAAGTCACTTTTCAATTGTGAATAGTTATTTGTATTTGCATAATTTTATCAAATAATTTCTAAGTTTTATTCCTCTTTGAAAGAGATTTTTATAACAATTTGAATAGTCCAATTTCGTTGAGAAAAGAAAAAGATATAATGATTTCACTAATGCTGTCCCAAACTGATTTTATATATTTTTTTCACGTCACTTCAAATCTACAACAAATACCATGAAATGGTAGTTGGAATGACCTAATAGGTGCACTTAAGGTTAATCACCAAACAAAATGACTGTTATAGTAATTTTCTATATTTTAATATATTTTTTAAAGATAATTCTCATCATAGGAAAGAACAATATAGATCTAATTTTCATAAAACTACTTTCATATTTCTAGAGTTCTAAAAAATGATAAACACATTCATGGTGGATAAAACTATGGATTTTATCCACTTTTTATTTCCCTTACATAGACACTTCTCCCACTAAAAAAAACTATTACAAATAAAAAATTACCAACTCATTTACAGGAAAAATAATCTTTCATACACAGGGACAAATCATAGTGAAATTATTTATCACCATTCTTAGGATTCCATTTCTCTGATACCATTGTTATGAATTGAAATATCCAAATAGATATTTTATTCATTCACATAAAAATTGAATACACAGACAAATTCTTCAACACATAATATATTATTTCTTCCACACTAAATTCCATGATTAAATCATTCGAACATATTACAAACATATATATATATATATATATATATATATATATATATATATATATATATATATATATATATATATATATATATATATATATATAGGAATAATGTTTACTATAATATATCCAATATTATCTCACCTATAAAACCTCCAAAACTCCTATAATAAAGTACACACCTAAATATGATATATTTTTTATAACTATTAGCAATATATCTCAACAACACAATATTCGAACTTACTGTATTAACCATACAGTTATAACTAATAACTAATTACTATTTACCTCTTGGTAAATATAAATTTTTAATATTTACCATCATGTAAATACTTAATTTTACACAAATTTAAAATATATTCCTAATATAAAGTTTGTATTGTGGGAGTGCTTAAAGAGAGAGAAGGAAGGTGAGCTATATATTGTTATATGATGGTTGTTGACATCAATGACAAAAGGAGAGATTATTGGAAAGTTGTCAATGAAGTCATGGTGATGTCATGAATGTTTCCAAGTGAGTGGATGAATTTTTTTCATAGTCTATGTGACAATGACAAAGTGTGTAATGTGTATGTCCTAGTATGCTTGAAGAAAGGTTGGTTGATCTTCAGAGTTTGACTGCTTAGAGGTGATTAGGGATGAGTCTGAAGTATTGAGCATGTGCAAGGGGTCATTTAAATGAAAAATGGGGATTAAATATATTGGTTTCATAAGTGTAATTAATTTGGTACTCCACATTTTTTATCTAGACTTTTTAGGTCTAGTGGTAGAAAATTTGAGTAGGCAGTTTGCTAATGTCACCATTGCCACATTTGGATGAGTCAGGTGGAGTTGGTCATATAATTATGATAAAAAAATTTCCTAAATATTAGGTGCTAAATCTTATGTCATGTGATGAAGCACAAAATAATTATTAAAGTTCAAATTTTGGCTCCAAGTAGTTTGATAGTGTTTTCCCATACTTAGCCAAATTTGCATATGGAAAGAAAGAGCCAAGTAAGCAGTTTGGTGATGGAATATCTCACATGTATGGATATTTAAAATAAATTTTATCATATGGGTTTGTTAAATTTTGTGCGTAGTTGATATTTTTTTAATTTTAGGTCATATGATGAAGCACGTCAAAAGATATGCATGTGAAAAGTTGGCCTTCCAGACAATTATTGACATAGTTGGCTCTATGTTAGAAGAAACTTGAGTGAGCAGATTAATGGAGTTATATATTGCATGTGAAAATGTTTCAAGAGTAGTTTGACACATGGTTATATTCTCTTAGGTGAGTAAATCATATGGTCTAAATATCAAATCATGCATCTAAGTGCAACAAAAGTTATTGAGGTCTAAAGTTGGCCTTCCAAGTAGATAACAATGGTCTCTATACTTAGTCTATTTTGCACAATGTTAAAGATCAAGACTATATGGAGATCTAGTGGTTTGAGAGTGATTGTAAAATATTTATATAATGATTCATATTGAGCAATATGATTTCAAGGTGTCCAATGGTTAACAAATTTAAAGATCGAGCTCCTTACAAAAGGATAGATGGAGTGTGTTCATTTTAAGATGTTTGGAAGTAGCGAGATGAGGACAAGTGTTCAAAGTTTGAATTTGAGAAGATATAAAGATAAATTTTATTCTAAGGATAAAAAATGAGTGGGTGTTTTTACTAATTGATATCACTGGTGCGTGTTAAATTCAAGAGGTCAAAGTGATAGTTGTCTAGCATTCTTAAATCAAGGACAATCTCGAAGAGATTGACAAAGTGTGTGTGATTAAGATTGAAATATTTCATGAGATGAGGCCAAGTGTTTAAATTTTAAAATTTTGGTAGTGGCACACTTTGAGTTCAAGTTTAAACAAGATCAAAGATGCATGGTTTATCTAATCAGTGAGGACACAAGATGAGGACATGGTGTTTGAAGTCTAGTGCTTGGTTTATGAACGATAAATTTTGAGCGATGCAAAATTTGAAAATGTAGAAAAGATAAAATTTGTAGAGGAATAAAATTTATATATATAAATATATATTTAAATATTTGAAATTTTTTACAAGATAAGTTATGATGGTTCAAAGTTAACAATGTTTTCATGTATATTTTGCAAGTAACCCGAGAAGATTATTCAACCTTGTTTTGATGTTATTTCGATATCTCTTGATGAATTAGATATTGGGAAGTGTTTTATATTCCATGAGGACAATATTTTATAATTATAAATGTTTGACCAATCATATGTAGTATGATCAAATGGTTATAAGTTGACTGTGTTTTCGTTCATAATGATTGTGTGTACAAAGAAGTGTTTAAGCTAATTAGAGGTTAGCATAAGATTGATATGATGGATGTTGGCACTTAAAAGGGACCTATAGATCATGTATCTTGGGTTCATGAGTTGTAAAGTGTTATTATGTTCTTAATTTTCTCAAAGAAGTGTCAAAGAGATGAATGGGTCAACATATGACCTAAAAGGTGACATAGGCCTATTTGAAAGTGTGTTATGCTTAAGTGTAACCTATATTTGATGTAGTAAGGGTGAAGGAATGTATTTTGGATGATAATTAAATATTATGGACTTGATAATTCATGATTTATCTATAAATAGTGAAACCAAATGTGATGGTTTCTAGATGTGTGGAAGACTTGCAAGAGGTGCGTACATGTGAAAGTTATGGAGCAAAGGAGAGGTAGAGTGCCCAATGGATGAGTTAAAGAGAATAAAATATTGAGGACTATGTATATGACCTATATGTCATAATTTTATTATCATAATAGTGCTCTTTCAAGTTGAGGATAAGCGAAGAGGTCTAGGGTGATCCAAAAAGATATTCTAGATGCATTGAGTGTGTAGAGTTGAAGAGAGCTGATATACTTTGTATCTCCATCAGATTGATAGGCAATAAGTGTACTAGGATATGTTGTGTTCATAGGTGTTATTTTACTATCTCAAACACATAAGGGGTTAAAACCTTATTGCAAGGTGAAACTTACTAAAGTTCTAGTTGTTGTGGTGGCTTAGATAGATAGGTGTGGTATCACCTTGTGGGATTGTAGTCTCACTAAATAAGGGACTATAGTTCCTTGATCAATTGTAGCTGGTCTTAATTGGTTCTTTTTATTATAGTAAAATAGTCCAATTGAAGGTTATAGTGGGTTTTCTCCCCCAAGAGGGTTTCACATATATGTTATGTGTTATATGCTTTATCTTGCATTGTCTCTCTTGTTCATTGATATGAAAGATATCTATGCTTTATGAAATTCTTGTGGTAATTGATTAAGAGTTTGAAAGGGTAGAAATTGAAGTTGAATATATGGGTTCAATGATTCACTCCCACATTCAGTGATTGTACCCATAACATAATGCAAATGATAATATATGTAGTTAAGGTTAATAAAAAGGAAGAAAGGTGACGAGAAATGTGATGGGCCCAATAGTCAATGTCTAACATAGTGGTCCATGTTGAATGATCCTATTAGTTTCACTCAATGGTTTTTTGAGAGCCTTTACATTGATTTAAATATATGAATCTACATACATATATTAAGTGTTGGTTTGAATATTCTTTTGTAATGCACCAAATTTTACCCTTTCAAGTCATTTCACCTTAAATTTAGGCAAGTTATTTAATCTTCTAAAAATCTTTGAAATAAAATTTTAGCTCATTCATTATTTATTTCAAGAGCAAGATGGTTAAACATTTGTATTGTTTCAATTTTCATCTCAGTCAATCTCTTTAAATAATTAAATTTGAATTTGAGTTTATCTAAAATGACTCTTCCTTTGTTAATTTTACATTGTTGTTTAAAAATATTAATCATTGAAATTTGAAATATTTAACCATTTATTTTGAATTAGTTATCCAATGCATATTAATTTTTAAATTTATTGACTGTGCCTTTGTTTCATACCCATAAATGCCCACTTTACATCATCCCAAAGAACTAATGTTCTAAAACCACATGACATGCTCACATGACCCTAATGTCTCATAGCCATATGGATGTCATCTTGGCTCCCACACCCCTAGGTCCCCAAAATGATGCCATGTGGTACCCCAAATCCATGTGGATTTCATCTCGACTCCTAGGCCCCTAGGTTCTGGGGATGATCCCACATGGTATCCCAAATCCACATGGCTATCATTTCAACTCTTGGGATGTCTAGGGCCCAAGATGATGTCACATGGCATCACATAGGACCCTAGTGACCTAGAGCCACGTGGTTTTCTACTCGGTTATTAGGCCTTTAATCCTTGAGAGGATGCCACATGGCATCATTTTGGGTCCCATCATCCCATAACCACATAGCTATTACCTAGGCCCATGATCCCCCAAATCCCCAAGATGATTTTGTGTGGCATCATCCTAGGGCCCGAACATCCCACAAACACGTGGATATCATTTCACCTCCTACCCATAGATTTTATGTAATTTTTTTACTATGCCTTTGTTTCATGCCCATAGATTCTCACTTTGCACTCGGATAGATCAACAAGAAGCTTAAAGCCATGTGGTGTTAAGCTAGAGAGTTTAAAGGCCCATAGATCCTAAAGACAGAAAGAAGTCTTTGTAGGTCTAGGGTCATGACAAGTGTTATAATTTAAATGATTAAGTTTTTAAAGGAATTCCATAAGGTCCACAATATTAGTGAAGAGAAACCTACTTTCAATGAATTAAAAGTTAGACTTTGCCAAATTGAAAGCATATTTTATCCATTTTTAATGAAAGTGACCAAGTTTAAAAGGTGAAACCTTATGATCACTTATGTATTAATTATAAAATTAAGTATAAATGCATTAGATTTCTCAGGAAGAGAAGATATAAATCTCTAAAACAATTGGACAACTTTTTTAGATCTAAGATGAGATGGCCTAAAAAAATGAAATTCTATGCACACACAAAACAAGATTTAGATCAAGACTTAATAGATCTAAGAAAATTCAGAAATTAAAATCAAAGTAGTCCTAGATGGAAATTCTAGAATAGTTTCAATAATGGAGATTTGTTTTAAAAACTTGGTTAATATCAATGAAACACTAAAAAAATATAACTTCACATTTAGGAACCTCTAAACTAGAAAAATATGGTCCTCATCTGATGAATTGAAGATGGGGTGTGTTGGACCCAATAACTCCCCATCTGAAGAATTGAAGATGGGGTGTGTTGAACCCAATAGGTCCCCATCTAAAATTATGCATATGGGGCATGTTAAACCCAACATATTTGAAGTGATTATAATTTTACATTGATTTATTGATTTTCATATTTATCACCTAGGGTTTTTCTTAGTTTTAGAGATTTACTTTGGTCAAGTTATTAATCTGATAAACATAATGTTGAAAACTTTTTCAAGTTTGATGTGTATAATATAAATTTCATGTCATACTTGAAGATTAGGTGTAATTTAAAATTATTATTTTGTTTCACAATTTTTGGACTTAGGAATACATATAATTGATCGTTAATGAAATCTTGTGCAATACTAGAAGATCATGTGCAATTACCATTGAGCTATTGGTTGATGTAGTTTGATTTTATTCTGATGACTAAACCTAGAAAAATGTGGCATTTATGTAGTAGTGTATTAAAAAATACCTTAATTTATCACAATAACAATTATGTTCATAGTAAGGTATTGAAATAGTATATTTGCTCCATTTTATTTTTTTGTGATTGTGAGTAAGCACCATATTTTTAGAAACAATGATCTACATCATAATCAAGGCATCACAATCAATTTTAGATTTCAAAATACCATATATCCTAGAGAAGAATACAAAATATTTAACCTTGTAAGGAAGTTATAAATAAGTGATAACAACTTTTAAACTAGAATACAATGTGTTTTCTATAAACAAATTTTAAATATTATACAACTCTAGACAAGGAATCAATAATGTCTCTTAATTACTTCAATCATTGAATCTTCCCCCCATAGGTATCATTTTGAAACCAAATACAGATTATAGTTTTTTTATAAATAAAAACATTGCCTTTTTTCAATATAAGACAAATATATGCCATTTTTTTGTAAACACGTGCAATAATCCCTTAACAAATCAGTCGCCATGAAAAGATATTATTCTTATAAATATCTAAAGATGCTAAAAAGTTTAGATAAATTATAACAAAGAAAAAGCAAGGGATAATACTATATTCTTTAACCAAGCCAATCACCAATTGTAATACACATTAATATACTTTCAAGTCAAAAATATAAAATCATTCTTTCAATTGTAAATATATTATAAATGTACAATCATAAAATAATAAGAAATTGCAGTGATAAAAAAATATGATTCTAAAACAAAGATGCATACAATGATTAAAAAAAATAAAATGATTGAATACATGTGTTGGGTCCAAGTCTTAAAAAAATTGAAAAAAAAAGGTTATTACTTAAATTTATATACAATGTATGCATAATTTTATAAAATGTTATGAGATAACATGACTATAAATAAATTAAAATAAAAAATTGAAGCTATAGAATAACATAAATCACACATTTTTATTATTGGTATTTTTGAATATTCATGATGAATACCAAAAAGTGTTATATAAAATGTCAAAATGTATTAGTTTATTATTTCTATATATCAACTGTGTTAACCAAAAGCAAGTGTTGGTTACAAATCAAAAAAATAAACATAATTTTATAGTGATTTTATATACAATGTCATTAGTATAAATATCTAGAATGCATGTTGGTGATATCAAAAAAATTATTATGTCATGTCTTGGAAGATATTTCCTAACTTATAATGCAAAATTTAAAAAAAAAAATGTGTTTATCATTGAAGCTCTAAAAAAGCATTTTTAACTTTAAAATCATATATACAAGTATAGATTGTATGAAATTTATTGATTTAGAAACATCCTTTAGTCATGTTCATTGGTAGAAACTATGCCATCTATTGCAATTGTGAAATTGTTATTTAGTTGAAATTTACATAACAAGAACATGGTTGCTGAGATGTAGTTTTTATATTGCTCAAATGATATTGATATCAACTCCGTTAATAAAATCATGAGAATTTTTTTTAAATACATTCAATTTACTCATTTCTTGTATGGACATTACATGTTAATGCGTGAGTAATACAATGCCATGAATTTAATCAACATGTTAGACAACATAAAAAACCATCATGCTTGAGATATACTTGTAAAATCACATGATGATAATAATTGTATACTGGTTGAAATGGAGCTGAATATATATTTTTTGGTTTTAGTATTTTCATAACCTTCAAATTTTACTATCATCTAATTATTTTTTATTAGCATGTTCAAGAAAAAAAAAATACAATGACAAGTTTTTTTTTATTTACCACAAAAAAGAAAAAGAGAAAGAGACATAAAAAAACCAAAACATGTCTTGATGTTTGTTATAATGATTATGTAAAAATTTTTTTTTTTTCCTTTCATCAACCAATGGTTCAAAAAACAAAGTAAATTATTTTCATGGTGTCAAAGAACATTTTGGCTTTTTGCATATGATATTTTTGAAAATGTACATAGTTTATTTTTTGGACATTAGTTAGTCTCGTACTACATGGAAAAATTGTTGATGATGTTCACCAAGTTGAATTAAAAAAATATTAATAGTTAATTATTAAAAAAAATAAAATCATAAAGGTAGATAGAAGTAAACAAAAACTGAAAATAGACTCTCAATTGTGGTGTTGTATTTTGCTTCTTCATCCTTAACATGCAAGTTAAACTAGTTATTTATTTATCAACAACTTGTTATTAGGCTCTAAATGAGCCCACTGAGAATGAATCATTTGATGCTATGATGTCAATAATTGCACTATCAGGTATAAGTTTATGTTTTTTACAAACCATAGGTATGTTTTCCATGCTTGATTTTGTAGTCAATACAATGTAAAAAACAACATCTCCTTTTTCATATTTTAATTTTTCCTTGATCAATAATTTGAAATCTGAATACTTTTCTGGAGCAATGTATGGTATATTTTGAATTAATTTGTTATTGATGTTCATTTTTATTGTTATATGTCCATGCACATTGACCAAATCAATGTGCACTATCTCTACCTTGGTTGGGGAAGCATGCTTTGTACTATGAATAGGCCTATAAAGTGATAAAAAAACCCCTTAAAAATAACTAATGACTTTACCAACACAAGTGTTCAATATTGTATGTGCATGAAGTATTCATTTTCACATCTTGAAATAAAAAAAGAAAAAAAAATTAATAGTGAAATTCCAAGATTATAACTCAAAAATAAATCTTTTTCTTTTTTAAAAAAAAATAAACAAAATATATTGAACATCCAATAGAGAACAAATAAAAAATGTTTCAAGCATCACCATTTTTGTTATTTTTGTTGATCACAATCTATTTCATTGGCACTAGATAAAGTCATTATTGATTCTTGACTTGCTCATGTTTATAATTTTATGTTTTTTTAATTTATTTTTCCAAACATCATTACCTATAATAAGACATGAAACAAATCAAATGAACCATCACAAAAAAAAGTATTTAAAAAAAAAAATTCTAAAAAAAAAATTCTTTGCTTTCAAACCCAAACAATAAAAACCACAAACCTCATGATGAAAATCTTTTAAAAAATAGATGTATATGCTTTTTAACATGTTAGACAAATAATATTTTTGAATTTTTCATAGCTAACAAAACAATGTATACATAATAGTTACTTGCTTGAGTCAATTGTATTTGGCAAAGAAAAACCAATTTTACCATACATCCCATAATTCAAATGCAATGATTAAAACATTCTATGTAAAGAATATCAATAAATATTTAATATATAAACTTATACAAAAGATAATTTATTCACCTGACACCTATTAATTGTTCATCTCAAACCAAAGGCAATTAACTGTCAGACAAAATAAACAACTTATACAACCCACAAGTAATAGAAATGCTTCAATAGTGATTAGCCACATCAACTACAATTGACCTATTTAATAACTTTCCCTTTCATTATTAAAAATTGCATTTATTTACTATACTAAGCATAATATTTTACTTGAGATTAGATTTAATTAGTAGCTCTACTTTCACATTACAATATGCGGTGCATACATAACATAAACTTTTGCTTGAGATTATATTTAATTCCTATTTATGCTTTTACATTACAATTTTAATATTTTACTTAAGATTAGATTTAATTTATATCTATGCTTATACACTACAATAGATATCATATATATCAAATAGATATTAAATTATATGAATGTATTAAATTGTTTTTCTATACACTTTCATTGTATATGTGCACCACCAAAACTAGATGCATCTTCCTAACTAAATGTGCACTTATTTTTTTGGACAATAGCTATATGGTAAATTTCTATGAATTCCAAAATTTATCCCACTCTATTCATTTATTTCTCAGTCTTTGATTTTTGTCCCAAAATAAATGGTTTAACAATGTAGCTTGATCTTTTTAATCACCCCTAACTTTAAGTTTTGATGTACTTATATAATTATATTTTCTTTGCATTCAACTATGTTCGATGCACTATCGACACTTGGACTCTCTTCATTAAATCTTCCAATCCTACACATTCAATGAAAATGGTAAAATCAAAAACTATAAATAATTATTTTATATGTATACTCCAATATTTATTTTTACATGGCGAGAAATGTCAAAGTAGCTAGAGAAGGCCACACAATATTTGACGTAGCAAAATCAAAATTGACATCCGCTATATCATCAACAAAGATAGTCAAACCCATCCAAATATAAATCACATGTGGATACAACAATCTTTTTTACATGGACCTCTATACAAAATTTATATCAAATTTTGTATTTAGGATTAATTAATCAACCTATTTTTGTTTCTTGTTCAAGATATGAAAAGGTCTTACATCCTCTTGATTTTGAAACAATCTCAATTAACAACAAATAAGAACAAAAATATACCAATTTTTACAAGGCCTTGGTGCACAGTGCCCTTGTATTATATTAATAATTGATTTTGTTAAAGATTATATATTAATGAGGAATCGATTTTTTTTTTGGTTATTTATATTTAAGAGGTTAAAGCATAATAGTATAATCTATTTTATAATATGACAACATTACATACACTTTCAATCTTCTTTTTAAATAATTTAAATTATATTTATATATATATATATATATATATATATATATATATATATATATATATATATATATATATTAATGTTTTATATTTTACAATCAACTTGGATGTAAGAACTTTTTGATTATTCATATAATTTTTCGATTGTGTCAAAACATAATAATATGTTTAAATGAGTAGGTAAAACATTTTAAAAAATAATAAATAATTTAAAATTTATTTATAAATTATTTTTTAAAATGTTTTACCTACTCATTTAAACATATTATTATGTTTTGACACAATCAAAAAATTATATGAATAATCAAAAAGTTCTTACATCCAAGTTGATTGTAAAATATAAAACATTAATATTTTTTACAAACTATGAATTTTGGCTCCTAAAATTGTACTCTAACTTCTCTCTAATATTTCTAAATTTGTAACATTGTATAATATTGTATTGCATATTCAAAGTGTGATCAGGTCCGATGCCCCATCAATATGTTTACTTTTACCAAGGATATAGTGGTTGGTTCAATTTTTCTAAATGACATAGATTTCATAATATGAGAGAAAAAGTGCATGTTCTAATCAAAACTCGCACTAGATATTTGAATTTGTTGATGATATAAAAACCATTTGTTAAAAAATCATACTTTCCCTTTTTCTCGTGTGTAAACATTATCATCCTTGCAACTAGAGGTTTACCCTATCTAGTATGTATTTTTTTTTAATTTTTAGTGGTCTTAGAGCAATTCATTTTTATCTTACATAAATATTTATTATATTTTAGTTTCTTGATAGTAATTGTTGATTTTGTTAATATGTTTGTTTTGATTTAAATTATTTAAGAGTAAGGATCTTAGTATAAATAAATCTAGGAAGAAGAGATGTTAAGATTATTAGTAAAAGTGTAGTATTTTTTTTTTATAGGTTAAAAGGAAGATTTTTATGGGACCCTAAACTTGATATAAAATTATCCAGGTTCATAATCAATCAAAACATAATAAACATTATTATCAGAGTATAAGACAATTTAACCAGGGTAAGTTTATTAAAAAAACATTTCTAACATGTTCAGTGAAATATCCATTGATATTCAACAAAACTCTATATTCTTCAGTAGAGTAGTCAACAATCCACAAAGGGGAGGATGGGGGTTGACAAGAAATCGATCGAAACCCCACTAGCAACCAATAGAGAATCAATAGAACCTCATCCAATCCAAAAAAAAGATAAGGAAAAAATTTAACATGTGGATGAAGTCAAGCTTCTTCTACATTGGGAGAGAAGACTTTCTATAATCTATTGAGAACAATCCTTCACTATATCTTCCACATTAGATCTCAGTCTTTTTTCATCTAACCTACTCCCTTATTTAAAATGTAACAAATTCTAACATATCATTTTCATTTAAAAAACTTAAATCAATTATTTACACCTTTCAAATTATCAGACTTTTAATTTAAGATGTAATCAAACTCTAATCTAATATATAAATCAAAATATATTTACAATTTAAATTGATTAAATAATTAAAACATTTTACAGGTGTTAGTTTTCTAATAAATTCTTTGTTTGATTGTTTAATTTTAACATTTTAAATATTTTGATTATTTATACAATTACCTGTATGTGTTCTTAATATTTTTATATTAGTACCTAAAATGTTTTGCATCCTATATCTAATTTAATTTGTAAAGTTTTTAACATTTGTTTCTATTAAGGGATCTTTAAATGGGTTTAACGTTCTCACTATGTCATTGGTGCAAATGGCAATCTAACTTTGTTAGTCTTATATTCTTTTTACTATCAAGTTATTTTGGATTGGTCTGCCCATTTTGGGTGAGTTGGATTTCTTAAAACCTAGTGCTATTTTATTAATTTTAAATTGATAACATAAGGTATTTGTGTATTTGTGCATAATATCATTATATAAAACTATCTTAACAATGACTTGTCAGTGATTAATTTGATTTATAATTTAATATTTAAGTTGATTTTTTAAATTTTGGTTTGATTGTGTTTATTTTATAGTTTTTTTTTAAATTGAAAATATCTTCGAATTATATTAATAAAATAATATATACAAAAATTATTCATACAAAAATGAATGGAATAAGTCATATTCTAAGATTCACAATTACTAATGTTGAGAATATACGTCATCAACTAATTAAAGTTGAGATATTTTTCAACCCAAAAAGGTTGAACAAGGAGCAATAAATATGAACCATTGAAGATAAATTATTCTAATTGATAAGAGTTATGATTAAATATGGAGGAGGATGTAATCGATAATCATCAAGATTATCCCACCAACTACCCAAACTATCAATAGTCGAAGGCTTTATGATATCAGGTATAGGGCCTAAACCATTTATTTCCTTTTCTTTTTATTTGTCCTCATAATTATCTACCCTAGTAAGAGAAATAACAAGTGCCAAATGAGGTATTTTTTATCTATTATGATGTGCACTACCTAGAGAGACTAAAACCACCACCTATGCCATCCCAATTTGTGCCACCATCCCAACTAACCCCACCATTTCTGCCAACCCAACCACTACCACCATCATCTACCTAGACATGCATTTGAGGTCCCAAACTTAAACATGGGATATCTATATGAGGAGAGTAAAATGGCATTTTTTGTGTGACTGGGTCCTCCTCTACAACCCATATCTATGTTCTCATGTGGAGAACTAGAGGTAGGGGGTGTCTATCCAGACTCTACTAACATAATTTGTTAGTTTTATAAAAATCATCCAAAATAGCTTGGTTAAAATTGGCATCATTTATGTTCTTCCATAATTGAAAGATAATTTCAACCTAAAATATATTCTAGAATTATGTAATGTTTTTAAGAATCATGACCAATTCCTCTAAATGTGACATATTACATGGGAAGATATCTAGATGGGAATGTTGGAAATGGGTGTGAATCCATTGCTAGGAATATTGGACAAGCTTGCAAAATAAAAGAATATGTGTTTAAGATTTTAGGTGGTTGTACATAGAGAAAATAGGGTGAGTCATAACAATATGCACCAAGCATGTACAAATTAGAATACATTGGTGAAGAATACACCACAAAAATTGTGTTAGTTTAGGCTTGATGATAGTCATCCACACATAATCAAACCTTCTTCTCCAACCTCTTTATGTGGAATTAATTTACCATTTATAATCACGAGATTAAATTTTAAAATACTAAGGGGAGAGGAGTTGGTAACCTAACTGAAGCTTATATTGGTAAAAGGGGATATCAATAGGCCACTTCTAGTCAATACACCATATATAGGGAGTTTGCATGCTAATCCTATGGAGATAAATTTCAGGTTTGGCATTCTAAATTTTTGACACAAACTCATGATCATTGGTTCATAAATGAAATTAGTTGCATATAATATGCCAAGGAATCCAATCCCTAGTCTTATTATGAAAAAGGTTAGAGATGACTTTGATACCATTTCTGTAGAGTCATAGAAATTTAATCCAAGACATGAGAGAAAATGGACCTCAAGAAAACCAAGAACTAGAGATCACCATAGAGATCAATAATTAAGAAATAACCCTAATATAAACCCATCATCAATGCATTCCAACTTCATTTTAAGAAGACCCCAAGCCTTCCAAATACTATTAGTCACAAATATTCCCAAATGGTGATATGGAATTGAGTAATTAATAGATTATGAAGATTTAATCACTTCTAGGCTCATTTTCCCATAGGGTTACCTTAAGTGATACAATTCCAAAGATTAATTTTCCATCTCACCATCTAATGCATGAATGATCCATTTAGCACACAAGATATGGCCTTGGATTCATATGTATATAATACGAAGCCATCCTAGATATCTTGGTTTACATCAAATATCCCAAGAAACTTGGTGAAACCCTCAATCACCTTCAGAGTTAGCCCACAAAAATTCCCTTATATATTTTTACAACTTGGCATAGGTAGCCTTAGAGGGAGTCCAAAAAAGGAATAGTAGACATGAGTGGCTGCCAACACCTTAGACAAAATTTGTAATTTTACAACTGATGAAATTGGTTTGGAGATCCATTAGACAATTTTATTTCAACCCTTTGAGTCACATACTATTTAAAATAGAAGAAAGGATGCCTTGAAACTTAAATATTTACCCATGATGGATTGAATCCCATGTTTACTGAAGTAATAAATTAGGTAAGGGGGAGAATAACTGCTTATAGATTGGGTTTTTTATCAACTGAATGGAGGATCTAGAAGCTAAACAAAATGCCCCAAAACATTCCATAGCATTGGATATGAATTGCTTCTCTTCAGTGAATGTTAGGAATGAATCATCTGTAAAGTGTCCATTAACCATTTAAGTATATGTTTTGGGGAGAAATATACTCTCTAATATACATATGGAGGGAAAAATAGCCAAAAGGTAGTTGAAACCTTCTACAAACAACACATAGAGGGAGGGATATAAAGAACAATGTTGACAGATATAACAAAAGAGACCAAACTAGTCATATTGAACCCCATTGATGTTAGTGTAGGTACCAACATCTTAGAAAAGCATCTAAACTATATTAATAAACCTAGGGCCAAACCATAAGGACTTAAGTATAGCTAAAACTAAATGTTGATCAATTCTATCATATGATTTTTTGAATTCCTAATTGAGAAATAAAACCTTCTAGCATGACCATCAGGCCCATTTCATCCCTTACCAATCTAGAATAATGTTTTTAACAATATATCTATTGTGAGAAAACCCATTCTTCTTAAGGTAAATAATTAGAGGAAAAAGATATATAACCCTAAGATAAAGATGCTTAACAATAATATTGTAGGAGACATTTAGGAGATTAATAGATCACCAAATGGTCATGAGCTACAAATCCTCATATTCAAGGATGAACTTGATATTACCTTGATTAATCATTTTTATAAGGGAATGAGTTTGAATGGATTCAAGATAAACTTCTTTTAGATCTGGACCCATTGTATTCTAAAGAGCTTGATAAAATTCACATGGAAACTCATCAAGACCTGGGGCCTTGTTAACAACCATTTGCATAACTTCCTCATGAATATCCTCCAAAAGAAGAAGCCAATCATATACCCCACATTGTCCCTATATCAACTTGCAGGGAACCACTTAAAGGCACTTGTTGAGAGAAAGATCCTACTCAGGAGTGGATGATTGAGCTACAACACAACATGATAATGAGACATGAAGGTTTGAAAAATGTCAGGAATCTGTGTAATCCTAGAGCTAGCTTCACAAATGGATTTCACACAATCATCTACATGCTTCGAATGAAGGAGAGTGAAAATTTCCTTTGAATCTCTATCCTTGATTTTTAACTAGTGTATGTGAGCATGAATATGAGCTCAGTGAGCTTGATAATGATCTTCCACTTTTGTATTGTGCCTCCATATGGCAACCCAATTTTTAAGCTCTTCATTAAAGGGTGAAAACACCAACTCTTTTGAGACATGGTTGACTTCATAGTGTGAGACAATATGAGCTTTACAATTGAAATCAACACATTTATAGTCATAGATATAAAGAAAGGTTGCATTCTGATTGATGGTGCTTTCCCACCATTCAATCTAACCAAAGGTTCTAGATGGCTAAGGCGTAAAATTCCATGTTCTAATAATGTGTTTCTAGGTCTAAGAGTGATGTAGGTGCTTGATTTGAGATAAAATTAAGATTTAGAACATTTTATTTGTGGAATAAAACATTTAATTTTAAATTTGATGGGAAGGTGGTTTGAAATAAAGGCACTGGGAATGACTACCATAGGGTGATCAAAATTATTGGAAAGAGGGAAAATGTTTTTTTCAACAACAAGAGCATAATCCAACCATTTTACCACTTTTCAAATCCTTAGTGTAAGTTATATCAAGTGAACTAAGGTTAGGTGGTAGGAAGGCAAAGGTGGTGATTGGGATAGAATAAACCAATTTTATTGTGCATGTAAAAATAGGCCCCTTATTTTTTGGTGTTCCATATCATGGTGGGTACCCCTCCTTAACCTCAAGGATTAAATCATATTAATGTCACCACATTGGATCCAATTGGCATATGACAGTGATTTGGTGAGCCAACACCAAAAAACACCCTTTCAACTACATCAATAAAGGCATAAATGTTGGTAATACCAAGAGAGTGGCCATTAAATTTGAATAGGGTCCACACAACCTAATGAGTTCGGTACAAACCCCAAGTGATGGTGCTGGGTGAAAGATATAGGGAAATTAATCTAAACACACCCCTATGTCCATTCTCATGAGGACCCATGAAAAATGGCTCATGCCCAAATTATTTTGATGGTGAGGAGAGAGAAAATCTAGAAATATTAACTTATTTCATGCATAGAATTTTCATGTTAACAAAAAAACTAACACACATCCTTCAAAATGTAAATTCATGTTATGTTAGTAAGTCTTCACACATTTCATGAGTAGACTATCATTGACTAACATCATTTTTCTTAGTGGTTTCCTCATTCACCTTAGCCAAAATAAAAAAATTATTTTCTAAGTAGGATTGGTGGTTACCTTTCATTGAAGTGAAATGCCTACCACTTGTCTTGCATGTAATTGCCATCTTCTAGTGATGGAGATGGACTGCCCTCTCTAAGGTACACTGACTTGTGATCAAACAAAACAAGTTGTTATGTCACATGTAGTTGGTTTGTCTCATTAGAGGTCTATGATGGTTGGTGGGATTTAGGAGCTAGAGAAAAAAGCTCCCACCTATTGGGTGCAGATAATAGGTGGCATTGCCACCTAAAGGGTGGTTGGGGATGAGTGTTTTGTGACTACCATAGAGACACCTATGGATTTGTGCATAATAGTTGAATCCTTGTCTATTGTGCTAGGTTGTTGGTTACCCTTCATGGTAAAAATAGTTCAATAGTCCGAAGACATTTGTGTTTTTTAATTCACCTCATAAGAGGTTTGCGGTGGTAGGGTTGGCCTATAGTTGGCCATCAATGGGCACTTCTAATTTTTTTGATTTTGCACTGGTAGTGGAAACATGTATTGGGCTTGTTGATGTAAACCACCCTCTATGACAACCTCTATGGTTTTCTTGAGATCTTTAGAAAGATCCACTTCAACATATACATAATTTTGAAGTCAATTTGCGAAAAAAAATTTATCTTTGTCAAACCCTATGAAATGCCCTATGGGTTTAACCAACATGTGAAAAAAAATCCATAAGGGCAAGGGGAGGGTAGGAGATTCAATTTAAAATAGAATTTTCAACATGGCATGTTCCAAGATGATGGAGTCTTAGGTCGAATGGGAGAACATGACCAATGTATTATAGATAAACTAGAGACCATGGGAAACAATGCCTCGACAATGCTCTTGGTTGTTAAACTTAAAAATGGAATAAGAAAAAAAAAATCTTGATCATATTTTGGACTCCCTCCAATTTAACACCATGAGGTGCTGACCAAATGTTATGGACCCAATATTTCAAAGTAATTTTAGTGGGGCCTCGACCAACAAAATATGCAATTAAAATAAATTGTTCATAACAATTACAAATTTTATTGAATTACGAGAATTCTAAAACAACATCAGAAAAACTTTCAATAATAAAATTTTTACCTCGTAAAATTTTTTTTGAAACAAATTTCCATATTTATATCAGCACCATTACTTCCCAAATCTCCTTCGGAATTATATACAACAAATACTGCAGGAGCCAAAGAAGAAGACATTAAATAGAAGAGCTAGTTACCAAAAGGTAGTGAAAGGGCAGTTTCAACTCAATTAGAGTGTGGCCTATGAAAGAACGAAAATATCTAAGCTTCCAGTCAAAACTAATGATGGTGTGACTAACAAGCATGTGAAGAAACTCTAGGAATGATCATTTCCTTCAAACCCTCAAACCCTAGACTGATTTTATGGTTATGGACACAAGGTAACTTAAATTTTGTGTGGATATTTTTTTTCAATTATTTATGCTCCAATGTATATATCAATTTAACATTAAAGTTGGTATGAATTGGTTTTTCAATTTTGGTGGTTCATTTTGATGCATTGAAAAACGTGTGGTATGTTAGTCTCATACAATAGATGCTACTAACTGTAATATTTTTAGGTCAAGGCTTTTCAATTTCAATGCATAAGTTTATATGTATGTTTATGTAGGCTATAAGAGATTGCCAACCTCCACCTGTATCTACATCTGAGTTGCCTTCAAAAATATATTTCCCCTTTCCTGTTTATGCTACCAGGGATTACGTTAATTTAAAACAAGATTATAAAAAGTAAATAAGGATGGAGATTTTAGAGAAATATGAGGCATTAACATTCAAGGGAATTTAATCTCACACCACCAAAACAGAAAATATCTGGAATAAAACAACAAACAAAACAGAGACCGTAAACTTGGAGCAGAAGTCACAAACATGTGCATAATACCACCCTACTAGCATTAAATTCTTCATCATAGCATTTTCCTCTACGCCACCAATACATATTATTCAACCACTCCACAGACTGTCAGTACTTATATATTTTTCTTCTTAAGTTGAATAATTTTTAATTTCTTATTTCGGAGGGGCCTGCGGACAGAGGTTCGTTTTGCAGACGAGTAGAGTGGCTTTGCTTTAAGTGGATGTTCTTTTTACATCTGCACGGTTAATGCCTGAATTTAACCTGTACTTACAAATTATGTGGGGTTCACATTATTCAAAAATCATAAAAAAAATTATACCAAAAAATGTGACAACTTATATATATTCCTTTTAGCATTTAATCTGATAATATATTCGTTTGGATATAAAACCATCGGGCCCTCACCCTCACCCTTTAGTCTTTGATCTCAAGTCTCAAGTTTTAAGTTTCAACGATAATATTTATATCAGGTAAGTATAACTATTTCATTATCTCATTATTTTTGGTTATATTGGGAATTGGTTATAACTTTTCATTATCTCCATTTATGTTTGAAGTTTTTTTTATTTTTGTAATTAATCAATCATTTTCATGTTTTATTATGTTTGGCTCTCTCGAAATTTAAATTTATAATTCAAATTCATAACTACTAAAATCTAATCAAAATGAATGAAATTTTCTAAAACACAAACTTCAAGCTGATAAATACTCAACCACATATCAAATATACTACCAACAGAATATATACATCAATAACCTGTCTGTTACGGCACCATCAGCAGCATGAAGACGGTCGCTTTATTGTGGGCCACATTACGTTTTAAAAAGAAGTCGTCAACTTGTAGTTTAAAGCCAATCCATGACGTCACACCACTGGTTTTTCCCCACAGAAAATTCAGATTCGCTTCTTCTCGAGCCAGCAGAAGCAAATGATTAGAGTACCTAGCTTTCTTAACACGTTAAAACATGTCGATGTAATGAACTGAGGATAGATCATTAAAGATGAGATAATTGTGAGTTTTTGAAGGACAGCATATGAATGGCTCCTGGCTAGTGCAATGTTTGTTTTTCTACTTGGTTACAATAATTACAATACAACATATGAATATGTCCTGGCTCCTGGCTAATGAGGTTGGCATTCAGATAAGATTCGAAATGTTTGTGAGTTTTTGAAGGACAGCATATGAATGGCTCCTAGCTAATGAGGTTGGCATTCAGATAAGATTCGAAATGTTTGGAGCGCCCCATCTCCATCCAATCGTTATCGCCTCCCCAGGTCGAAGTTGTGGTTGGAGTCTGGAATTGCCTGAATATGTCAACACAGATTTGGTTGATTAGATGTTGGATTAGGTGGAGCATCGTATCGCCTCTTTTCTCCATGAGGTGGACCCTCTGTTGTCGACTGCTGCCTTTGCTGCTCCCCGAACTAGAAGACTAATGATTTGTATATTTCAATCCACCTACCACGGGCAATCATTCTTATTAGTTCCTTCACAAGGCATCTCAGAAACATTGAATAAGAAGAATAAACCAAAGGCCATGGGAATTTTTATGAGTAATATAGCAGATGAAGATATATGATAATGTTGGGTTTTGTTTACATTGATATAAAATATTGTTATATGATATCATGCTCCTCTCATGCGGATTTCAAATTAATATAAAATGTTGGCGGAACATGTGCTATGCGGTATGGGCTGGTACAACGCCACTTGTTGGGGATGAACAAGAAAACAAATTTAATTCGACATGGCACAGTGGGCGTGTGGGAACATAAATTTCTCTGATGATGAGTGATAAGTAGTGATTCAAAATGCTTAAATCAAAATCGTGTACATAAATTTATTCTTAAATTATCTGTTTATTTTTATGGTCTATGAAAATATTAAAAAAATTATATAAAAAAGTTTTTTTTTAATTATTTGATAATTTGCAAATAGTAGCTATTAAAGCAAAGAGTTTATGATTCAATTTTTTTTAGGAGAGAGATTTTAACAAAAATTTCAAATTTAATTTTAAAAATACAAATAAATTTACTCTTTTATTCAGTAATCATAAAGTATTAAGAGAAAGATCTCAACAATTTAATTTTTGTATTTCATATTTTTTTGTTTCAAAATTTTATTAATTTGTGTTAAGATAAATTGTTATAGCTTTCTCTTAAAGTAATATTTTTTTGTTGCAGTGAATTAAAAAACTTGATTTAATATTAATTTTAATACTTATAAAATTTAGCATAATAAATGTTGAAATATTCTTTAAGATGTTATTATGGAATATTCTATTTGCTTGTTAATAATACTTAACAAATAAATAAGAATGTTAGTTTATTTAAATTTAAGCCATCCAAAAATATTCTAAATAAATTCGAATTTTGAGGCCACAAGCTCATACAACTAGCTCTACCTGGTCTCCACGAATTTGAAAAAAAAAAAAAAGAATTGAAAAAAATATATCATATTTCATTGTTTACTCTTATTCAACCTACTTAGCATTATGCTTTTAAACGCTAGAAAAAATGGAGGCCCAATCTTGGCATGTATTAATATTCCACACTTACAATTTTTTATTTTTATTTTTTACTTTTATAATTTTAGATTCAATGTTAAACTTATTATACCCTCAAAATTTATTTGATTGAAAGATTAGCAAGAGAAGATATTGAAAGAGGAACACGTCATAAGGTCAACCCCCTTTTTAGGGATTTATACACTATTTTTAATACTTATTCATTTTTTTCCTCTTAAAACACAACAATAAATAAAAATAATAATTCTATGATATTGTAAATTTGATGGATTTTAATACGTCATTTTTTCATTAATGTAGATTTAAAACTGGAATTTATAATGACATTTTTAATGTAGGATATTCAAGGTTTATTTATTTCAATTAGATTTTTTCTCTCTCAAATTTCTGCTATAATTTTATACTATTATAAAATTTGTGAGAAAAGAATTTTAACGTAGCTCAAATTCAAATATATTTTTACAATATTTAATGGCTTCCTAATGTTTTCCACTGTTAAATTTGAACGTAGAGAAATATATCACTAAATATAGCCTTTTAGCTAAGGAGATGTTTTTTCTTTCATTTTTTTCAATCAAATCGTTCAAAAAAAATTGATGTTGTGTAATATGTCATCGTTGTTGAGAATCAATGTTGTTTATGCGGTCTATAATGACGGTCTAATTTTTTTTTAAGTGCTAAATTTAAAATTGAATACATGCATTACTAAATGTGTGCATGGTCTTTTTCCCATCTTGATGATATTTTCTGTAGAAATTTGTATTATTATGATTAACGTTTACTTCTTTGAAAGTTTTTTTTTCTGAACCCAACTCTAATAGCTTTAATGGTGCAACCTATATTATTTTAATAATTTTAATCGTTTCATTGTTGTAACAACTTTAATTGTGTGACTACTTTAATAACTTTAATTGGACAACCTCTGAGATATTCGTAGATTTTTTTTTTTTTTAGATTTTCCCTTTTGTTATATAATGACTAACAATAAGAAGGCTGTTATTTTTTAACAAGGCTATGTTTACTCTATAAAATATATAATTTGAAAGTGATTTAGTTGTATTCTTTAGTCATATTTACCTATATTATAAATTACAGTCCAACTTCATTCATTTCATATAATTTAAGAATGATTTACCCTAATAGATGAAGTAGCATTTTGTGACATCTTATCATCCCCATTAATAACTCTTTGTATGTAGTGTATTGAAATCCAATCATATATAAATTGATGGAAATCTTTTAGATATATTTAATAATATAATTTATTATAGACCAGAATTACATATAAGTTGATTACTTTAATAATATTTACATATTAATATTTATAAATAACAATTATTTCTCTTGTTACTAAGAAACTTTTATTATTATATTAACTTATAATTTAGTCTCCAAAATATCTTTGCTTCTTACAATTAACACAATATAGATATGAACTAGTCACTACACAACCCTTATTTAAATATATTTTTCTTACAATCCTATTAACCTATTATGACTACTAATTAACACACACACATGAATTTTTTTAAAAATATACTTTTCTTATAATTCTATTAAGCTCATATATATATATATATATATATATATATATATATATATATATATATATATATATATATATCTGTTGGTAATCATAAGAGCTTAATAAAATTATAAGAAAAGTATAATTTTTAAAAAGAGTCATGTGTGTATATATATCTTTTAGTATTCATAATAGGTTAATAGTATATAACTATTATACTATTATGAGTATTAACACTATTTATTACTAGTCATATAATAGTGTTAGTAGTTATATATAAACTACTAACTTATTATGACTAATAACATTATTTCTTAGTTTTCATAATAGGTGTGTGTGTATGTGTGTAATTAATTACGAATAGTAACAAATAGTATTATTAGTCATAATATGTTAATAGGATTGTAATAAAAATATATTTTAAATAAATGTTGTGTAGTGACTAGTTTGTGTCTATATTATGTTAATTATAATACATTAAAATATTTTAGAGGATAATTTATTATGACTACACACACGTGCGTGCATGCGCGTGCATGTGTATGCATGTACGCACACAGATGTATGTGTGTGTGTGTGTCTATATATATATATATGTATATGCGTGTGTGTGTCTCATCTATATATATATATATATATATATATATATATATATATAAATATGGGACCATTGTCTCATCTTGAAAATCTCATTAATTTTTGCACCTAATCATGATTATAGCTTTTTACTAAATATGGAATAAAAGATACTCATGTTTATATATATATACATACACACATACATGTGTGTGTATGTGCATATATACATACACATACATATGTATGTATGTACACACCTATTATGATTATTGTTATAGTGTTAGTAGTCATAATAGGTTAGTAGTTATAATATGTGTGAGAGATAGAAACATAAATTAAACAATGTCATTTTATCCATGTTTTTTTTTTTAAATAATATCTTTTGTAACTTTTATTACTTGTCATATTTATATTTGAAATTTTGATGGAAGAAAAATGCATTTTTTAGATTTTTAAAAACGTTGAAGGCTTAGGATGGACCTAATAAAAGTTACACAATAATACTCATACCTTGATCACGATAATGATTTAAGACTATTAAATAAAAGAAGTTTATTTTAAAAATATGATATTTAAAAAAAAAGATTTAACACAACATATATGGTAGTTTCATACACTTTTGAAGTATTTTTTTTTGGTGTTTATAATGCCCCATCACATAGTTAGAGTTATGCATATGTGTTTCTGGCAAGGTAAGTTTTATGTAAAAGTAATATATTATAAAATAAGATAATACCCAAAAACATTAGCTTAGGCAGGGTATCATAACCTAACTAGGTGAGCAATTCTTATTATAGTGGATAACTTATTATTAAGAGTTGACTGATTCACATGCCTATACACATTGGAAGGATATTATTAATTTAATAGGTTAAGAGTCATAATAAGTTAATAAGACTGCAACAAAATCGTATTTTAAATAAGGATCATGTATATTTTTGTGTGTGCGCATAAGTGAAACAGAACTTAAATAATGTCATAAGGAATTATATCTATGTTTTATTTTAAAATAATATATTTTTCAACTTTTATTACTTTCCATATCTATATTTGAAAATTGGATGGAATAAAACTGCATTTTAAAAAATTTCAAAAATGTTGAGGGTTTACAATGGACTTATTCAAAGTTAAACAAAAATGATTTAATTTATTAATTTTTTTAAAAAAAAAAAAAAAATAGCATAACATAAATAGTAGTTTCACAGGCCTTTGAAGTAATTTTTGTAGCCTATAGTACCTCACCACATAATTAGAGCTATGCAAATGTGTTTCTAACAAGGAAAGATTTTTGTAAAATTAATATAATATAATTTAAGAGAATGCCTAAAAAAAATTAGCCTATATAGGGTGGTGCAATCTAAGCATTATTATTAATCCTTCTTCTAGTGGATCTCTTATTATTAAGAGTTGAATGATTCACATGCATATACATATTGAAAGGATATTATTAGTTTTGTTAATCTTTAAATAAAAATCTTATCCATAAGCACCTGTATGTTTAGTTAATATTATTAATTTAATTATCTTTAAAGTATTTGACTATTATTAATTTTATTTAACTTTAAGACAAGGGTTTATCCTATCATAATCTAGAGTATAGATAGTTGATATCTCTTCCAAAGAGATTGTTTTATTTTTATAAAAATATCTTATTATCTTACAATAAAGCTTTGTTTATCATTATCATAAATTTATCTGAATCAGTAAATAATATTTTAACTTTATTAGAACACATTATTTCATAATAGTTGGTGTGTTTTCCCCTGAATTGACTTCTCAATCTCAATCAGTGGTATCAAAAAAAGTTAGAACCAACATATATGTCCTAAGAATGAGGCTAGGTTATTAATTTTTTCTTCAAGATGATAGATACATCTAAATATAATCTATTAGTGTAAATTTTTATTACATTTTATGGTTTTTCCCGACATATGTTGTTTAGCTTTCTTAGGTGTCTTTTTAGGTCATTGTGAAAGATAATCTCATATTTATGATGATGTGATGACATGTTTATATTTAACCTATTTAATTTATCCTCCTAAATATTTTATGGCTAATGATGCTAATGATAATTCATCTATGATTATTATTTCAAGGCTTCTTTCTGCTTCATGTTTGATTTTGGTACTATACACAAGTGATTTCTCCATGCATTCAATCTGATCTTGTCCAATCCTTGATTGCGGTCCACTCTAACATGGTATTAGAGCTTTTATAGTAAATGAATTCTATTTTTATTGTAAAATATTGATTTTTAGTTTGCATATCACAAACCTAACTATTGAAGATTTACTCTTTCTAATTTTTTTCTCTTCATCTAGGATCATCTATTGATCCAAATTCAAAAAAAGAACAAGAGAAAGATGTCTCCTACTGGTCATATATCATATGGTAGATTTTCATTCAATTATGTCCTCTACCATTAGATTCATAATGTGTCAAAACTATAGGATTAGTTTTAAACATGACCTAGTTTTGTGAAAGTCATTTTTTTAATCATTTTTGAAAGTTTTCAGGGCATTTTCGGTGATTTCACATAAATATGTATAGTTTTGTTCTCCAAGGGAAAATATATTTCTAGTATTTTCTAAGTTTTTAAAGATCCTTAGTGGATCTTTGGTGTTTTTTTCTAGAGGTTTTCTTGATCAGAAGTTTTCATGATTGGAAGAAATTTCATATAGGAGCTTACACCTATCGTAATTATCTACAACTCTAGTAGTATCCATATGTAATGGCTAAAGAAGATCCTCCTATATTCGATGCCTCCATATCTAACATTGGATTTTTAACGTACATTGGTAACCCTTTAATCTAACTACCGAACATCTAGAATGCTCCTGCAGCCAAAAATCCTAACGATAGAAGTCTTCCTACATTAGTAGTCAAGAGCATTGGCTATCAAAACTCCTAATTGAATTTGTAGTCAAAAGTTTTAGTTCTATAGCTATTTACTACATATATAATCAAAAGTTTCACTATCAAAACTATTGAATGCTTCAGTAGTCCCAAGTTCTACTACTGGAACTTTGGGAACTCTTGGCATTATCAAAACCCCTAGTAAATCTAACATCTACAAGAACCTCGACTTACTCCACCAACCCAAACTCCACTATGAGAACTCTCAAAACCTCTAGCACAATGGGAACTACAAGAAACTCTGATTGCACAAGAGATGACTACTTTTGATGGAAAGAACTCTCATAACTGTGGGAAAGATTAAAAATTTCACTAACTGCACCAAATGATTGTAACTCTGATAGAAAACACTGAAGAGAGGGGTCATTTTTCTACCTCTATGTATTTAACATTTAAAACTCTAACGATGGCCATGTGGACTTCAAATTTAAGCCAGTGAATTGTGAAAATATTCATGGAAAAATTAGAGTCATTTTTGGGTGACATCACTCCCACATCAATCAAATCATTCAAAGGAGTGTGATGCACCATCAATATGTTTACTTTTATCAAGGATATAGTGTTTGGCTCCATTTATCTATATTTCAAGACATGAGAGAAAAGCGAATGTTCTCATCGAAACTCGCATTGAATATTTGAAAATATTGATGATTTTAAAAACAATTGTTAAAAAATCATGCTTGCCCATTTTCTCATGTGCAAACATTATCATCCTTGCAACTAGATTTAGTCTATCTTGTATTATTATTATTATTATTTTTTATTGTTTATTTTTTTTTTTTTTTGTTTTTATGGGTCCTATAGCAATTCAATTTTTCTCTTGCACATAAATGTATATTATACTTTAGTAAAGGATGGAGATTTTAGAGAAATATGAGTCATTAGCATTCAAGGGAATTTAATCTCATGCCACCAAAACAGACAATATCTGGAATAAAACAACCAACAAAACTTGGAGCAGAAGTCTCATACATGTGCACGGTACCACCCTGCCGGCATTAAATGCATCTTCATCATAACATTTTCCTCTATACATAATACTCAACCACTCAACAGACTGTCACTTATATACTTTTCTTCTTACGTCGAATAATTTTTTATTTTTTTATTTCGGATGGGCCTGCGAACAGAGGTTCGTTTTGCAGAGGAGCAGAGTGACTTTGCTTTTAAGTGGATGTTCTTAACACATGTGCACCGTTCTGACATCTGAACTTAATCAATACTTATAAAATGTATGGGGTTTATATTTTTTACTAATCTTAAAATTTATATAAAAAATGTTAAATATTAAAAAATTGTGACTGGTTATCTAAATAAAATCGAAAAAACTGTTAGTAGTTGATAAGTTTATCTAAATGTGGCAGTTCATATATATCTTTTTTATCATTTAATCTGATAATATATTTACCAGAGTTATAATTGATTAGAGTTCTACTTCCATATTTAATCAACGATCTTCATGTTTCACTCTACTTGACCCCTCAAAAACACAAAATTTGAAAACTTAATTTCAAATTGACAAACACTCAACCATATACCAAATGTATTACATATCCATCTTATTATCAATATATTTTCACTTGCAACACCATCAGCACAATGGAAACGGTCGCTTTAATGTGGGCCACATTACGTTTTAAAAGGAAGTCGTCAACTTGCCGTTTAAAGCCAATCCATGACGTCACACCACTGGTTTTATCCACAGAAAATTCAGATTCGCTTTTCCTCGAAACAGCAGAAGCAAATGATTGGGTAGCTAGCTTTCTTAACACGTTAAAACCTGTCGATGTAATGAACCGAGGATCGATCATTAAAGATTTGATTAGATAGATAATTACGATACAACAAAAGCAAGGCTAATGAGGTTAGAATTGAGATAGGATTCCAAATGTTTGGAGCTCCCCATACAATCATGATTCATGATGATTTATGAATATGTCAACACAGATTTGATTAGATACATGTTCGATTAGGTGGATCATCTTATCGCCTCTTTTGTATATGAGGTGGACCCTCTGTTGTCCACTGGTGCCTTTGCTGCCGCCCAACTGGAAGACTGATGATTTGTATATTTCAATCCACCTAGCTCGGGGAATCATTCTTATTATTTCGTTCACAAGGCATCTCAGAAACATTGAATAAGAAGAACGAACCAAATGCCATGGGAATTGATCTCGAGTGACATAGAAGACGAAGATACATGATAATGTTGGGTTTTGTCTACGTTGATATATGATATCATGCTTCTCTCATGTGTATTTCAAATTACTATAAAATGTTGACAAAACTTGTGCTATGTGGTATGGGCTCGTGCAACGCCACTTGTTGGGGATGAAAAGGAAAACAAGTTTAATTAAGGAAACATAGAGTCAGTCATGTCAGATCATTAAGGAACATGAATTTTTTTATAACGAGTTAGAAGTAGTGATTTAAAATATTCTAGATCAAAATTATGTAAAGAGTTTTATTTTAAAAATAATTGTTTATTTGTATGAGTTGTGAAAATATAAAAGTTTTTATAATGAATCTTTCGATAATTTACAAATAATTATCAAAAGAAAAAGTTTATGATTCAATTTTTTTAAAAGAGAAATTTTAACAAGTTTTCAAACTCGATTTTAAAAGTATATATAATTTTATTCTTTTATTTAGTAATCATAAATTGTCAAAAGAAAGAACACAACCACTTAATTTGTGTGTTTCATATTTTATCCCCCTTTTCTCTTTCAAACTCTTATTAGTATGTGCCAAAAGAGGTTGCTATAACTTTTGCTCATACTAATAATTTTTTTGTTGTAGTTAATTAAAAGACTTGATTTCATATATTATTCTAATAACTATAAAGTTTAGCATTAAAAATATTAAAATATTTCTTAGAATATTATGAAATATTTCATTTACTTGTTACTAATACTTAACAAATAAATAAAAATGTTAGTTTATTTGATTTGAATCCATTCAAAAAGATTCTAAATAAACATGAATCCTAGGGTCATAAACTCATACAACTAGCTCTACTCGATCTCTATAAATTTTTAAAAAAAGGTCAATTGAAAAATTCATATTATATTCCATTGTTTACACTTATTTAATGTATATAGCATTATGCTTTTAAACATCAAAAAAAATGGAGGCCCAATCTTGATATGTATTAATAATCCACAATTAATTTTTGCTTTTATAATTTTAGATCCAATGTTAAACTTATTACATCCTTATAATTTATTTGATAATTTTTTAAGCAATGATGAAAGATTTGTAGAGAAGATATTGGGAGATGAACACATCGTGAGGTCAACTCCCCTTTCAGGGAACTATCATCTTTTTTTCTTTTTCTTTTTTTTTTTTAAGTGCTAAATTTGAAAATAAAGAAATGCATTACTAAATGTGTAAATGGTTTTCCTTTTTATTTTTATTTTTCCTACTAGTACGTTTTGTAAAAAAATTGTATAATTATGATTAATGTTTACTTCTTTGAAAGTTTATTTTTTCCAAACCCTACTTTAATAACTTTAATTAGTGCAACCTATGTTATTGTAATAAATTTAATCATGTCATTATTTTAAAAACTTTAATTATACCACTAAATTAATAAATTTAATTGTACAACCTATGAGATGCTCATAGATTTTTTATATACTCCCCATTTTCTTGTAGAACAACTAATAATAAGAAGGCCTTCGTTTCTAATCAAGGTTGTGTTTAGTCTATAAAATATATAATATGGAAGTGAATCAATTGTATTCTTTAGCCAAATTTACTTAGACTAGAAGTCATAGTCCAACTTCATTCATTTCAAGTATTTTCGGAACTTTTACCTTAATGGATAAGGAAGCATTTTGTGACATTTTATCATCCCCAATTACAAATATTTGTATGGAGTAGATTGAAATCTAATTCCATGGAAATATTTGTTAGAATAGGACAATAAGTGATCTTTTGGTAGAGCGAGCACACAAGTATTGTGCGACAATGATGACTTTGCTTGTATTAATAAACATGATAGAGATGTGCAATAATTTCCTTGTATTAAACTATCTTGATTACCAATTATCTGCTCTATGACAATAGTTTAGTGAAGAGGAATATAAAAAAGTAGGATGAGTTAACTCAAAGGAGAACTCACTGTGAGACTGAGTGTCACTCACTATGGAACTCATAAGAGAACTCGCAATGGTACTTAGTTGAAATCTAGGTGAAACTCAAGGTAGAAATTACCCTCTCACCCACTTAACCTCTTATCACACCTAATCAAGATGAAGCTAAATGTGTACGGATTATCCATTTAATAAGTAAATAGAATAATTAATATCCTACACCAACACCCCCTTAAGTGTAGCTTAGGTGGGCAAAAAATAAAATATGGGTCCCAATAAAAAGGCCTGATGAGGTACCCATGTACAATGCAACCCTCAATAAGTGAAGTAAAAAGAGAAAACCCAATGGAAAAAAACTCCTCTGCTTGCCCGCGCCACTCCCCCCCTTCCCCCCCTTTGTTGTCTTCAAAAAAAAAAGAGATAAAGAAAATAAGGTAGGACTATAAAACTCACTCCAACACCCCCTCTTAAGCATAACTTAAGTGGGTTGTAAAATTGGGTCCAGACAACGAGGCCTAATGAGGTACCCAAGTACATAGCAATGATCCTAGTATCATAAAAAAATGAAGGATTTGTGCCTCCATAGAGAAGAGAGAGAAGGTATGCACAAAATTTAACATGGTGAATGTTGTAGTAGTTCCCTCTACAACAGATGTTATCTCTTCCTTTCAAAAGAAAGAAACCACGAGCTATCAAAATATTGATTTACCACTTAGTTGAAATATAGATATAAATCATGATTTAGATCTATTGAAAATGCTCAAATGTCTCCTTGATAGTGCTTGAATGTGCCAAAGTTTGATTAGGTATCATAAGACTAACTGTAGAAGATGGAAATGAATAAGCATACAATGAAGGAGAGAGACTAGAATATTCACTAAAAGAATGTCCATGAAAAGTGAATACCAAGGCTTAACAACCATCAAAAGTGAATACACATTTACAAATAAAGTATTTAGATCTACAAGATGAATGTCTACAGGAACATATGATTCATAGATACTCTCAATGTGTATACTCTTAATGAAATCATTAAAGCCCTCTTAAATTTAAGATTGTGAAGGCTCTGAAAGAGTAACAATATGCACAAAAATGGATGTAGAATCTACAATGAGATAACTGAGGTCTAGTAGAATCATGTTTTGCAGTAGGGGCTTGATAGAAGGTAGAGAACTATCTCCTATGGATGTATCATCACAAGAAATAAAAGCATGAGGAGAGAGCACAATAGTTTTAGAAGAGACAATAAGAAGCGGAGGAGTTGTGACATAAATCTTAGTAGGATTACCAAAAAGACTCTATAATATGCTCCAAACACTACATAGACACTCTGCATATTACAAATGGAAATGAATTTTTATGGCAACATGTAGTAACATAGAGGTAAAAACTTTGTCACAAGTATTACCACTTATCAAACCAAACAAGAGTCATGGGTGTAGGAATCTGTCCATATAAGAATGGAATATGATTCTTGTGTATAAGCAAGTGTTCCATTTAAGCACACCATGAAGAATAATTATCCTTCCCATGAAGGATCACTACAAATGAAACAACTTTCCTCTAGAGTCTCTCAAATGGAGTCATCATGACCAATATAAGACACCAGGGAATTGCAAAACTACACAAAATACTCTGTAATGAACCCCTGAAGCATGATTATGAATGGGATGTTGAACACACCAAAAATACATCTAAGTGAGTAATCATTGCTAGAGTAAGGGGAAAAAATGGTGCACATTATAGAGATAGACTTTTGACTGAGCTGAAAATGTGTCCATACAGATGAAAGCAATTAGTGTTCAAAGTGGATGACATAAAGTAGTAGGGCCCATAACCCTCCTAAATATGACAATTTATAATTTTAGAACATTTTATAAAACAAATTAGACCAATGGAAATAAGATGAAAAAAAATGCACTTTTGAAAAAGGTGGCACTCAATTTTGAGCTACCAATCAAAATTTATAACAAAGTAAGCTGAAGTTATATGTGTAGGGATTATCAATTTAATAAGTAAATGAAATAATAAATATCTTACACCAAAAATATCTTGGATATCTTTAATGATATAATTTATAATAGACCAAAAATTGCACCTAAGCTGATTATTTTAATAATATTTACATATTAATAATTATAAATAATAAATATTTATCTTGTTAATAAGCAATCCTTATTATTATATTATCTTATATCTTAGCTTCCTAAAATTGACATGATATAGACATGAAGTAACAGCTACAGCCCTTGTTTAAAATATATTGTTCTTACAATCCTATTAACTTATTGTGACTACTAACATGTGAGTGAGTGAGTGACTGAGTGACTGAGTGTGTGTGTGTGTGTGTGTGTGTGTGTGTGTGTGTGTGTGTGTGTGTGTGTGTGTGTGTGTGTGTGTGTGTGTGTGTGTGTGTGTGTGTGTGTGTGTGTGTGTGTGTGTGTGTGTGTGTGCGTGCGCGCACGCGCACGCATATACATATACATATCTTAGAAAACATAACTTAAATAATGACATAGGGTATTTTATACATGTTTTCTTTTAAAATAATAAGTTTTCCAACTTTTATTACTTGCCATATTTTTATTTGAAAATTTGAAGAAAAGTATATTTTTTAGATTTTAGAAAATGTTAAAGGCTTATGGTAGACATTTTAAAATTTACGTAACAATGCTCATACCATTATCATGATAATTATTTGGTACCACTACATAATAAATGATTTAGTCTTGTAAAAATATAATTTTTAAAAAAATAATGGCATAACATAAATGAAAGTTTCGTAAGCCTTTGAAGAAATTTTTGGGTTATATAATGCTTCACCACATATTTATATCTATGAAAATGTGTTTATGGTGAGGAAATATTTATATAAAATTAATTTAATATAAAATAAGATAATACCCAAAAACATTAACTTAGATAGGGTGGTGTAACCTAGTTGGGCATTAAGAGCAATTCTTCTTATAGTGGATCTTTTATTCTTAAGAGTTGACTGATTCACATGCTTATATATATTGAAATGATATTATTAGTTTAATAGGTTAGTATTCATAATAGGTTAATAAGATTGTAATAAAATTTATTTTAAATAAGGGTTGTGCATTCACGTGGGTGTGGGTGTGAGCGCACATGAAACACAACTTAAATGATGTCACGATGCATTTTATCCATGTTTTATTTTAAAAAACTATATGTTTTTAAACTTATATTAATTTCCATATGTTTATTTGATATATTTATAGAATAAAATTGCATATTTTAGATTTTCAAAAATGTTGAGCACTTACTGTGGACCTACTCAAAGTTAAGAAACAATGCTCATAGTATGATGATGATAATGATTTGGGACCACTACATAAAAGAGGTGATTTAGTTTCTACAAATTATAATTTTTTTGAAAAAATATTAGCATAAATGGTAGTTTCATAGCCCTTCACAATAATTTTTGGGGCCTATAATTTCTCACCATAGAGTTAGAGCTATGCAAATGTGTTTCTAGCAAGTAAAGCTATCTTGAAAAGTAATCTAATATAAAATAAGAGAATACATTCAAAATTAATCTAGGTAGGGTGGCGTAACCTAACTAGGCATTTTTAGTAATTCTTTTTTTTAGTGAATCTCTTATTCTTAAGATTTGATTGATTCACATGCCTATACATATTGAAATAATATTATTAGTTTTGTTAATCTTTAAATAAAAATATTAATCATTGGCCCTTACATGTTGAGTTAATATTATTAATTTAATTATCTTTAAACTAGTTAACTATTATTAGTTTTATTTATATATAAGACAAGTGTTTACCCTATTCTAATCCTTAGTATAGATAGTTGATATCTATTCCAAAAAAGAGTACTTTATTTTTATAAAATATATTATTATCTTGCAATAAAGCTTTTTTAATTAATCTCACAAATTTATTTCAATTTATTAAGTAATACTTTAACTTTATTAGAACACATTTTTCATAATAGTTGGTTTGTTCTTCCTGGATTGACTTCTCAATCTCAATCAGTGGTATCATAAAAAGTTAGATCCAGCATGTCCCATTAAATAAGGTTAGGTTATGAAAAAAATTCTTGGAGATGATATATCCATCTAACTATCTTCTTGATAGGCACAAGTGAATTAATAATGAATTCCTCAGACCCAGTAAAAGAGATAATCAAAGAGACTTTGTAAAATTAAAGGGCTAAAATGATAATCTAATTTGTGTAAATTCTTGAGTAGATGATGAGAGGAACACCAATGTTTCCTTTAAAAAGTCTCTTTCAAGGATTTGTACCTTTTAACGTAAAATTAAGTTTTGATATCCTTATGTTTGTATTTAAAATAGAAAAAAATGCACTTAAAAATTGCATCAAAAAATTAGAGTCGTATGTTTTTTTAAACACTCTCTCAATATTAGAGAAAATAGTGTTTTCTCTACTAAAATATGAACCATGTGTCCAGTAATGGTTGGAATATCACCTTGATCTGTATAATGAGTAAGAAAAGGATAAGGTACAATCATCATATATCCCTATAGGAGTGAATTTTTTGATGTTATAATAAATGAGTATTGTCTAGAAGATATCTATGAGGAGAATTACATCGAGTGGCAATTGTCACAACAAAAGAAAGATTAATATGTGAAATAATACAGAAATACCTTCCATTATATATTAAAAAATATATATCTTAAGGATTTATAAAGGCATAGATTACTTAAATACAAAACTAGATTTCATCTATTTGTGCAAAAAAATATGGATTCGTAGTTGTTGAAATGATTAGACAAGCCTATTTGTATGTAGAAAAAATTGAGGAAGTGTTCAAAAAATTAGGGAGAGTTATTATAGGAAATTAGACATAATAAAATGAGAGAGGAAATACAAAGTATATAAATAGGAAACATACTAGAGAGGCTCCCCAAAAGAGGAAAAAATCAAGGTTTCATACTAGAAATCCCACAAACAAATCCTTGTAGAAGGAGACTATAAAATGGTTTGAGAACCATAAGAGCATGAATTACAAAAAAAAAATGTCATTACAAAAGGACATATTTTATAAAGGCACATGAAACTGATCTTATACAAGCATCTAATGAGGATGATCAATTGTTTCATTTATCAAAACATGTAATAAAATTATGGATTCTGACCCTTATTCCACTTTTCATACAACACATGTTAAAACATTATCATTTGAGGAAGAAGAATGCATTTTTCATTCATAGATGTGGGTGTGATGGACAGCTATTAAATTTAATATAAATATTGGAAGTGAGATTTTTTTAAAAAAATGACACCTCATCTATAGCCATACTACATCATATGGTTTGATTAATCTATATGTATTTATGTTAGTCAATAATATCTTCTTCCATATGTAATAAATATATTCAAATATGAAGTATTTTATGTTGTGGAAACACTAGAGGTTTGTGACATTTTGCATAATCCATACATTAGAAACATGAATATGTAATATATTAGCTCAAGAATTGAATTTTATTTATCACATTGGGAAGGAAAACCTACATGATCTTGGATGCACCTCCTAAGAGGACAATGGGCTTGATTAGGGAAAATTATTGTAGGTGTATCATTGGTTACACTACAAAGTTTATACTAATGCTTATCTTCACCATATCTTTTGGTGTGCCCCTATACTCCAAGGTGACACATCTTAGTGAATTAATTTCTAAGACACCCTTAACAAATGGATCAATATAAAATCCTTCAGTGTTGCAAAATAAAAAGATTAAGCAAAAAATCTAAAAAATAATCTGAAATGATTATATTAATCTCAATGTGTCACCATTTTTAAGATTAAATATGTTATCTCAAAATAAGGATGGAATATGATGAATCTGGATTGAAAATAGAGCCCTTATAAAGATATCTTTCAAGATTAGTTATCCACTCCCATACATTGATGAGCTCCTAGACTAGATCAAAGAAGCAATGTTATTCACAAAGAATGATCTTAATTTAGAGTACCATCAAGTATTAATTGATCCCTTTAACACTTGGAAGAATATGTTTAAGTCCATGGAAGGTCTATTTGAGTTGTTATGTAGACATGAATTATGAATTATATAACACCTCCATCTTGTACACTTGGAAAATGCAGACATTAGTTGTTCCTCTTAGTTCTAGACCTTTCCCACTACTAAAAGGCTCACATGCATTATCTCCTTGTGCTCATTTATTATCTCTTAGTCTAAAAATGTCATTTTAATTTCTTAGGCCTTTTATCTTACCCAAAATTTTGTAAACCTACTTATCTTTCATCTCTACGAGTTCTGGACCTAGACCTACTTTCTTACTTTGTTGATAATTATGTCTTAGTTAGATGCCTATGTTGATGTAAGTGTCCTAAACTGACACAAGTGTCTAGTTCCATAAATTCATTTTATTTACAAATGAAACATACTTCTATTGTAAACATAATTTTTCTAATTTGAGAGATTCTCTAAAGTGATTGGTATAAATATAGGATCAATCCTCATTCATTCCTCACCTAGAAAAGACCTAGAAACTTCTTACTTAATCACAAGGAAAATTACCATAAGCACTTAATCAAGCACTCAAGTCAGAATTTTTTTCATATTTTCTCCTATTTTCATATCAATCATAGGGAAAACACATATATAGGTCTAAAGTATTGAAGGAACATCCAATGAGCCACATTTTCCAAGTTATAATACAGGTCACTCTTCTTACTTGTTTATCACACATTACATGATACACACAGAAGCCAACATGTAGGGGATAAATACATAAGTTTGAGGCTCTCTTATTAGTATTATATATCCAGTAAAAACTCATTGATAGAGCAGTATTTGGGGAAACTAAACTCCATGTGCCCACTAACACATTTTCCCCAAGCAGATGAAGATGAAGAACTAATGTTTTATTATTTGATAAGGAGTGACCATACACAACCTAGATCTGAATGCACTAGAGCAAAAGAGAAATAAAAACCATAAGAATCCAAGGGTCACATCTATTTTTATCATGCATTATGTACTAGAAACCTATGCCAAAGTCAGATAGAAGTGTTGATGCAATAGTCCTAGGTTGATGAGTGTGTACGATTACATAGGTTTAATTTCCTTAATCAAAAAATTGAACTAGAATCCATATCTAGTCTAACCCTTTCTTGTTATAGATCTAGATCCTTATTCACATTAGAACTAGTTAATTATCTTTTTATAATCATCATTGCAATATCCATCATAGTTATAATTTTTATCTTTAACATATCTCAGCATAATAAATTTAGTATATGTTTTATCTGAGTTTTGTAATTAATTGGCCTGCTATATATATTTTTGTCACCCTTGTACTTATTCATTTATATATTCTCAACCCTAACCCCATAGAATCCTTATCCAAAACCTGGGGTCAAATAATTGGTGAACCTGACATTTGGTCCCCAAAATCCTATATTTTCATCTAGGGTTTTCTGATTCTCTATTGTTGATTTCTAATTTAAAATGACACAAAAATTAAAAATAATATTTCAACATGTTATATTTATGTGGAATATGGATTCATATATAATCTATTTTTGGCTCCAATTTATAATTGTAGCCATGGTTTGTTATTATTATTTCTTAAAAGTATCATCGTTTCAACGAAATAAGCAAAATTGTCAACATCATGAAAGGGTTTGAAATCAAAAGTAACATTTCATCTCTCTTAATAATTCATTTTACAATGCTATAAAATTGGTATCTAGATGCCAATGTGCATGATCTCAACCATTTATTCAACCTAGATATTATTTGAGTGATATGTACCATCTTGCACCCATTATTCACTCACAACTTATATTGGATTTTGTAGTCCATGTTATCACTACTCAAAAAGGTAAATGTGTTCAACCTAAACTCCCACTTGTTAATATATAATAGGTGCCTTCTAAGATAAAAATTATGATCAAATATGAGGGATATGATCATTTTGACCAATTGAGAAACACACATGCTAATATTTCCATCCTTAAACTTCTAAAATCTACTATCTATAAAGATATCCTATATGAAGCATTACATGAAACACCAAGTTTTGAGTGATATTGAGACAAATTAATTTTTGGATATGATGAAATATCTTTAAAAGAATGCAAAACTAATAACCTTTGATCTAGTAAATTTACCATCTAAATATGTTTTTGACGAAGAGTTACTTTTTCATACAAGTAACTATACATTATAAGGGTATCAAAAAAGTGCTAATTGATAATAGATCAGGTTTAAACATTTATAGAATTAATTTTTTAACAATTATGGGTATTGATACAAACCTTATTTAAAATTAATTTATGCATATCAAAGGATTTGATAATTCATATAGTCCACCAGTCGGCCAAATCACATTGGATGTGACATTGGGACCAAAAATGGTCCCAACGACTTTTTAGTTAATGTCTCAATCATGACATTATAATTTTATTCTAGGTAAACCTTTGATAAATACCATGGAGGTTTTCCCATCTTCTTTACATCAGTTTTTAAAATTCATACATGATGGGACTTTAATGATAGTGCTTGTCAATGATGAACCTTTTTAAATTTTGTAAAATGATACATTATGATACAGAAGGTATTCCTATAGTGGTGCCTCCTGCACAATGTATTAATTTTAAGAGTATCCAAATGTATGAAATGGTTGAGTCAAGTACAATGGATCCATTATCTCCAAATATATATAAGGCAATAACCACTAAAATTCACATAGATGCACTTCAAGAATAAGAACCAATACCAAAGGAACTAGTGATACCAAAACTACAAGCACATCTAATATTTGAGCTTCTTTTAGTGGTCAATAATGATTAGTAAGATGATCATGTTTCAAATTAATATGACAATGATGATGATGTTTCCTATTATATGATAGGTGATAAAATGTGCATGCTAAATTTTGATCCACTTGAGTATATATCACATAACTTATTTTAACCTACAGGTCTTAGTAGATGTAAGATAAACTCATCTTCAGTGGATACAAAATTAGGATAAGGGAAAATAATAAATAACATATGAGCATGTGAATGTTTGTTATTATATTCATCCCTCTTGGCTACACACTTTGATTCAACCTTACAAAGTTCAAATGCAGCTATATCATGTGAATAATGTGGAGCCTTATCAAAAAGTTCCACAATAGATTCTAAAACTTTTAGAAAACCAATATGATTTGGATACAATACTTTTTATGTTATTTGGGCATGGCATGATATCCTTACCTCCTAATATCAATAAATTTAAATATTCCTAAAGAGGGATTACCATATTGTAGCTATCATCAAATTAGTGGTTATTATACAACTCAATGTGAGGAGTTGAAGAACCAAAAAAGAATTTAAGAATGAAGGACACATACAAATTATGTATGAAATATTTAAATGACTCAATACTTCTAATTTTTCAAAAGAGAACAATCCTTAAAAGAGGTCGAATCATGATCATCTAACCATTACCAAACATATTGATGGGATATATTGCCACATCTCAAGGTTGATGTTAATAATTGGGAAACAACTTTAGAATTACCACATTATAATAGTTGGGACATGATATATATGAGTTACACCATTCACTAGCTTTTTCACAATTTCTTAGATATATCATATTACCCATGGCATGTGACCCAAAGGTAGTGGAAATTGTTATATGGGTAATGGACTGATAACCATACTTGACTTTACACCATGGACAACAATGGTTGATTGATATGAAATCAGCTGTTATTGTTGCAAAAAGCAGTGTCTTCTTTTTTAACATGATAAGAAAGAGGTTCATATACCATATAATGAATATAGGGGACAAGTACCAATGATTGTTGGTAGTGATTTAGCATTAAACACAACACTTTTGGCTCTTATTCAATATAAATAATTTTATCAATTAAGGCCACCACACTATATCTTGGATCTTGAATTTGAATACTTATTAGACTAAATATTTGTAAAAATTCCAAAAATACCAAAAAAAATTAATATATATATATATATATATATATATATATATATATATATATATATATATTAAATGTTTTATTATCTCCTTGGCATCTATGTTTTTAGATTCATGTTAATGGATAACATATCATTTATTTATATATAAACATGTGTTTCACACAAATTTTGAGTGTGATACAAGCATACACAGATAAATGATCTATGTATTTTAAAATGTTGGGCTTTCTCTCTACTCATGTCATGTGGAAATTAGGGGCACCCACTTCTTTGATCATGATACATATAAGATATATCATTATATGGATATTTTTATATTATCATGTTTGAGTTTATGTACTTACATGTGAATTTATTCCTTTTTATATCTTTTATAGTGTAATTAATATGTTATGCACTTAACAATTTTTTCTATTACATATGATCCATGGAATGGTATGCTTTGTTTATTCTAGTTGATTATGATTTGATTTATGCACTTCCTTAAATGTTTTTCCTTGTTATTGTGTTGCTTGATTAATAATTTGGATATGATCCATTATTTTTGGCCCTTGTACCTTTGTTTGTATCTTTTAAATTTAAATATGTCATTGCTACTTGTATGGATGCTTAAATATGTCATTCTTGATTTTGTGGATATTTTAATAAGTCATGTCCCTTAAATTTTATAGGATTCAAACATGCCCCTTACTTGATTTCTCTTTAGACCATTGTCTTTTACTTGCTTTTAAGTGCTCTTGTGTGTGTGTGCTTGATTTCTTGTTGATCTTGTACTATTACTCTCTATATATTTCCATCATTATATATCATGCATCTTAGGCCTTGAGTTGATCACATTTTATGCAGTTACATGATATATCTACCTAAACATGTTCCCTTGATATACTGCATGGTACATTCATAGTTTAACTGGCTATATTATCAGTTTGAGGTAAGGTAGCTTCTAGTCTCTACTTCCACTCACCTCAAAAGGGGGAGGGAATATTAGTGGGACCATGACAAAAAGGCATGAATTCCACATTAATTCATAGATTTAGATTACAGTGGGGTCATTTTATGAAAACATGTTCTCCACATTTATCATAGTTTCGTATTTAGTGATGGCATGTTTTAAAAACATGTTTTCCACACTTATTATACTTGTTTTAAGTACCAAAAACTCTTTTCCATTCTATGATTCCAATACTATGTAAACATGGGTTACACTAAACCTTCTTTCCATAAGAATAAACTTCTATCATTATTTATAGTATTGCCTTTAAAGGGTATGTGTACAGAGTTAGGGGACAATTTCATGTGTATTTCCCATTACACAATCATGTTATTAAATAACATGATTGCGTTATTGACATAATACCATCAGGTTATTTAAATTATGGCTCAATAACTATTGAACCATATCATGATCATGTTAATAGATAACACGATCACATTATTTCTAAAGTAATAACATGATCATGTTCTATTTATTTTTCACATAAAATCATGTGAACATGTACATGAAGCCAATATTGAATTGAAGCTTATATTTACTACTCTAAATGTTAGGTATATAAGGAAATAAATTATTACATTTATTTCCTTATACTTTAAATTTATTTTAGTAAATATAAGAAATTAAGGTCAATCTAAATTTGATAGAGTTGGTCTCACAACTTCATGCCTTATGATGTAGAAAATAGTGTTTAATAATCTAATTTGGTCAGTACTTAGGTATTTTTAGGGTCAAAGTATTGAACCTAGGGATTTCAGGGCATAATTTTGGTAATTGATGTCTATTTTTGGTAAACATATAGTCATTTTTTAGGTTTTTGTGCCTTTTAGATTACTTCTTAGTATTTCTAACATTCCTAGGTTTGTTAAAATTGAAGTTTACAAACCAATTACTTTTAACTTGATCAATGGTGGTGTGATCGAGGTAGCATAGGTCACATTGATAACCTACACATATCAAAAAAATACTTTATGTCAATTTCACTTATTCATCATCTATTCCTCATCCTTGATCACTTCCTACTTATCCCTCATCACCCATAATCACTCTCTCATCATTCCTCATTATCCCTAATCACTCCCTCATTGACCCTCACTATCCCTCATCATCCCTAATTATTCCCTTATTGACCATCACTATCCCTCATCATCCCTAATCACTCAGACCTCATCTCTAATCACTTATTGACCCTCACCATCCCTCATTATGTTTAATCACTCCCTCATCATACCTAATCACTCTTTGATTGGATATAAGCATCACTCATTATCCCTAATCATCGCTTCATCATCCCTAATCACTCCCTCATTGTCCTTAATCACTCCCTTATTCAACCTTACCATTCCTAATCATTTATAATCACTCCCTCATCATCTCTATTCACTCCCTCATTGAACCTCACCATCTCTCATCATCCCTAATCATTGATTCATCATCCCTCATCATCTTTAATCATTCCTTCATCCCTCATCACCCATAATCACTCCTTCATTAACCCTCACCATCCTTCATCATATCTAATCACTCTCTCATCCTCCTTAATCACTCCCTCATTGACCCTCACCATTTATAATGACTCTCTCATCATCTCTACTCAATTCCTTCTTATCCCTCCTCATTCTTAATCACTCCATCTAATACCTTGATGGTGGTATTTTATTAGGGTTTAATAATGATAAGAGATAAATGGATATTTGAGGTCTAGCATAAAATATGGGCCTATTATAAATGATGTAATTCACAATTAAAGATCTACCAAAAAAATAGAAGCAAATAAAACCACCATAACACCAAAAATGGGTATTAAATATAAGGATCACCAAGCTATGTGATTTATTAAAACCAATCAATTACTTTCCATAATTACATTGAAGGCCTTCTATTCTTATGTCTATTTATTAATTCATCATACTAGAGAGTGGAAAATAAATTTCAAATGATTAGAAAAAGTAGTCCAAGATTGGAAAGCGGTACTTATTTCAAAACTTCAATATTCAATCCAATAAAGAGTGTCACACTATGAGCTATCTACTTGCACATCTTGAGAAGTGGGTACAAGTTATCTAGAACTATAAAAATGTAACTAGGTAATATATTATTGACCCAATGATATGGTCGATACTAAAAATATATCTACTTCCCCCAATAAGAAATTATATGAATTAAAAATATTATTTGATTAACAAATGTATATCAATAGTGAGCCAATATGCTTAATTATTTCCAATGGAAATCAAAATAATTTAATTTCTCTTAAAGTATATTTTCAAAAATTGAAATTTAAATTTATGCATTATCCATAACCATATGCTAGTGTATGGTCTATTGTAGGCTTTGAGAAATGGATAACTTAGTAGTGTCAGTTGGTGTATAAAATTAAACATTTTAAAGATGCAATACTTTATGGCATCTCACCATCAGAGGTGTGTGATGTTTTACATGTGGTCAACCATATATTTACCATTGACATGTATTCTATGAAGTAAATCCTTGAAATGTTGTGATACATTTTCATGATATTAAATATCGTAGTTAGTTCATAACTTTTCAGTCATTAGTGACAGGAAGTGTAAGAATTTTGTCAGTTCTAATAATAGGTATACTCTTTATGGTAATAATAAAATTTAATTACATCCTTATGACACCATATCATAGTGTATTTTGTCCAACAATAACAAATAAAAAATAATTGAAATATAACTAGATGAATACAAGGATATTATTTAGTCACCTAAATAAGTTCTTACATATTGTACACTAAATAATACTAATGATTTGATCCATTAACTACCTTTACCTCAAAAATCTTTATACAACATATCATTTATATATAACAAATAGATCAAGTGATCGATCCATGAAATCATGGATAATGGACACATAATACCCAAATCATTGCCTTACAAAAGCCCAATTTTGGTTGCACCAAAGAAGGATGGGACATGAGGTTGTGAATCAATTTTAAAAAACATAACAAGATTAAAGTGAAGAACTATTATCCTCATCTAAATATTAAAGCATTTTTATGCCATATCCATGTTTTAAAAGTCCTTTCCAAAATTGATTGTAAGTTTGGATATCATCATATTCATGTTGAACCTCTAGACATTTGGAATATAGTCTTAAAAATAAAGCATGGATTGATTGACTGGTTGGTTATACCTTTTAGGATAACTCATAAAATGAATTCATTCATTAAAAGTTTGAATGACATCATTAGGCCCTTGAACTATGCCATTTTTTAATCTACCTTCATGACATCCTAATCTTTAGAAAACATGGGATGAACGTCTAGACCATGTTGAACTAGTGTTTCACATTTTGTAGAAACATATTTTTATGATAAGATGAATAGATATTCATTTTTCATGCAAGAGAAAAAGTATTTGGGATATGTTACACACACAAGAAGTGCATCTATGAACCTGACCAAGATTCAAGTCATACAAGAATGTAAAACACTAAATAACTTTGTATAGATTCAAATCTTCTCAGAATTAGAATATTATAAGATATTTGTGTTTAATTTTTCTCCTTTGAACAAGGATACAAAAGGATAAATTAAATAAAGTTTCATCTAATCAACTACACAACAAAGATCATTTTATAAACTAAATTTTATACTCTATTTTGTGCTAGTACTTGTGTTACTTGATTATAATTTTGGAATTTCATCAAATTCATTTAGTAATAAAATTGACTATCACAATTAGGTATTGACAACATAAAAAATCCTAAAAAAGAGTTAATTTATATTATAATTGATTAAATAACATTTGATTAGAATCGAAGATACCTTTAGAGTATATATTGATGTCAAATGATGACAGGATGAGGAAAGAGTGATTAGGGATTATGAGGTATGAGGAGGGAATGATTAGGGATGTTAAGCCTGAGTGATTAGAGATGATGAGGGACAATGAAGTTCAATGAGGGAGTGATTAGGGATAAGGAAGGATGAGGAGGGAGTGATTAGGTATGATGAGGAATAAATTAGGTATGATGAGAGATGAGGAAAGAGTGATTAGGAATGATGAGGGATGAGGAAGGAGTGATTAGAGATGATGAGGGATATTGAGGGTTAATGGAGGAGTGAATATGAATGATCAAGGAGTGATTAGAGATGACTAAAGATACTGAGGGTCAATGGGGGAGTGATTAGGGATAATTAGGAATGATGAGAGAGTGATTAGGGGTGATGAGGGATGAGTAATAAGTGATGAATGATGAGGGAGGGATGATGAACAAGTGAAATTAACATAAAGTGGTTGTTTGATGTGTGTAGGTCATCAATGTGACCTATTTTACCCCAATCACACCACTTTGGATCAAGTTCAAAGTTAGTGGTTTGTAAACTTCAATTTTAATAAATCTAAGATTCTTAGAAATGCCAGGAATCAATCTAGAAGGCATAAAAAAATTTAAAATGACTATATGTTTACCAAAACTAAATTTCAATTGCAAAATTTATGTCCCTTAAATCCATAAGTTAAATAATTAGACCTAAAAATTCCTAAATACTAAGTAGATTGGATTTTGAAAAACTATTTTCTACATCATAAGGTGTGCAATTGTGAGACAAACTCTATCAAATGCAAAGTGACCTTAATTTATTAAATTTACTAAAATAAATTTAAAGTATAACGAAATAAATGTCAACTTATACTTAACATTTTAATTAGTAATTATAAGCATCAGGTCAAGATTGGCTTCATGTACATGTTCACATGCCTTTATGTACAAAATAACAAGAACCTAGCTGCACTATTTATTTTATAATAATGTGATCATGTTATCTATTAACGTGATCAAATTATTAATGTGATCCCATTATTAACACAATCACACTATTTGAAGTTAAATTCAAACACCAAGCCTTTTGGCTCAAGAATTGCTTGAAGTATCATTTCAAATAATCTAAACTTATGCCCTCTAAACTAGACTAGAGATAATGTTCTAAAAAGAATAATTTTAATATATATTCCAAATAAAATAGACTAGGATTATGGTAATAATTTAGATATCGTCCCCATATATTGGATTCATGAGGATTTATAATTAGACTTTTTAAAATAATTTAGATGTTTTTATAATAGTTTTGTTTAGAGTTGGGCTACTAATAAGTCCATTTATTTTCAAATGTTCCCTCTTAGAATCCTAAGCCAAAGGCTTGGACCTATCAATCTATAGTCGAGTTTGAGCATTTTACTTAAAAATAACAAAATTCAACTTCTATCACTAAATACACTAAAAATTTAAATGGTAAAATTCAAAACTTAATACCATCATGATGATCAATCTCTCCTTTTTATAAAAAAATAATTTTTATAATTTTTGGACTAATTTAAGGTTTCAAACTATGTTGATTTCTAACTATACCTTTTTTAGCCCACTACATGCCATAAATATACATTCCACAAATATACATGCCTATACATGTTCATGTAATTTATTTTTCATTGATTCAAGTCAAAAATAATTTATATGGTCTCAAAATAGGTTTAATTATACACACATTTAAAAAATAATAATTTTTCTCTTTTTTTGAGATAGTTAGTCGCACTATACGAACAAATATCCATTTTTTATCAGTTTTTAGGATCTATTTACTTACAAAATTCATAAAAAAGTATTCATTGAAAAAATATAAAAAAATATAGGCCACAATCTATTAGATCTTATCTAAATGTTCACAAAAGGGTTTCAAACAATATTGAATGCTGCTAAAAATCATGGTGCATTGCATGGTCATCTACGTAATTTGTTTTCTTTAAAAATAGGAGTTCCTCCTAAAATTTTAGGAGAGGGGCTCCCATCTATATATAGCACAGAGGGGTGTCTGGACCTATCTATATCTTAATCTATTAGTATGTTTGACCTAGTTATAATTAACCATTTTTTTCTAAAAATGTGTTTTGTAAATTGGACTTGAAATGATACATTTCATGTCCTTACATCATCTTCAAATTTAGAGTGTAGATATCTCAAATTATCTATAGAAGTTCATATCTATAAAATTTTAGGAAAATCATGTCCACAATTAGGCCCCTTTTTCTACCCCAATTTTGTGAACTTACCGTAAATTAAAATAATATCAAAGATATTTTTTAACTCTCTTTATTTTTCCACACACTCAATAATCTTAACTTTTCATAGTCAGAAAGTCTAATTCTTGAAAAAAAACATAAAAAAGTCTTTATCCCTTATTCCCTAGGCCTATCACCTTCTTGAACGAATCTTGGTTTTCTACTCAGAATCCTTATGTTATCATAAGATCCTTGAAATATTTTTAGTGAATTAAATCTCAAGAATTAATTTCAATCATCAATGTTTATCAATCTTAAAAAAAAGTAGTCTTATAAATAGTCTTCTTAGCCTTATTCTAGATCTATTAGCTTATTGAATGAAGCTTTATTAAATAATTCAAGTTATCATACACTTTGGAAAGGTTTTATTTTTATTAATCTCAATTATTAATGATCCAATAAATAACATTTACCATTCCCTTAGGCTTTTTTTTTATTTACTATGATTAGCAAATAGAGTTTTAAGGCTTTCTAGTAAGTTTTTTCTTGTTTTCTTACCTTTAAGAGATTGAAATTTAGACTTTAAAAACAATAAAATTACTTTAGATTAATTCTCCCATATTAAAATATCTAATTTAAATTTATAATACTCTTTTATAGATTTAAATTTCAAATAAAATCACAAACAAGTATGTTGAAGCCTTGTTTTAGGCCTAATTAGCTATGCAGGAAAAACTCAATCCTTAATATCTTTTATTTTATGGTTTGTAAATATCTAAAAAAACTTTTACTAGTTTAAAAATACCTATTATCATGTTTCCACAAATTTTAATACTTTTAGATCATTTGTGTTTAGTATATTCCACTTTTTAGAACTATTGCATAATGGTTTTAACAATGACCTATAGGTATGCAATACTAAAAACTCAGTATATTCTGATTTAAGGATATTAAATTGATGAAACCAATTTTATTAATTTATAAAATATATATTATACCATTCTAATAAATTATATGAATTTTGAAGGGCTAAATCTCAAGATATAGAGATTTCTCTTCTCAAAACCCTAACAGGGCTACACCAAAGTTGAGAGCACTAAAAATGCATAAATTAAGATTTTTAGATTTTTTTTTCATTATATAACACTTTTAAGTGGCATTAACCACCATTATTATTCCCTATTTATCACTTAAATTCCTTGAACAATCTGTAAAAGTATTAAAAGACAATTTTGGTTTGCTTGTAGGTGCAGTTTTATGAGTGTATCAATTAAAACAGTGTTTTAAGACCTCTACAAACTCATAAATATCATATAATAATGAAGTAATATTATGTAACCATCAAAAACATTAACTTACACATTATTAATCTTTGAAAATTCATTCAAAATATCAACAAGATTATTTATATTCATATAATCTTAAAACTATTATATAAAACCTCTAGACTATCACCAACCTCTCCAAAAACCTACAAAATGAGCCTTTATCCTTATTATCATTTATTTTATTAGATATTTATTAATTATTTTAAATATTATCATATTGTTACATCATAAATAATATTATTTTATTTTTCTTTTCATTTAAAAATATTTATCAACAACTTAAGACTCATCTAGACATGCTCAAATTAGTCATCAACCTATGTTAGGTGTATCTTGGTCGGGTTTAATACAAACTCAAGTTGAGATGAGGTTTCACATACAAATAATACATATTATTATACTCTAGGTACCCATACAAATATATCATACCCTTAAAACATACCAAAACCCTTTACAACATTTTAAAATTTTGAATTTGTTATTTTGGTAGAAAACTTGAAACTATGTTAAAATGAGTTGTATCCAATGGTGATAAATCATGACAAGGTTTAAAAACCTACAAACAAAATTATAAGACTTACTAAGTCCTACCAAACCAAATCTTTTCCTATCAAACTAAAATTTCCATTGATCTTTATGATATTATTGCATCATACTCCCCAGGTGGGAAAATTTGAGATCCATCTCAATTGAAGCTTTGATTTATTTTTCCTTTTATTTCAATTTCATAATTATTATTTCCTTTGTTTCAATTTTATATCTCTCTCTATCTCTAATATTCTCTTATAGATTGCATTTTTATTCCATCTTTTTTGTGGCTTTATCCTCAAAGATGAGGATATCTTCTCTTGCAACTTATATACTCTTTACCTGATCTCTTACAAAATCTTCGTTCTCTATGTTTTTCAAATTTTCAACTAATAAACCTAAACATACAAACCTTAAAAAATCATTATATATAAAAAATTTATATTTTTGGTCTCATTAAGTGTCTCTTGCAACCACACTTATTCTTCCAACTTACAATCTAATTTATAAACTATTTTATCTTCTTTTTCTTCTTCACTTTCTATCTTTCCAAGCACTAATTCAAGTGTCTCTTCATCATACTCCACTACTTCCTTTTTCAAGGCATGCTCTAAATTGTTTATTTTATCCTCTAATTACTCTGCACTCACACACATAAACAAGTCATTAGATTTCAAATATTGTGTCCTTTCCATGGACACTTATTCCTTCAAATACTCCTTCAAACTCTTAGTGAGTTTTATCAGATGGTCTTCCTCTTATACATCCATTATTTTCTCAACAATGACTTCTTGATCCTTTGGCCTTGATGTTAGCCTATAATATTATACCTCTAATTTTTGGTTCCCTTAAATTTTCTCTTTAATATAATAATCTGCAATAGTTGCAACTCTGATTTCAATCCTATATTCCCTTGAAATATTGGCTACCCACACTTATCTTTACATATTCTTGCATGGTTTGTTCATGTTATTTATTTTGCATCTACCCATGACTTTGCTTGTTCTTATTTGCATGGAGACTTGTTCATTTCTTTTCTATTTGATTACTTGATTTATATTCTTCTTATATTGTTGTTGAGAACTTTATTCATATCCTTCATTTGTCTTGATCATCTCATCAGCATCAGCATGCAACCTGAATTTTAAATTTTTCATTTCATACACTTGCTCTTTTCCTTATTCTCTATCATTTTCATCTCTCTTTATTAATTCATTTAGTCTTACCTCATTCACCATCCTCTCATTTTTGCTTTCATCTTCTTGGCTGAGAATTGTTTTTTTCTTTAGTTATTCGTGTTTCACCATATCTTTATGGTTTATTAATAGTTTGTATTCCTTTTTCCTTTCAAGTTTTGATACCTAAAATTGGGAATTCTATTCTATACCATGCATATCTACATTCACACACTTGAACATAATATTAAAATCAAAACATTGAGGCTTGATCGCCTCTTCAAATTTATTCTTGGGTTGTTCTTGTAGTACCCTTATCATCATTTTCCAATTTATAAATTCATGTTGTCTTCTTTTTCTTTCTATAATATGATTAATTGTCCACTTACCCACCTTCTTTATTTTTATGAATAATCTTTATTTTTAATGATTCCATTACTCCAGAAATTTCCTTAAACATGTTAAAGAATGTTTTATTTCATTTATCTTCTTCTGAATTTCTTCTTATTTTCCCAACTCATTCTTTCTCTACATTTGGTTCTTCTCTTTTGGCAGTCCTTTAGTTTAATCTTATATCTTTTCTTCTTCTTATAATGACCCCCCCACCCCACCCCAACCCAAAGTCTTTACTTGGTATTTTTACACTTTCAAGTTTGTTTCACCTTGAATTTCACCTCCAAGTCTATTTCATCTTAGATTCCTTCATCTTGAGCCTCAATGTGCTACTCTTCTTACCTTCTTAAACCTTAATGGGCTATAGGACTAAAAAACCTTCTCTTTCTTAGACTTTCAAGAATGTATTTCAATTTTAATTTTATTAAATCATAATTTTATCTTTAGTTCAGGTATCTTCTAAGCTCTAATACGATTCGATGTTAGTACCATAAACTCTTTTCCTATCTTTGCATCCAATCTAATGTAAACAAAGGGTTACACTAAACATGTTTTCTAGAAGAAAATATTTCTACCCTTATTTATATTATTTCCTTTAAATTGAAATAATATCAAAGAGGCTTTTAAACTCTCTTTAATTTTCCATGCTCTCAATAATCTTAAATTTTCATAGTTTGCAAGTCTAATTCTTGAAAATAAACATAAAATAGTCTATATGGCTTATTCCCTAGGCCTATCACCTTCTTGAATGGATCTTGATTTTATGCTTAGACTCTTGATGTTGTTATATGATCCTTAAAATCTTTTCATGGAATCCTATTTCAAATACAACTTTCAATATTCCATGGTTATCAATCTTCAAACAAAAAAATTAACAAAATGTCTTACATAGTCTTCTTGGCCTTATTCTAGATCTTATAAATTATTAAATGAAAATTTATTTAAGGGTTTATTTTATTCATATCATTTATTAAAAATTAAATAAATAACATTTACCATTCCCTTAGGATTTGTTTCATCCACTAGGACTGACAAATAGAGTTGTAAGGATTTCTAGTAGGTCTATTCTTATTTTCCTACCTTTAAGGGATTAAAATTCATATTTGAAATCCCATAAAATTAATTTAGAAAAATTATCCCATATTAAAAAATCCAAGTAAATTTTATAATACTCTTTGATAGCTTGAAATTTCAAAAATAATCCCAAACAAGTATATTGAATCCTTGTTTTAAGCCTAATTAGGTCTGTAAGAAAAACATAGTCCTTAATATCTTTTGATATAAATATTTTCAAGATATGAAACCACTTTTATTAGTTGAAAAATACCTATGATCATATTTCCACATAATTTTAGAACTTTTTGATTATATGTTTTTAAGATATTTCATTTTTTAAGACTATTGCATGAGGGCTTTAATAGTGACCTACAAGTCTACAATAATTAAAAATAAATATCCTCATCTAAACAAGTCATAAATTGATGAAAATAATTGTATTATTCCAAAAAATAAATCTTCTACCATTCTAAAAAAATTATTAATTTTTAAGGGCTAAATCTCAAGACAGAGATATTTTTCTTCTCAAAACCCTAGCAAGCCTGCACAAAGGCTAAGAGCATTAAAAATGCATAAATTGATATTTATTAGATTATTTTTTTGATATAACACTTGGAGGTGGACCTCCCTACCATTATTAAATTCCTTGAAAAATCCTTAAAATATTTAAAAATACAATATTAGTTTTATTGTAGGTGTAATTTTATGACTGTATCAATTAAAACAGTGTTTTAAGACCTCTAAAAACTCATAAATATCATAGAAGATTGAATTAATATTAAATAACCATAAAAAATATTAACTTACATGTTCTTAATGTTTGAAAATGTGTTCAAAATCTCAACAAGCTTCTTTTTATTCATATAATCTTAAGACTATTATACAAAACCATGCAGACTACCATCAACATCCCTAAAAACCTACAAACTAAGCCTTAATCCTTATTATCCTTACTCTTCTTGGATAAATATTACTTGATTAAAATCTTATCATCTTGTTACATCATGACTAATACTAGTTTATTCTCATTTTCATGTACAATGATTTATTAACAACTTAGGACTCATCTAGACATGCTCAAATTAGTCATCAATCTACGTTTTGTGTATACTTTTTGGGTTTAATAAAGAGTTGAGTTTATTTGAGGATTTAAATACACCTAAAAAATATTATTATACCATATATACCCATAAAATGGATCAGACCTTTACAACATACCAAAACCCTTTAAACCCCCTTAACAACATTTCAAAATTTTGAAATTACTATTTTGGTGAGAAACTTGAAATTATGATAAAATGACTTATATCCAATGGTGATGAAGCATGAAATGGATTAAAACACCTAAACATGATCTTATAAGCCTTTCTAAGTCCTAAAAGACCAATGCTTGAACTATCAAACTAAAATTTGGATTGATCTTTATGATGTTCCTACATCAATAAAGGGGGCATGTTATGGAAACATGTTCTCCATGTTGGCACTTATATTAATTTTCTTATTTTTTCATAAATAGTGGGTGAATGTTATGATAATCATTTCATCTATCCTTTTTCAAATTAAAATTGATAAAATTCATAGTTTTGTGATTCAAATACACCTTTTTGGCACAATTCTATACATTAGTACCATTTTTATCTATAGTTTCAACATGAGACATATCTAAGGTCCATATGCTATGCAATGTGCACCTAAAATTGTAAAATTAAAATCAATTTCAGATTTAAAAACACTTCTATGGAATATCATCACCCACCATGTTGGAATTTTGTAGACTATAATGAGACAATCTACTACAATAGTTGATTTACTTTTTAGTATGGTTGAGGTGATTAGATCAGTCATTATTGCCAAGTTTATAGGTTGGAATTATTTACATCATCCAACCACACTAGATTTATGGTTTGAGTTAACTTGGTTCACTCACACTCACCAAGTTATAAGTATGATTGGGTTGCAAAATTGAGATAATCTCAATTATTGGGTGGCAACCTACCTTTAACTCATATATATCCCGTTTGCCATCTAATTTTATAAAAAAAAATTACTAGGGATGTAAAACCATTGGGCATACACCATCACCATCACCATCACCATCACCCTCACCCTCACCTTCTGCTTTTTGATGTAAATTTTCAATGATAATTCTTATATTAGGTTAGTATATCCATTTCATTTTTTTATTTTTTTTGGTTATAATGGGAATCAGTTATAACTTTTCATTATCTTCACCCATGTTTGAAGTTTTATAGCTTTGTGGAATAGTGTTTTCTTAAAATTTAAATGTAGCTTAAATGTACAAATATTTTTATGATCTTTAATGGCTTCCTAATGTTTTCCAGTATTAAATTTTAATGTAAATCAAAAAATCACTAAATGTAACTTTTAGCTGAGATGTTTTTTCATTTATTTATTTTAATGAAACCCTAAAACAAATTTTTAATTATGCATTGAATGTCCTCATTTTTTAGAATCAATTTTATTTATGTGCTCTATAATGACTGTCTATGTTTTTTTGTAAGTGCTAAATTTGAAACTTAAAAATGCATTAGTAAATGTGTGAATGGTTTTATTTTAATTTTTTCCCTAATGGTACTTTCTATAGAAAATTATTATTATTATTATTATTATTATTATTATTATTATTATTATTATTATTATTATTATTATTATTATTATTATTATTATTATTATTAATGTTTACATATTTAAAATTTTGTTTTTCCCAAACCTAGCTCTAACAAATTTAATGGTGAAACCTACACTATTGCGATAAATTTAATTGTGTCCTTGTTATATAATAAATTTAATTATGTCGATACGTTAATAACTTTAATTGTGTAATCTATGATATATTCATATTATTTTTAATATATTTCCACCTTTCTTGTAGAATGATTAATGATAATAAGGCCATTGTTTCTGATCAAGGTTATGTTAAGCCTATAAAATATATAATTTGGAAGTGAATCAGTTGTATTATTTAGTCAAATTTACTTACACTAGAATTTAGAGTATAGTTTCATTAGTTTCAAGTATTTTAAGAATTTTTTACCTTAATGGATGGGGGAGCATTTTGTGACTTACCATCATCCCCAATTACAACTCTTTGTGTGGAGTGTATTGAAAAATAATTCTCTATAAATCCATGGAAGTATCTTGGATATCCTTAATGATATAATTTTTAATAGACCCAAAATTGCACCTAAGTTGATTATTTTAATAATATTTACATATTAATAATCATAAATAATAATTATTTTCCTTTTTTTCCTAAATATTTAGGGGAGAATCCCTATGGAAGACTTGGGCCTCCTATTGTGCTCAGGACTATTGGCTTTTGATTGTATGGGGAGCTGTTGGGGTGACTTGGTAGACCCTTATATTACCAAATCTAATGTTAATTTTTGGATGGAAATGGGGTTGTATAAAAACCGATTAGTGCTTTCATGGTCCCTAGTTCTTGATCCAATCAAAATAAGATTAGGGTCCATTGGGTGTTAGGAATAGCTTTTACATTTGTGTATTTATGGGATAGTAAATAGTAACTATGATTGATTTACTGAGAGGTAAAAATTAGTTACTTAGTTATAATCATAAGATTATAATATTATTATTGTTAATAAGTTATAAAAATTTATCTATTTAGGTTTGCTTAGTTATAGGAGGTTTTATAGGTGAGAGAATATTGGGGAGTTGTTATGGAAAATATTCCTATATATTTCTAATGTTCAGAATGTATTATTATTAGAGAATAGATAGAAGAAAACTTGTGTGTTAAATAATTTATTTATGTGTATGTCTCCATTATTTATTGGATGAGTTGATTTATTGCACAATCTACCCTAATTGTCAATAGTGGTATCAGAGCAGGGATGACTTATTCTCGTGATGGAGTAAATATTTAGGTGAAAGGATAATATGCATTCATTGTTATCATATATATGACATGCAAATATGTATTAAATCCATATAGTTTATCTTGTTGTTGCTACAACACTTAATATGGTTTTGAATACATTCTAGATCAAATAATTTATAAATCAGTCTATGGAAGTCTAATTCTATAGATTTCTATGAAAGATTAAGCACAGAACCAACACCAAAAACAAAGCATTGGATGATATAAGCAAGAACTATTTTAATATTAATCACACATAAAAGTGCATTCACTATTGTCTACCTATGCACAAATTCATCACTCAGCCTATCTGCTAATCACCATGTGATAGGTAATGCAGAAAACTATTGAACAACTCATAGCAAGTGTTGTGTATACTCATATCAGCTTGGTTTCTAAACACCATCTTGGTGCATGCTATTTTTGAGCTCTATCAATCAATTCATGAATCATGATCTTGAAGTTTTGGCATGCTTGAATTTCATTAATTTTGATATGTCAAAATAGCATCACTTGTTTTGATCCTGAAGTAAATGGAAGTGCAAATCAAATCAGATGTGACTTGGCAAAGCATTGCCAATTCATCCAACACCTTAGATATTAAAATATATTTGGTTATTTTTTTATTTTATTATGTCAGGTGTTTTTTTAATTATTATTTTATCTCTGTCAAAGAATTGTGAGTTTGTATATGCACATGGTTAGGTGTTTATAGAGTGAAGTCCAATTAGTGTAAAGAGTGTATGTTTAGATTGGTATATGTCATTAAGTTAGTCTTAAACTAGTCAAAATTTGATTCATGTTTAAAATGGTCTTTAGTCATAAAATTGAGTATTAATAGAGCCTTTTCTTAATAGATTTTGTTTTTCAAAATTTGAAAACAAAAGATATGTTAGTCGATAGTCATCTCTTATAGTCATGTCATAATTTGTTTTTGTGGTAGGAGTCAAAATATTAAAAAGTAATTAAAGATTGCTTTTTTATGGTTTAGTCTTTAAATTAAGTATAAGTCTTCAAAGCCATTATCAAAAGAGTCAATTTTAAAATATCTTGTTTCTTTTCAAAGATTCAAAGTCATTTTAGTGAGTCATTAATTATGTGTCATCATGTTGTTGAAATCAAAATCAAGTTTTTATACAAGGATGCATTCTCACTTGTACGTGATTGCCTAAGTCAAATGTCAATATTTTGGGGGGATTTCCCTAAAAAAAATCATGAGATTCATCAAAATATCAGCTGAGTAAGCAGTGAAGATACTCAAGGTTGGAAGCTACATGAAGGAAGGAGGTTTTTTAGCAACCTTTCATCATTCACTAATGATGGGGCCGCATCATGTTTTGGTGATGTGTGTGGTGTGTTTTTCATTTCCATTGTGTGTATTTTCAATAAGAATAGAATAATTTCCTCGATCATGTACTGTAATTTGTGTGAAATTCCAAACATGATTCCCTGAGGTGAAGACATTGTAAAAATACATAAAGCACCAATGTAAGTCAATTTATGGATCTTGAAAGGGTTTGTGCTAGGATCCAAAAAAACACACGAGGTGGATAGTTCATGATGCCTTTTCACATCAAGGTTTGTGGTAAACCTGTAAAACCCTGGAAGGAGAGAGGATCTCTTTATATCAAGGTCATGAGCCACATAGTTTGGCATGCTATAATGGGTGAGCATACTATAGATAAGAGCGTGAATGTTTTTATACCATGTAAAAACTATGGGGGTGGGGGGTGTTAGGAATAAATTTTATATTTATGTATTTATGGGATAGTAAATAGTAACTATGATTGATTTACTGAGAGGTAAATATTAGTTACTTAGTTATAACCATAAGATTGTTAGAATATTATTATTTTTAATATATATTGTTAATAATTTATAACAATATATCTATTTATCTTTGCTTAGTTATAGGAGGTTTTATAGGTGAGAGAATGTTGGGGAGTTGTTATAGGAAATATTCATATATACTTGTAATGTCTGGAATGTATTATTATCAGAGATTAGATAACATAATACTTTAGTGTTGAATAATTTCTCTGTGTGTATGTCTCCATTATTTATTGAATGAGTTGATTTATTACATAATCTGCCCAAACTGTCAACATTGGGGACCCTTATGATTTATTGCTAGTACAACTTCTTTGTTGATTTTATTGGGTTTGGGTCCTCTGGGGACCCTAATAGCTTTTTATCCTTAGGAGGATGATTAGTTGGCCATATCCTTGGTGGGTTCTCTTTATGGGCATGCCCAATTGCCTCTTTGGTGGGAGACCTAGGCCTCTTTCTCTGTTAGTCTAAGTTAGTTTTTGGTCCAATTAAAATTGGTTGGTTCTCATACCAATTAAATGTGGTTGTTCCTCTCTTTACTTCGTTCACTTCTTTTGGTTAGGCACTTTTTATTTTCCTAGTGAGCCTTTCATTTTATTCTCTTTTAATTTCTAGGGGAGAGATGGACTTGTTGTTGTGTTTGGGAAAAATTCCACACTAACTAAAAGGTGGGTTTATCTTAATATGAACAATTATTTATCTTGTTAATAAGAAACTCTTATTATTAAATTAAATTATAACTTAGCATGTAAAATATTTAAACTTCATACAATTGACACAATATAGACATGAACTTTCCATTACACAACTCTTGTTTAAAATATATTATTCTTAAAATATATTATAACTACTAACAATATTTGTTAGTATTCATGATAGAGTTAATAGTTACACACATGCACGCACGCACGCACGCGCGCGCACAAACACACACACACACACACACACACACACACACACACACACACACACACACACACACACACACACACACACACACACACACACACACACACACACACACGCACACACACACACACACACACACACACACACACACACACACGTGCACATGCACCCGCACGCACGCACGCACGCACACACGCACGCACACACGCACGCACACGCACACACACACATGCACACACACACGCACACACACACACATGCACACACGCACACGCACACACACACGCGCGCGCGCGCACACATACACACACAAACAAACAAACATAAATTTTTTGAGAGAAACATAACTTAAATGATTTTATCCCTATTTTCATTTAAAATAATACATTTTTAAACTTTTAATACTTTCCATATTTCTATTTGAAAATTTGATGGCAGAAAACTACATTTTTTAGTTTTTCAAAAATATTGAGGGCTTACGATGGGCTTGCTTAAATTTATGAAAAAATTATCATACCATGATCATGATAATGATTTGAGACCACTACATAAGAGCAGTCATTTAGTTTTATAAAATTATAACTTTTTGAAAAAAAAATGCACAACATAAATGGTAGTTCATAGGCCTTCGAAGCAATTTGTGGGGTCTATAATGCCTCAATAAATAGTTAGAGCTATGAAAATGTGGTGTTGATGAGGCAAGCTTTATGGAAAATTAATATAATATAAAATAAGAGAATATCCAAAAAATTAGCCCAGATAGATTGGTGTAACCTAACTAGGCATTATTACCAATTCTTCTTCTAGTGGATCTCTTATTCTTAAGAGTTGATTGATTCACAAGCCTAAAAATATTCAAAATATATTATTATTCTAATATATTAGTAGTAATAATAGGTTAATAGGATTTCAAGAAAATTATATTTTAGGAAAGGGTCGTGTGTGTGTGTGTGTGTGTGTGTGTGTGTGTGTGTGTGTGTGTGTGTGTGTGTGTGTGTGTGTGTGTGTGTGTGTGTGTGTGTGTGTGTGGTATGTAGGGCATGGCTCCCGGTACCAACATGTTAGCTTCTAAACCAAAAATCTTATAACACTTTTTAACAAAACCAAAACATAATCATAAACATGTGCAAGAATTAGATGTGGAATTAAAATAAGCTACAAAACATAAATTAAGGAGAGAAACATTACACAAGGTATACGTGAAAACCCTTCTAAAACAACAAGGGAAAAACCATGGGGAAAAGGCATCATCTAGACTTCAAATTCATCAAAATATATCTCTATAAAAATATATCTCTCAGTAACTCCATTCTAGTGCTACCAACCAATCCTTCCATGCTCTAACCTCTAAGCTATAACATGCAACTCATACAATGCTAACATCCATACCATCCAAGGTTAGCTCTAAAGTATCAACCTACATCTTCATGATCTGAGCTAGAAAGCCTCCAAGATATATCCATGTCAGTCAATAATTTATATCCTTTTAATATCTAACCTTTAACCTCAACCATCCCCATGCTTACACACAAACTAGGTGAGATATGTTCTCATCTAAGACTTACAGGCTCTAACCACCTAAGCATGAATGATGCTTACAACCCAAACATCTAAGTAACTAAGCTTCCATGCCTTAAAATCTCCAGCCTTCTATCATGACCTAAGATTGATCCCTCTAAGTATGGGATAACCGCAAAGGGTTTCTCATTAAATACAAAGAGAAAGCAATGCTTTATAGCATTTTACATGAGAGAGAGAGAGGGAGAAAAGCATAGTGTCCTATTAGAAATTTGACCCACACATGAGTGGGGTGCCATTTGATATAAATAATGATTGTCACCATGTACAAAAGTCTTCAAATCATCTTCACTTTATAAAGTAGAATGTGCCACCTCCATGTGGCTCCAAAACCTACTCCCCACTTCCACAAGTGAGTCCAAATAGTCAATAGTGTTCTTCCAATCTTCATCTCCCAAGGGTAAATAAAGTTGATACTCTAATTTAGACAAGATCCAATCCATCCCATGTGACTCCAATAATTATACCCCACACACATGTGAGGTCAATTTGCAATAGTCCATATTTGTCTTCATCTTTACATGTGATCACAAGAGTCCAAAAGGTGTTGCAATCACCTTTTAACCTTTCCTAGACATGTGAATCATGGATCCTCTTAAAATTCAAGCCCATACATTATCTCTTGTATTTTACACCATATTATAATTCACATGTGACAACTAAGGACAAAACCATGTCTTCTAGTATAATATTATGCCCTACATCACGTCACCTCATCCTGATCACATCTTGGGACCCTTCATGGGCCCTCCTACCACATCAAATTATTGTCACATCACTTGCATGCCATGTCACCTTCATGAAACATAATCTACACACCTTCATGCCACATCAACATGAATAGCAGATGTGAATAGTGCCCATGAATAGTGATCTATGAATAGTTTATTCACACCCTAACAATCTCCCACTTAAATTCATATATATAGGACTTTACCACACCTATGTCTTATACAAACTGGATGCCATCCATTTATCATCAATGCCCACCTCTACTCCATAGCAAGCCTAGTATAATTTTTCTACACTACTAAAACTTCTCTGCCCTGATAAACTTTGTCAACATTTGATCCTTTGTAACAGATTTGTAGTAACTTGAAGTGACTCCCACTTTGCCATAGACCCATCCTTCTTCCAAGGATTATGCCATGAACTGGTCACTACTCCTACTACTTAGAAGTATCTAGTTTAGTGCACACCATGGCTTTCTTGACACTTCCTAATAACAGTGAATATAATACACATAACATCCATGTCTTCTTCACCTTATTCTAGGACACTTTAGAAAAAATTCACCACTATAACAAGTGGGATACTTGAAATTATTGATTTCATGTCAACTATAGATATTAATCCTTGGTTTGATCCTTCATATAATCTTAGTCACCCAATCCATCTCACCATTTATCATGTTGGGACCTGCACCCAACATGCCATCTACACATAGCAACAACCTCTACTAAAAATTTGTTCTTCATGAAAGTATTACTATACCACATCAGCATGCCTACTAAAACTCGTATAATCTTGAATTATACAAACTAAATCCTCTTTGTCTCATCCTCATAGCCTATTGGCTACTCCATCTCATCATGAGATTACCGTGTAAGAATGATGCTTTCGCATCCAACTGCTCTAGTAGTAACAAGTGCACACTACACTCTAATAGTGCTTATCAACAAAAGAGAAAAACCCATAGAATTTAATCACATGACTCCTCCATATGTAGCACATCAATACACATCATGATCAACATGGTACCTATACATAGTTATTGGGAACTCATCATACTACTCATTGCATCACTACACCTACCAAGTGTTTGAGCCCTAAAGATCTAGTCGGGATACATCCTACTCTACTGCATGTCACACTCATGACCTTATCTTTTCACATAACCTTAGGTCTCTTATTTTTCTCCAACCATCCTAAACTACTTCAAAAATAGGAGAGAAGAACCCACATAAATCAACACCTGACTTCTACATGTATCAAACTATTACCCACCATGCAAAACATGGTACTTGTCCATAGTTCTTGGGAAGTTATCATACCACTCAGTACATCATTGCACCTACTAAGTTTTTGAGCAAAAAACATAAAATCAAGATGTATCTTGCTCTAACACATGTCTATCACACAATGTTCTCCTTCCATGGAACCTCATGTCTCTTGTTATTCTCCATCTCCTAGGTACAATATCTAGTTTCTTGCACCTCCTCCCATACATGTAATTTCAGCATCATCTCAGCTCACACATTGTGGTAGTAGGATCCCACAATCTATACCCCTTCACCATCTGAGAACATGAAAAGGTACATCTTTTTCATCACCCTCCATCTATACCAATAAAGACTAGCTTGCTCCACCACAAGATGTACAGTTGCTTCTTCAATAGGAACACTCTGTTGGTGATGATCTATCTAGTAAAGCTTTTCCATCTTCTCCTCCATTCTCAATCTTCCATCAAGATAAAAATGCCTGTCATGCAAACTTATTTTTTCTTTTCGTTTCATATCGTGGTCTCTCTACCTATAGCTCCCATTTTCACAAACTAACCAATAACCATGGCTCTAATACGAATTGTTAGTAGCCATGGGATAAAACCCATCTTTGATATCACTTTTTAAGATCTATGGCATGACTCTTGGTACCAACATGTTAGATTTTAAACCAAAGCTTTGATACCACTTGTTAGTAAAATAAAAACATAAACTTAAACATGTACCATAATTTTAAATGCATAATTAACACAAGCTAAAAAACATAAATACATGAGAGAACACATTACACTAGATATACGTAGAAACCCTACTAAAAGAAAAGAGAAAAAACACATGGCAAAGGCACCATCTATAATTCAAATTCATCAACAACTCTCTATACAATAATAGCTCTCTCAATAACTCATTTCTAGTGCTACCAACCAAGCACCCAAGTAAGCAAAGCTTACAACCAAGCTTTCCATGCTCTAACCTCTAAGCTACAATGTGAAAATCCATACAATGCTAACATCCATAGCATCCAAAGTGAGCTCCAAAACATGAACCTCCATCTTCATGAGCTAAGCTAACAAGCCTCTAAGATCCAACTAGGAAAGCCAAGCATTCCTATCCTTACAGGATCTAAAATCTAACCTCAAATATCCCCATGCTTACATACAAAATAAGTGATTCATGCTTGCATCTAAACCTTATATGATCTAGTCACCTAAGTATGAATGATGATTACAACCCAAGAATCTAGGTGAGCTAATATTCCTTGATTTATAATCTAAAACATTATACCATGATCCAAGAGTGATCCCTCTAAGGATGGGATAACCCCAAAGGGCTTCTTACAAAATACAAAGAGAAATCAATGCTTTATAGTATTTTACATGAGAGAGAAAGAGGGAGAAATGCATAGTTCTCCCTAAGAAATATGACCATGCATGAGTGGGGTGTCATGTGATCTCCATAAAATTTTCACCATTTAAACCAGTCTTCAAATCATCTTCACTCTAGACAAGAACATGTGCCACATCTATGTGGCTCCAAAACCTACTCCCCACTTCCACAAGTTTGTCCAAGCACTTAATAGTGTTCTTCTTATCTTCATCTTTGAAGGGTCAACAAAGTGGATGCGCCATTTTAGACAAAATCCAAGCCACCCCATATGACTCTAATAATTACATCCTACTCACACATGTGAGGTCAATCTATAATAGTACATTCTTGTCTTCATCTTCACATGTGATTACAAGAGTCCAAAAGGTGTTACAATCACCTTTTGGCCATTCTTTGACATGTGAATCATGGAGCCTCTAAAATAGTAGACCCCATACATGAGCTCTTGTCTTTTGCACTATGTGACAACCCACATGTGAAAACTAGGTACAAAACCTTGTCCTCTACTAAATTAATATGCCCCACACCATGATCACATCCTCAAACCCTTCATGGGCCCTCCTACCACATCACCTTCATGTCATATCACATGCATGCCATATCATCTGCACACCTACATACCACATAACCAAGATGCCATCTCAGATGCCACATCACCATGAATAGTGAGTGTGAATAATGCCCATGAATATTAGATTCACATATATATATATATATATATATATATATATATATATATATATATATATATATATATATATCACTTTCATGTCATATCACTTGCATGCCATATCATTTGCACACCTACATACCACATAACCAAGATGCCATCTCAACATGCCACATCACCATGAATAGTGACTATGAATAATGCTCATGAATATTAGATTCACACCATACATATATATACGTGTGTGTGTGTGTGTGTGTGTGTGTGTGTGTGTGTGTGTGTGTGTGTGTGTGTGTGTGTGTGTGTGTGTGTGTGTGTGTATATGTATATGTATACATATATATATATATATATATATATATATATATATATATATATATATATATATATATATATATATATATATATATATGTATACATATATGTATATATACATACATATACATATGCATATGCATATATATACACACATGTATGTATACATATAATTTTAAGAGAAAGCATGACTTAAATGATGTCACAAAGTATTTTATCCATGTTTTATTTTAAAATAATAGTATTTTAGAGATTAGAATAGAGGTAATCAACATCATTTGGCCTAGTACCCAAATCTCTATGATTTAATACAAGTTGAACACCCTATAAACTCTACAAAAATTAGACACTAGGATTGAATCCACATAATTAAAGTTATAAAATTATTATACCATTGATTTTTATAGAAGGTATCATTATAATATTATTACCTAGAATAAAATATTATGGTCTTAATAATGATTCATGACATTGAAACAAGATAATTACATTGAAACACTATGACTATGATAAACTTGTCTCAATATGTTATGATTTATTATATCAATTAAATTTTGGGTATGTTATAATAAATTCTATCAATAAAATCAATTAAAATATCGATGAGATGTAGATAAATTTGATAAGTGAATTTGTTGGGTCCAGCCCCACCTAGGATCAAATCTCGATAGTCAAAACTATATGTTATTGAGAAGTTAATATTGTCAAATGTGTGAGTAATACAATGCCATGAATTTAATCAACATATTAGACAACATAAAAAACCATCATGCTTGAGATATACTTGTAAAATCACATGATGATAATAATTATATATTGGTTGAAATGGAGATGAATATATATTTTTTGGTTTTAATATTTTCATAACATGCAAATGTTACTATTAACTAATTATTTTTTATAAGCATGTTCAAGAGAAAAAAATACAATGACAAGTTTTTTTTATTTACCATAAAAAAGAAAAAGAGAAAGAGACATAAAAAAACCAAAACATGTATTGATGTTTGTTATAATGATTATGTAAAAATGTTTTTTTTTCTTTCATCAACCAATGGTTCAAAAAACAAAGTAAATTTTTTTCATGGTGTCAAAGAACATTTTGGCCCTTTGCATATGATATTTTTGAAAATGTACATAGTTTATTTTTTAGACACTAGTTGGTCTCGTACTACATGGAAAAATTGTTGATGATGTTCACCAAGTTGAATTAAAAAAATATTAATAGTTAATTATTAAAAAAAAAATCATGAAGGTAGATAGAAGTAAAGGGAAAATGAAAATAGACTCTCAATTGTGGTGTTGTATTTTGCTTCTTCATCCTTAACATGCAAGTTAAACTAGTTATTTATTTATCAACAACTTGTTATTAGGCTCTAAATGAGCCCACTGAGAATGAATCATTTGATGCTATGATGTCAATAATTGCACTATCAGGTATAAGTTTATGATTTTTACAAACCATAGGTATGTTTTCCATGCTTGATTTTGTAGTCAATACAATGTAAAAAACAACATCTCCTTTTTCATATTTTAATTTTTCCTTGATCAATAATTTGAAATATGAATACTTTTCTGAAGCAATGTATGGTATATTTTGAATTAATTTGTTATTGATGTTCATTTTTATTGTTATATGTCCATGCACATCGACCAAATCAATGTGCAGTATCTCTACCTTGGTTGGGGAAGCATGGTTTGTAATATGAATAGGCCTATAAAGTGATAAAATATCCCCTTAAAAATAACTAATGAATTTACCAACACAAGTGTTCAATATTGTATGTGCATGAACTATTCATGCTCACATCTTGAAATAAAAAAAGAAAAAAAATAATAGTGAAATTCCAAGATTATAACTCAAAAATAAATCTTTTTCTTTTTTTTTTCAAAAATAAAAAAAATATATTGAACATCCAATAGAGAACAAATAAAAAATATTTCAAGCATCACCATTATTGTTATTTTTGTTGATCACAATCTATTTCATTGGCACCAGATAAAGTCATTATTGATTCTTGACTTGCTTATGTTTCTAATATTATGCTTTTTTAATTGATTTTTCCAAACATCATTACCTATAATAAGACATGAAACAAATCAAATGAACCATCACAAAAAAAAAGTATTAAAAAAAAAAAAAATTCTAAAAAAAAATTCTTTGCTTTGAAACCCAAACAATAAAAACCACAAACCTCATGATGAAAATCTTTTAAAAAATAGATGTATATTCTTTTTAACATGTTAGAGAAATAATATTTTTAAATTTTTCATAGCTAACAAAACAATGTATACATAATAGTTACTTGCTTGAGTCAATTGTATTTGGCAAAGAAAAACCAATTTTACCATACATCCCATAATTCAAATGCAATGATTAAAACATTCTATGTAAATAATATCAATAAATATTTAATATATAAACTTATACAAAAGATAATTTATTCACCTGACACCTATTAATTGTTTATCCCAAACCAAAGGCAATTAACTGTCAAACAAAATAAACAACTTATACAACCCACAAGTAATAGAAATGCTTCAATAGTGATTAGCCACATCAACTACAATTGACCTATTTAATAACTTTCCCTTTCATTATTAAAAATTGCATTTATTTACTATACTAAGCATAATATTTTACTTGAGATTAAATTTAATTAGTAGTTCTACTTTCACATTACAACATGCGGTACATACATAACATAAACTTTTGCTTGAGATTATATTTAATTACTATTTATGCTTTTACATTACAATTTTAATATTTTACTTAAGATTAGATTTAATTTATATCTATGCTTATACACTACAATAGATATCATATATATGAAATAGATATTAAATTATATGAATGTATTAAATTGTTTTTCTATACACTTTCATTGTATATGTGCACCACCAAAACTAGATGCATCTTCCTAACTAAATGTGCACTTATTTTTTTGGACAATAGCTATATGGTAAATTTCTATGAATTTCAAAATTTATCCCACTCTATTCATTTATTTCTCAGTCTTTGATTTTTGTCCCAAAATAAATGGTTTAACAATGTAGCTTGATCTTTTTAATCACCCCTAACTTTAAGTTTCGATGTACTTATATAATTATATTTTCTTTGCATTCAACTATGTTCGATGCACTATCGACACTTGGACTCTTTTCATTAAATCTTCCAATCCTACACATTCAAGGAAAATGGTAAAATCAAAAACTATAAATAATTATTTTATATGTATACTCCAATATTTATTTTTACATGGCAAGAAATGTCAAAGTAGCTAGAGAAGGCCACACAATATTTGACGTAGCAAAATCAAAATTGACATCCACTATATCATCAACAAAGATAGTCAAACCCATCCAAATATAAATCACATGTGGACACAACAATCTTTTTTACATGGACCTCTATACAAAATTTATATAAAATTTTGTATTTAGGATTAATTAATCAACCTATTTTTGTTTCTTGTTCAAGATATGAAAAAGGTCTTACATCCTCTTGATTTTGAAACAATCTCAATTAACAACAAATAATAACAAAAATATACCAATTCTTACAAGGCCTTGGTGCACAGTGCCCTTGTATTATATTAATAATTGATTTTGTTAAAGATTATATATTAATGAGAAATCGATTTTTTTTTTTGGTTTATATATATTTAAGAGGTTAAAGCATAATAGTATAATCTATTTTATAATATGACAACATTACATACACTTTCAATCTTCTTTTTAAATAATTTAAATTTAATATATATATATATATATATATATATATATATATATATATATATATATATATATATCCAAAATTCATAGTTTGTAAAAAATAGTAATGTTTTATATTTTACAATCAACTTGGATGTAAGAACTTTTTGATTATTCATATAATTTTTCGATTGTGTCAAAACATAATAATATGTTTAAATGAGTAGGTAAAACATTTTAAAAAATAATTTAAATGTATTATTTAAAATTTATTTATAAATTATTTTTTAAAATGTTTTACCTACTCATTTAAACATATTATTATGTTTTGACACAATCGAAAAATTATATGAATAATCAAAAAGTTCTTACATCCAAGTTGATTGTAAAATATAAAACATTAATATTTTGTACAAACTATGAATTTTGGCTCCTAAAATTGTACTCTAACTTCTCTCTAATATTTCTAAATTTGTAACATTGTATAATATTGTATTGCATATTTAAAGTGTGATCAGGTCCGATGCCCCATCAATATGTTTACTTTTACCAAGGATATAGTGGTTGGTTCAATTTTTCTAAATGACATAGATTTCATAATATGAGAGAAAAAGTGCATGTTCTAATCAAAACTCACACTAGATATTTGAATTTGTTGATGATATAAAAACCATTTGTTAAAAAATAATACATTCCCTTTTTCTCGTGTGTAAACATTATCATCCTTGTAACTAGAGGTTTTCCTATCTAGTATGTATTTTTTTTAATTTTTAGTGGTCCTAGAGCAATTCATTTTTATCTTACATAAATATTTATTATATTTTAATTTCTTGATAGTAATTGTTGATTTTGTTAATATGTTTGTTTTGATTTAAATTATTTAAGAGTAAGGATCTTAGTATAAATAAATCTAGGAAGAAGAGATGTTAAGATTATTAGTAAAAGTGTAGTATTTTTTTTTTATAGGTTAAAAGGAAGATTTTTATGGGACCTTAAACTTGATATAAAATTATCCAGGTTCATAATCAATCAAAACATAATAAACATTATTATCAGACTATAAGACAATTTAACCAGGGTAAGTTTATTAAAAAAACATTTCTAACATGTTCAGTGAAATATCCATTGATATTCAACATAAACTCTATAGGTTCATAATCAATCAAAACAATAAGAGATGTATTTTTTTAATTTTTAGTCCTAGAGCAATCATTTTTATCTTACATAAATATTTATTATATTTTAATTTCTTGTTAATAATTGTTGATTTTGTTAATATGTTTGGATAAGAGTAAGGATCTTAGTATAAATAAATCTGAAGAAGAGATGTTAAGATTATTAGTAAAAGTGTAGTATTTTTTTTTTATAGGTTAAAAGGAAGATTTTTATGGGACCCTAAACTTGATATCATTATCCAGGTTCATAATCAATCAAAACATAATAAGAGATGTATTTTTTTTAATTTTTAGTGGTCCTAGAGCAATTCATTTTTATCTTACATAAATATTTATTATATTTTAATTTCTTGTTAATAATTGTTGATTTTGTTAATATGTTTGTTTTGATTTAAATTATTTAAGAGTAAGGATCTTAGTATAAATAAATCTAGGAAGAAGAGATGTTAAGATTATTAGTAAAAGTGTAGTATTTTTTTTTTATAGGTTAAAAGGAAGATTTTTATGGGATCTAAACTTGATATAAAATTATCCAGGTTCATAATCAATCAAAACATAATAAACATTATTATCAGAGTATAAGACAATTTAACCAGGGTAAGTTTATTAAAAAAACATTTCTAACATGTTCAGTGAAATATCCATTGATATTCAACAAAACTCTATATTCTTTAGAGTAGTCAACAATCCACAAAGGGGAGGATTGTTGACAAGAAATCGATCGAAACCCCACTAGAAACCAATAGAGAATCAATAGAACCCTCATCCAATTAAAAAAAAAGATAAGGAAAGAAATTTAACATGTGGATGAAGTCAAGCTTCTTTACATTGGGAGAGAAGACTTTCTATAATCTATCAGAACAATCCTTCACTATATCTTCCACATTATATGTCTTTTTTCATCTAACCTACTCCCTTATTTAAAATGTAACAAATTCTAACATATCATTTTCATTTAAAAAACTTAAATCAATTATTTACACCTTTCAAATTATCAGACTTTTAATTTAAGATGTAATCAAACTCTAATCTAATATATAAATCAAAATATATTTACAATTTAAATTGATTAAATAATTAAAACATTTTACAAGTGTTAGTTTTCTAATAAATTCTTTATTTGATTGTTTAATTTTAACATTTTAAATATTTTGATTATTTATACAATTACATGTATGTGTTCTTAATATTTTTATATTAGTACCTAAAATGTTTTGCATCTTATATCTAATTTAATTTGTAAAGTTTTTAACATTTGTTTCTATTAAGGGATCTTTAAATGGGTTTAACGTTCTCACTATGTCATTGGTGCAAATGGCAATCTAACTTTGTTAGTCTTATATTCTTTTTTTCTATCAAGTTATTTTGGATTGATCTACCCATTTTGGGTGAGTTGGATTTCTTAAAACCTAGTGCTATTTTATTAATTTTAAATTGATAACATAAGGTATTTGTGTATTTGTGCATAATATCATTATATAAAACTATCTTAACAATGACTTGTTAGTGATTAATTTGATTTATACTAATATGATTTAATATTTAATATTTAATATTTAAGTTGATTTTTTAAAATTTTGGTTTGATTGTGTTTATTTTATAGTTTTTTTTAAAAAAAATTGAAAATATCTTCGAATTATATTAATAAAATAATATATACAAAAATTATTCATACAAAAATGAATGGAAAAAGTCATATTCTAAGATTCACAATTACTAATGTTGAGAATATACGTCATCAACTAATTAAAATTGAGATAATTTTCAACCCAAAAAGGTTGAACAAGGAGCAATAAATATGAACCATTGAAGATAAATTATTGTAATCGATAAGAGTTATGATTAAATATGGAGGAGGATGTAATCGATAATCATCAAGATTATCCCACCAACTACCCAAACTATCAATAGTCGAAGGCTTTATGATATCAGGTATAGGGCCTAAACCATTTATTTCCTTTTCTTTTTATTTGTCCTCATAATTATCTACCCTAGTAAGAGAAATAACAAATGGCACATGAGGTATTTTTTATCTATTATGATGTGTACTACCTAGAGAGACTAAAACCACCACCTATGTCATCCCAATTTGTGCGACCATCCCAACTAACCCCACCATTTTTGCCAACCCAACCACTACCACCATCATCTACCTAGAGATGCATTTGAGGTCCCAAACTTAAACATGGGATATCTATATGAGGAGAGTAAAATGGCATTTTTTGTGTGACTGGGTCCTCCTTTACAACCCATATCTATGTTCTCATGTGGAGAACTAGAGGTAGGGGGTGTCTATCCAGACTCTACTAACATAATTTGTTAATTTTATAAAAATCATCCAAAATAGCTTGGTTAAAATTGGCATCATTTATGTTCTTCCATAATTGAAAGATAATTTCAACCTAAAATATATTCTAGAATTATGTAATGTTTTTAAGAATCATGACCAATTCCTCTAAATGTGACATATTACATGGGAAGATATTTAGATGGGAATGTTGGAAATGGGTGTGAATCCATTGCTAGGAATATTGGACAAGCTTGAAAAATAAAAGAATATGTGTTTAAGATTTTAGGTGGTTGTACATAGAGAAAATAGGGTGAGTCATAACAATATGCACCAAGCATGTACAAATTAACATACATTGGTGAAGAATACACCACAAAAATTGTGTTAGTTTAGGCTTGATGATAGTCATCCACACATAATCAAACCTTCTTCTCCAACCTCTTTATGTGGAATTAATTTACCATTTATAATCACGAGATTAAATTTTAAAAGACTAAGGGGAGAGGAGTTGGTAACCTAACTGAAGCTTATATTGGTAAAAGGGGATATCAATAGGCCACTTCTAGTCAATACACCATATATAGGGAATTTGCATGCTAATCCTATGGAGATAAATTTCAGGTTTGGCATTCTAAATTTTTGACACAAACTCGTGATCATTGGTTCATAAATGAAATTAGTTGCATATAATATGCCAAAGAATCCAATCCCTAGTCTTATTATGAAAAAGGTTAGAGATGACTTTGATACCATTTTTGTAGAGTCATAGAAATTTAATCCAAGACATGAGAGAAAATGGACCTCAAGAAAACCAAGAACTAGAGATCACCATAGAGATCGATAATTAAGAAATAACCCTAATATAAACCCATCATCATTGCATTCCAACTTCATTTTAGGAAGACCCCAAGCCTTCCAAATACTATTAGTCACAAATATTCCCAAAATGGTGATATGGAATTGAGTAATTAATAGATTACAAAGATTTAATCACTTCTAGGCTCATTTTCCCATAGGGTTACCTTAAGTCATACAATTCCAAAGATTAATTTTCCATCTCACCATCTAATGCATGAATGATCCATTTAGCACACAAGATATGGTCTTGGATTCATATGTATATAATACGAAGCCATCCTAGATATCTTGGTTTACATCAAATATCCCATGAAACTTGGTGAAACCCTCAATCACCTTCAGAGTTAGCCCACGAAAATTCCCTTATATATTTTTACAACTTGGCATAGGTAGCCTTAGAGGGAGTCCAAAAAAGGAATAGTAGACATGAGTGGCTGCCAACACCTTAGATAAAATTTGTAATTTTACAACTGATGAAATTGGTTTGGAGATCCATTAGACAATTTTATTTCAACCCTTTGAGTCACATACTATTTAAAATAGAAGAAAGGATGCCTTGAAACTTAAATATTTACCCATGATGGATTGAATCCCATGTTTACTGAAGTAATAAATCAGGTAAGGGGGAGAATAACTGCTTCTAGATTGGGTTTTTTATCAACTGAATGGAGGATCTAGAAGCTAAACAGAATGCCCCAAAACATTCCATAGCATTGGATATGAATTGCTTCTCTTCAATGAATGTTAGGAATGAATCATCTGTAAAGTGTCCATTAACCATTTAAGTATATGTTTTGGGGAGAAATATACTCTCTAATATACACATGGAGGGAAAAATAGCCAAAAGGTAGTTGAAACCTTCTACAAACAACACATAGAGGGAGGGATATAAAGAACAATGTTGACAGATATAACAAAAGAGACCAAACTAGTCATATTTAACCCCATTGATGTTAGTGTAGGTACCAACATCTTAGAAAAGCATCTAAACTATATTAATAAACCTAGGGCCAAACCATAAGGACTTAAGTATAGCTAAAACTAAACGTTGATCAATTCTATCATATGATTTTTTGAATTCCTAATTGAGAAATAAAACCTTCTAACATGACCATCAGGCCCATTTCATCCCTTACCAATCTAGAATAATGTTTTTAACAATATATCTATTGTGAGAAAACCCATTCTTCTTAAGGTAAATAATTAGAGGAAAAATATATATAACCCTAAGATAAATATGCTTAACAATAATATTGTAGGAGACATTTAGGAGATTAATAGATCACCAAATGGTCATGAGCTACAAATCCTCATATTCAAGGATGAACTTGATATTACCTTAATTAATCATTTTTATAAGGGAATGAGTTTGAATGGATTCAAGATAAACTTCTTTTAGATCTGGACCCATTGTATTCTAAAGAGCTTGATAAAATTTAGATGGAAACTCATCAAGACCTGGGGCCTTGTTAGAACCATTTGCATAACTTCCTCATGAATATCCTCCAAAGGAAGAAGCCAATCATATATCCCACATTGTCCCTATATCAACTTGTAGGGAACCACTTAAAGGCACTTGTTGAGAGAAAGATCCTACTCAGGAGTGGATGATTGAGCTACAACACAACATGATAATGAGACATGAAGGTTTGAAAAATGTCAGGAATCTGTGTAATCCTAGAGCTAGCTTCACAAATGGATTTCACACAATCATCTACATGCTTCGAATGAAGGAGAGTGAAAATTTCCTTTGAATCTCTATCCTTGATTTTTAACTAGTGTACGTGAGCATGAATATGAGCTCAGTGAGCTTGATAATGATCTTCCACTTTTGTATTGTGCCTCCATATGGCAACCCAATTTTTAAGCTCTTCATTAAAGGGTGAAAACACCAACTCTTTTGAGACATGGTTGACTTCATAGTGTGAGACAATATGAACTTTGAAATTGAAATTAACACATTTATAGTCATAGATATAAAGAAAGGTTGCATTCTGATTGATGGTGCTTTCCCACCATTGAATCTAACCAAAGGTTCTAGACTTCTAAGGTGTAAAATTCCATGTTCTAATAATGTGTTTCTAGGTCTAAGAGTGATGTAGGTGCTTGATTTGAGATAAAATTAAGATTTAGAACATTTTATTTGTGGAATAAAACATTTAATTTTAAATTTGATGGGAAGGTGGTTTGAAATAAAGGCACTGGGAATGATTACCATAGGGTGATCAAAATTATTGGAAAGAGGGAAAATGTTTTTTTCAACAACAAGAGCATAATCCAACCATTTTACCACTTTTCAAATCCTTAGTGTAAGTTATATCAAGCGAACTAAGGTTAGGTGGTAGGAAGGCAAAGGTGGTGATTGGGATAGAATAAACCAATTTTATTGTGCATGTAAAAATAGGCCCCTTCTTTTTTGGTGTTCGATATCATGGCAGGTACCCCTCCTTAACCTCAAGGATTAAATCATATTAATGTCACCACATTGGATCCAATTGGCATATGACAGTGATTTGGTGAGCCAACACCAAAAAACACCCTTTCAACTACATCAATAAAGGCATAAATGTTGGTAATACCAAGAGAGTGGCCATTAAATTTGAATAGGGTCCACACAACCTAATGAGTTTGGTACAAACCCCAAGTGATGGTGTTGGGTGAAATATATAGGGAAATTAATCTAAACACACCCCTATGTCCATTCTCATGAGGACCCATGAAAAATGGCTCATGCCCAAATTATTTTGATGGTGAGGAGAGAGAAAATATAGAAATATTAACTTATTTCATGCATAGAATTTTCATGTTAACAAAAAAACTAACACACATCCTTCAAAATGTAAATTCATGTTATGTTAGTAAGTCTTCACACATTTCATGAGTAGACTATCATTGACTAACATCATTTTTCTTAGTGGTTTCCTCATTCACCTTAGCCAAAATAAAAAAAATTATTTTCTAAGTAGGATTGGTGGTTACCTTTCATTGAAGTGAAATGCCTACCACTTGTCTTGCATGTAATTGCCATCTTCTAGTGATGGAGATGGACTGCCCTCTCTAAGGTACACTGACTTGTGATCAAACAAAACAAGTTGTTATGTCACATGTAGTTGGTTTGTCTCATTAGAGGTCTATGATGGTTGGTTGGATTTAGGAGCTAGAGGAAAAAGCTCCCACCTATTGGGTGCAAATAATAGGTGGCATTGCCACCTAAAGGGTGGTTGGGGATGAGTGTTTTGTGACTACCATAGAGACACCTATGGATTTGTGCATAATAGCTGAATCCTTGTCTATTGTGCTAGGTTGTTGGTTACCCTTCATGGTAAAAATAGTTCAATAGTCCGAAGACATTTGTGTTTTTTAATTCACCTCATAAGAGGTTTGCGGTGGTAGGGTTGGCCTATAGTTGGCCATCAATGGGCACTTCTAATTTTTTTGATTTTACACTGGTAGTGGAAACATGTATTGGGCTTGTTGATGTAAACCACCCTCTATGACAACCTCTATGGTTTTCTTGAGATCTTTAGAAAGATCCACTTCAACATATACATAATTTTGAAGTCAATTTGCGAAAAAAAAATTATCTTTGTCAAACCCTATGAAATGCCCTATGGGTTTAACCAACATGTGAAAAAAAATCCATAAGGGTAAGGGGAGGGTAGGAGATTCAATTTAAAATAGAATTTTCAACATGGCATGTTCCAAGATGATGGAGTCTCAGGTCGAATGGGAGAACATGACCAATGTATTATAGATAAACTAGAGACCATGGGAAACAATGCCTCGACAATGCTCTTGGTTGTTAAACTTAAAAACGGAATAAGAAAAAAAAAAAAAAAAATCTTGATCATATTTTGGACTCCCTCCAATTTAACACCATGAGGCGCTGACCAAATGTTATGGACCCAATATTTCAAAGTAATTTTAGTGAGGCCTCGACCAACAAAATATGCAATTAAAATAAATTGTTCATAACAATTACAAATTTTATTGAATTACGAAAATTCTAAAACAACATCAGAAAAACTTTCAATAATAAAATTTTTACCTCGTAAAATTTTTTTGAAACAAATTTCCATATTTATATCAGCACCATTACTTCCCAAATCTCCTTCGGAATTATATACAACAAATACTGCAGGAGCCAAAGAAGAAGACATTAAATAGAAGAGCTAGTTACCAAAAGGTTGTGAAAGGGCAGTTTCAACTCAATTAGAGTGTGGCCTATGAAAGAACGAAAATATCTAAGCTTCCAGTCAAAACTAATGATGGTGTGACTAACAAGCATGTGAAGAAACTCTAGGAATGATCATTTCCTTCAAACCCTCAAACCCTAGACTGATTTTATGGTTATGGACACAAGGTAACTTAAATTTTGTGTGGATATTTTTTTTCAATTATTTATGCTCCAATGTATATATCAATTTAACATTAAAGTTGGTATGAATTGGTTTTTCAATTTTGGTGGTTCATTTTGATGCATTGAAAAACGTGTGGTATGTTAGTCTCATACAATAGATGCTACTAACTGTAATATTTTTAGGTCAAGGCTTTTCAATTTCAATGCATAAGTTTATATGTATGTTTATGTAGGCTATAAGAGATTGCCAACCTCCACCTGTATCTACATCTGAGTTGCCTTCAAAAATATATTTCCCCTTTCCTGTTTATGCTACCAGGGATTACGTTAATTTAAAACAAGATTATAAAAAGTAAATAAGGATGGAGATTTTAGAGAAATATGAGGCATTAACATTCAAGGGAATTTAATCTCACACCACCAAAACAGACAATATCTGGAATAAAACAACAAACAAAACAGAGACCGTAAACTTGGAGCAGAAGTCACAAACATGTGCATAGTACCACCCTACTGGCATTAAATTCTTCATCATAGCATTTTCCTCTACGCCACCAATACATATTATTCAACCACTCCACAGACTGTCAGTACTTATATATTTTTCTTCTTAAGTTGAATAATTTTTAATTTCTTATTTCGGAGGGGCCTGCGGACAGAGGTTCGTTTTGCAGACGAGTAGAGTGGCTTTGCTTTAAGTGGATGTTCTTTTTACATCTGCACGGTTAATGCCTGAATTTAACCTGTACTTATAAATTATGTGGGGTTCACATTATTCAAAAATCATAAAAAAAATTATACCAAAAAATGTGACAACTTATATATATCCCTTTTAGCATTTAATCTGATAATATATTCGTTTGGATATAAAACCATTGGGCACTCACCCTCACCCTAACCCTCACCCTTTAGTCTTTGATCTCAAGTCTCAAGTTTTAATTTTCAACGATAATATTTATATTAGGTAAGTGTAACCATTTCATTATCTCATTATTTTTGGTTATATTGGGAATTCGTTATAACTTTTCATTATCTCCATTCATGTTTGAAGTTTTATTTTTGTAGCTAATCAATCATTTTTATGTTTTATTATGTTTGGCTCTCGCCAGATTTAAATTTATAATTCAAATTCATAACTACTAAAATCTAATCAAAATGAATGAGATTTTCAAAAACACAAACTTCAAGCTGATAAATACTCAACCACATACCAAATATACTACCAACAACAGAATATATACATCAATAACCTGTCTGTTACGGCACCATCAGCAGCATGAAGACGGTCGCTTTATTGTGGGCCACATTACGTTTTAAAAAGAAGTCGTCAACTTGTAGTTTAAAGCCAATCCACGACGTCACACCACTGGTTTTTCCCCACAGAAAATTCAGATTCGCTTCTTCTCGAGCCAGCAGAAGCAAATGATTGAGTACCTAGCTTTCTTAACACGTTAAAACATGTCGATGTAATGAACTGAGGATAGATCATTAAAGATGAGATAATTGTGAGTTTTTGAAGGACAGCATATGAAAGGCTCCTGGCTAGTGGAATGTTTGTTTTTCTACTTGGTTACAATAATTACAATACAACATATGAATATGTCCTGGCTCCTGGCTAATGAGGTTGGCATTCAGATAAGATTCGAAATGTTTGTGAGTTTTTGAAGGACAGCATATGAATGGCTCCTGGCTAATGAGGTTGGGATTCAGATAAGATTCGAAATGTTTGGAGCGCCCCATCTCCATCCAATCATTATCGCCTCCCCAGGTGGAAGTTGTGGTTGGAGTCTGGAATTGCCTGAATATGTCAACACAGATTTGATTGATTAGATGTTGGATTAGGTGGAGCATCGTATCGCCTCTTTTCTCCGTGAGGTGGACCCTCTGTTGTCCACTGCTGCCTTTGCTCCTCCCCCAACTAGAAGACTGATGATTTGTATATTTCAATCCACCTACCACGGGCAATCATTCTTATTAGTTCCTTAACAAGTCATCTCAGAAACATTGAATAAGAAGAATAAACCAAAGGCCATGGGAATTTTTATGAGTAATATAGCAGATGAAGATATATGATAATGTTGGGTTTTGTTTACATTGATATAAAATATTGTTATATGATATCATGCTCCTCTCATGCGGATTTCAAATTAATATAAAATGTTGGCGGAACATGTGCTATGCGGTATGGGCTGGTACAACGCCACTTGTTGGGGATGAACAAGAAAACAAATTTAATTCGACATGGCACAGTGGGCGTGTGGGTACATAAAGTCATGTCGAGTCATGAGGGAATATAAATTTCTCTGATGATGAGTGATAAGTAGTGATTCAAAATGCTTAAATCAAAATCGTGTACATAAATTTATTCTTAAATTATCTGTTTATTTTTATGGTCTATGAAAATATTAGAAAAATTATATAGAAAAGTTTTTTTTTTTAAATTATTTGATAATTTGCAAATAGTAGCTATTAAAACAAAGAGTTTGTGATTCAATTTTTTTAGGAGAGAGATCTTAACAAAATTTCAAATTTAATTTTAAAAATATAAATAAATTTACTCTTTTATTCAGTAATCATAAATTATTAAGAGAAAGATCTCAATAATTTAGTTTTTGTATTTCATTTTTTTTTGTTTCAAAATTTTATTAATTTGTGTTAAAATAAATTGTTATAGCTTTCTCTTAAAGTAATATTTTTTTGTTGCAGTGAATTAAAAAACTTGATTTAATATTAATCTTAATATTTGTAAAATTTAGCATAATAAATGTAGAAATATTCTTTAAGATGTTATTATGGAATATTCTATTTGCTTGTTAATAATACTTAACAAATAAATAAGAATGTTAGTTTATTTGATTTGAAGCCATCCAAAAATATTTTAAATAAATCCGAATTTTGAGGCCACAAGCTCATACAACTAGCTCTACCTGGTCTCCATGAATTTGGAAAAAAAAAAAAAAAAAATGACAAAAATATATTATATTCCATTGTTTACTTTTATTTAACCTACTTAGCATTATGCTTTTAAACGCTAGAAAAAATGGAGGCCCAATCTTGGCATGTATTAATATTCCACACTTAAAAATTTTTAGTTTTATTTTTTACTTTTATAATTTTAGATTCATGTTAAACTTACTATACCCTCAAAATTTATTTGAGCGAAAGATTAGCAGAGAAAATATTAAAAGAGGAACACGTCGTAGGGTCAACCCCCTTTTCAGGGATTTATACACCATTTTTAATGCTTATTCACTTTTTTACTTTTAAAACACCACAATAAATTAAAAAATAATTCTATGATATTGTAAATTTGATGGGTTTTAATACAACGTCATTTTCTCATTAATGTAGATTTAAAAATGGAATTTATAATGACATTTTTAATATAAGATATTTAAGGTTTATTTCTTTCAATTAGATTTTTTCTCTCTCAAATTTATGTTATAATTTTATACTATTACAATTTTGTGGGATAATAATTTTAACGTAGCTCAAATTCGAATATATTTTTACAATCTTTAATGGCTTCCTAATGTTTTCCACTGTTAAATTTGAATGTAGAGCAATACATCACTAAATATAGCCTTTTTGCTAAGGAGATGTTTTTTCTTTCATTTTTTTCAATGAAATCCTTTAAAAAAAATTGATGTTGCGTAATATGTCCTCCTCGTTGCTGAGAATCAATGTTGTTTATGCAGTCTATAATGACAGCCTGATTTTTTTTTAAGTGCTAAATTTTAAACTGAATAAATGCATTACTAAATGTGTGCATGATCTTTTTTCCATGTTGATGGTACTTTCTATAGAAATTTGTATTATTATGATTAACATTTACTTTTTGAAAGATTTTTTTTTCTGAACACAACTCTAATAACTTTAATGGTGCAACCTATATTATTTCAATAATTTTAATTGTGTCATTGTTGTAACAACTTTAATTGTGTGGCTAATTTAATAAATTTAATTGTACAACCTCTGAGATATTCATAGATTTTTTTTTTTAATATAGATTTTCCCTTTTGTTGTAGAATGATTAACAATAAAAATGTTGTTATTTTTTAACAAGGCTATGTTTACTCTATAAAATATATAATTTGAAAGTGAATTAGTTGTATTCTTTAGTCAAATTTACCTATATTAGATATTACAGTCTAACTTCATTCATTTCATGTAATTTAGGAATGATTTACCTTAATGGATGACGTAGCATTTTGTGACATCTTATCATCCCCATTAACAACTCTTTGTATGTAGTGTAGTGAAATCCAATCATATATAAATTGATGGAAATCTCTTAGATATATTTAATAATATAATTTATAATAGACCAAAATTGCATATAAGTTGATTACTTTAATAATATTTACATATTAATATTTATAAATAATAGTTATTTTTCCTGTTACTAAGCAAACTTTATTATTATATTAACTTATAACTTAGCTTCCAAAATATCTTTTCTTCTTTCAATTGACACAATATAGATATGAACTAGTCACTACACAACCCTTATTTAAATTATTCTTACAATCCTATTAACCTATTATGACTACTAATTAACACACACAACCTTTTTTAAAAATATACTTTTCTTATAATCCTATTAATCTCATATATATATAAAAAGTAATTAATTATATATATAATAATAATAATAATAATAATAATAATAATAATTAATTTATATACACACACATACATACATACATGAGCTTAATAGGATTATAAGAAAAGTATAATTTTTAAAAAGAGTCATGTGTGTATATATATCTTTTAGTAGTCATAGCAGGTTAATAGTATATAACCACTATACTATTATGAGTATTAACACTATTTGTTACTAGTCATATAATAGTGTTAGTAGTTATATATAAACTACTAACTTATTATGACTAATAATATTATTTGTTAGTTGTTATAATAGGTGTATGTGTATGCATGTAATTAATTATGAATAATAACAAATAGTATTATTAGTCATAATACATTAATAGGATTGCAATAAAAATATATTTTAAATAAATGTTGTGTAGTGACTAGTTTGTGTCTATATTGTATCAATTGTAAGAAATTAAGATATTTTCGAGGCTAATTTATTATGACCCCACCCACACACACGCACGCACAAATGTGTGTGTGTGTGTGTGTGTATATATATATATATGTATGTATGTATGTATGTATGTATGTATGTATGTATGTATGTGTATGTGTGTGTGTGTGTATACACACACACACACACACACACACACATGCGTACGCGTGCGCACACACACACACACATCTTTGGGACCATTGTCTCGTCTTGAAAATCCCATTAATTTTTGCATCTGATCATGATTGTAGCTTTTTACCAAATATAGAATAAAAGATACTGATATATTTTTTTGATATACATACACATACGTGTGTGTACTCACATACATACATACACATACATATGTAAGTACACACATATTATGATTATTAGCATAGTGTTAGTAGTCATAATAGGTTAGTAGTTATAATGTATGTGTGAAATAGAACAAAAATTAAACAATGCCATTTTATCCATGTTTTTTTTAAATAATATGTTCTGTAACTTTTATTACTTGTCATATTTATATTTGAAATTTTGATGGAAGAAAAATGCATTTTTTAGATTTTCAAAAACATTGAAGGCTTAGGATGGACCTGCTCAAAGTTACACAATAATGCTCATAACGTGATCATGATAATGATTTAAGACTGTTACATAAAAGAAGTGGTTTATTTTAAAAACATTATATTTTTGTAAAAAAAATTAACACAACATATATGGTAGTTTCATAGGCCTTTGAAGTCCTTTTTTGTGTCTATAATACCCCATCACATAGTTAGAGTTATGCATATGTGTTTCTGGCAAGGTAAGTTTTATGTAAAAGTAATATATTATAAAATAAGATAATACCCAAAAACATTAGCCCAGGCAGAGTAGCATAACCTAACTAGTTGTAACGATTCTCATTATAGTGGATATCTTATTCTTAAGAGTTGACTAATTCACATGCCTATACACATTGGAAGGATATTATTAATTTAATAGGTTAGAAGTCATAATAAGTTAATAGGACTGCAAGAAAATTATATTTTAAATAAGGGTCATGTATATCTCTATGTGTGTGCATAAGTGAAATAGAAATTAAATAATGTCATAAGGAATTATATCCATGTTTTATTTTAAAATAATACATTTTTCAAATTTTATTACTTGCCATATCTCTATTTGAAAATTTGATGGAATAAAAATACATTTTAAAAAATTTCAAAAATGTTGAGGGTTTATAGTGGACCTATTCAAAGTTAAACAAAAATGCTTGAATACCTTGAGCATGATAATGATTTGGGACCACTACATAACAACAATGATTTAGTTTCTCAAAATCATTTTTTTTTTTTTTTTTTTTTTTTTTTAAATAACATAACATAAATAGTAGTTTCATAGGCCTTTGAATCAATTTTTGTAGCCTATAATGCCTCACCACATAGTTAGAGCTATGCAAATGTGTTTCTAGCAAAGAAAGATTTTTATAAAATTAATATAATAAAATAAGAGAATGCCTAAAAAAATTAGCTTATATAGGGTGATGCAATCTAATTAAGCATTATTATCAATCGTTCTTCTAGTGGATCCCTTATTATTAAGATTTGAATGATTCACATGCATATACATATTGAAAGGATATTATTAGTTTTGTTAATCTTTAAACAAAATTTTTATTCATAAGTCCCTGCATATTTAGTTAATATTATTAATTTAATTATCTTTAAAGCATTTGACTATTATTAGTTTTATTTAACTTTAAGACAAGGGTTTATCTTTTCATAATCTAGAGTATAGATAGTTGATATCTCTTCCAAAGAGATTGTTTTATTATTATAAAAATATCTTATTATCTTACAATAAATCTTTTTTTATCATTATCATAAATTTATCTCAATCAGTAAATAATATTTTAATTTTATTAGAACACATTATTTCATAATAGTTGGTGTGTTTTTCCTTGAATTGACTTCTCAATCTCAATCAATGGTATAAAAAAAGTTAGAACCAACATGTATGTCATATAGAATGAGGCTAGGTTATTAATTTTTTCTTAAAGATGATAGATACATCTAAATATCTTATATTAGTGTAAATTTTTATTACATTTTTATGGTTTTTCTCTACATATGTTGTTTAGTTTGCTTAGGTGTCTTTTTAGGTCATTGTGAAAGATAATCCCATATTTATGAGGATGTGAGGACATGTTTATATTTAACCTATTTAATTTATCCTCCTAAATATTTTATGGCTAATGATGCTAATTATAATTCATCCATGATTATTATTTCAAGGTTCATTTCTACTTCATGTTTTATTTTGGTACTCTACACAAGTGATTTCTCCATGCATTCAATCTAATCTTGTCCAATTCTTGATTGTGGTCCACTTTAACATGGTATTAGAGCTTTTATAGTAAATGAATTCCATTGTTCTTGTAAAATATTGATTTTTAGTTTGCATATCACAAACCTAACTATTGAAGATTTGCTCTTTTTAAATTTTTTCTCTTCATCTAGGATCCTCTATTGATCCAAATTCAAAAAAATTACAAGAGAAAGATGTCTCGTACTAGTCATATATCATATGGTAGATTTTCACTCAAAAATGTCCTCTGCCATTAGATTCATAAGGTGTCAAAACTATAGGATTAGTTTTAAACATGACCTATTTTTGTAACAATCATTTTTTTATCATTTTTGAAGGTTTTCAAGGCATTTTCAGTGATTTCACATAAATATGTATAGTTGTGTTCTCCAAGGGAAAATATATTTCTAGTATTTTCTAAGTTTTTAAATATCCTTAGTGGATATTTGGTGTTTCTTTCTAGAGGTTTACTTGATTAGAAGTTTTCATGGTTGGAAGAAATTTCATATAGGAGCTTACACCTATCATAATTATCTACAACTCTAGTAGTATCCATCTGTAATAGCTAAAGAAGATCCTCTTGTATTCGATGCCTCCATATCTAACATTGGAGTTTTAACCTACATTGGTAACCCTTTAATCTAACTACCGAACATCTAGAATACTCCTGCAACCAAAAATCCTAACGATAGAAGTCTTCCTGCATTAGTAGTCAAGAGCATTGGCTACCAAAACTCCTATTTGTATTTGCAATCAAAAGTTTTAGTTCTATAACTCTTTACTACATGTATAGTCAAAAGTTTCACTATCAAAACTATTGAATGCTCTAGTAGTCCCAAGTTCTACTGCTGGAACTTTGTGAACTCTTGGCATTATCAAAACTCCTAGTAAATCTAACACCTACAAGAACCTCGACTTCCTCCACTTACCCAAACTCCACTGTGAGAACTCTCAAAACCTCTAGCACAATGGGAACTACAAGAAACTCTGACTGCACAAGAGATGACTACTTTTGATGGAAAGAACTCTCATAACTATGGGAAAGCTTAAAATTTTCACTGACTGCACCAAATGATTGTAACTCTGATAGAAAACACTGAAAAGAGGGGGCATTTTTCTACCTCTATGTATTTAACATCTAAAACTCTTACAATGGCCATGTGGACTTCAAATTTAAGCCAGTGAATTGTGAAAATATTCATGGAGAAATTAGAGTCATTTTTGGGTGACATCACTCCCACATCAATCAAATCATTCAAGGGAGTCTGATGCGCCATCAATATGTTTACTTTTATCAAGGATAGAGTGTTTGGCTCCATCTATCTAAATGACATAGATTTCAAGACATGAGAGAAAAGCAAATGTTCTCATCGAAACTCGCATTGAATATTTGAAATTATTGATGATATAAAAAACAATTATTAAGAAATCACGATTGCCCATTTTCTCATGTGCAAACATTATCATCCTTGTAACTAGATTTAGTCTATCTTGTATGTTTTTTTTTTTTTTTTTAAATGGGTCCTATATCAATTCAATTTTTCTCTTATACATAAATGTATATTATACTTTAGTAAAGGATGGAGATTTTAGAGAAATATGAGTCATTAGCATTCAAGGGAATTTAATCTCATGGCACCAAAACAGACAATATCTGGAATAAAACAACCAACAAAACTTGGAGCAGAAGTCTCATACATGTGCACGGTACCACCCTGCCGGCATTAAATGCATCTTCATCATAACATTTTCCTCTATACATAACACTCAACCACTCAACAGACTGTCACTTATATACTTTTCTTCTTACGTTGAATAATTTTTTATTTATTTTATTTCGGATGGGCCTGCGGACAGAGGTTCGTTTTGCAGAGGAGCAGGGTGACTTTGCTTTTAAGTGGATGTTCTTAACACATCTGCACCGTTATGACATCTGAACTTAATCAATACTTATAAAATGCATGGGGTTTATATTTTTCACGAATCTCAAAATTTATATAAAAAATGTTAAATATTAAAAAATTGTGATTGGTTATCTAAATAAAAAATTGTTAGTAGTTGATAAGTTTATTTAAATGTGACAATTCATATATATCTTTTTTATCAGTTAATCTAATAATATATTTACCAGAGTTATAGTTGATTAAAGTTCTACTTCCATATTTAATCAGCGACCTTCATGTTTCACTCTACTTGACCCCTCAAAAATACAAAATTTAAAAACTTAATTTCGAATTGACAAACACTCAACCATATACAAAATGTATTACATATCCATCTTATTATCAATATATTTTCACTTGCAACACCATCAGCACAATGGAAACGGTCGTTTTAATGTGGGCCACATTACGTTTTAAAAAGAAGTCGTGGACTTGCCGTTTAAAGCCAATCCATGACGTCACACCACTGGTTTTATCCACAGAAAATTCAGATTCGCTTTTCCTCGGAACAGCAGAAGCAAATGATTGGGTAGCTAGCTTTCTTAACACGTTAAAACCTGTCGATGTAATGAACCGAGGATCGATCATTAAAGATTTGATTAGATAGATAATTACGATAATTACGATACAACAAAAGCAAGGCTAATGAGGTTGGAATTGAGATAGGATTCCAAATGTTTGGAGCTCCCCATACAATCATGATTCATGATGATTTATGAATATGTCAACACAGATTTGATTAGATACATGTTCGATTAGGTGGATCATCTTATCGCCTCTTTTGTATATGAGGTGGACCCTCTGTTGTCCACTGGTGCCTTTGCTGCCGCCCAACTGGAAGACTGATGATTTGTATATTTCAATCCACCTACCACGGGGAATCATTCTTATTATTTCGTTCACAAGGCATCTCAGAAACATTGAATAAGAAGAACGAACCAAATGCCATGGGAATTGATCTCGAGTAACATAGAAGACGAAGATACATGATAATGTTGGGTTTTGTCTCCGTTGATATATGATATCATGCTTCTCTCATGTGTATTTCAAATTACTATAAAATGTTGACAAAACTTGTGCTATGTGGTATGGGCTCGTGCAACGCCACTTGTTGGGGATGAAAAAGAAAACAAATTTAATTAAGGAAACATAGTCAGTCATGTCAGATCATTAAGGAACATGAATTTTTTTATAACGAGTTATAAGTAGTGATTCAAAATATTCTAGATCAAAATTATGTAAAGAGTTTTATTTTAAAAATAATTGTTTATTTGTATGTGTTGTGAAAATATAAAAGTTTTTATAGCGAATTTTTCGATAACTGAAAAATAATTATAAAAAAAAAAGTTTATAATTCAATTTTTTTAAAAGAGAAATTTTAACAAGTTTTCAAACTCTATTTTAAAAGTATATATAATTTTATTCTTTTATTTAGTAATCATAAATTGTCAAAAGAAAGAAAATAACCATTTAATTTTTGCATTTCATATTTTATCCCCCTTTTCTCTTTCAAACTCTTATTAGTATGTGCCAAGAGAGGTTGCTATAACTTTTGCTCATACTAATAATTTTTTTGTTGTAGTTAATTAAAAGACTTGATTTCATATATTATTCTAATAACTATAAAGTTTAGCATTAAAAATATTAGAATATTTCTTAAAATATTATGAAATATTCCATTTACTTGTTACTAATACTTAACAAATAAATAAAAATGTTAGTTTATTTGATTTGAATCCATTCAAAAAGATTCTAAATAAACATGAATCTTAGGGTTATAAACTCATACAACTAGCTCTACTCGATCTCTATAAATTTTTTAAAAAAAATCCAATTGAAAAATTCATATTATATTCCATTGTTTACACTTATTCAACATATATAACATTATGCTTTTAAACATCAGAAAAAAATGGAGGCCCAATCTTGGCATGTATTAATATTCCACAATTCTTTTTTTGCTTTTATAATTTTAGATCCAATGTTAAACTTATTACATCCTTATAATTTATTTGATAATTTTTTAAGCAATGATGAAAGATTTGTAGAGAAGATATTGAGAAATGAACACATCGTGAGGTCAACTCCCCTTTCAGGGAACTATCATCTTTTTTTTTTTTTTAAGTGCTAAATTTGAAACTAAAGAAATGCATTACTAAATGTGTAAATGATTTTCTTTCTTATTTTTATTTTTCTTAATAGTACTTTTTGTAAAAAAAATTGTATTATTATGATTAATGTTTACTTCTTTGAAAGTTTATTTTTTCCAAACCCTACTTTAATAATTTTAATTGGTGCAACCTAAGCTATTTTAATAAATTTAATTATGTCATTGTTTTAAAAACTTTAATTATACCACTAAATAAATAAATTTAATTGTACAACCTATGAGATGCTCTTAGATTTTTTTATAGATTTCGATTTTCTTGTAGAACAATTAATAATAAGAAGGCCTTCATTTCTAATCAAGGTTGTGTTTAGTCTATAAAATATATAATATGGAAGTGAATCAATTGTATTCTTTAGCCAAATTTACTTAGACTAGAAGTCATAGTCCAACTTCATTCTTTTCAAGTAGTTTAGGAACTTTTACCTTAATGGATAAGGAAGCATTTGGTGACATATTATCATCCCAAATTACAAATATTTGTATGGAGTAGATTGAAATCTAATTCCATGGAAATATTTGTTAGAATAGGACAATAAGTGATCTTCTGGTAGAGCGAGCACACAAGTATTGTGCGACAATGATGACTTTTCTTGTATTCATAAACATGATAGAGATGTGCGATAATTGCCTTGTATTAAACTGTCTTGATTACCAATTATTTACTCTATGACAATAGTCTAGTGAAGAGGAATATAAAAAAGTAGGATGAGTTAACTCAAAGGAGAACACATTGTGAGACTGAGTATAACTCACTATGGAACTCATAGGAGAACTCACAATGGTACTTAGTTGAAATATAGGTGAAACTCAAGGTGGAAATTACCCTCTCACCCACTTAAACTCTTATCACACCTAATCAAGATGAAGCTAAATGTGTAGGGATTATCCATTTAATAAGTAAATGGAATAATTAATATCATACACCAACACCCCCTTAAGTGTAGCTTAGGTGGGCAAAAAATAAAATATGTGTCCCAATAAAAAGGCCTGATGAGGTACCCATGTACATTTCAACTCTTAATAAGTGAAGTAAAAAGAGAAAACCTAGTGGAAAAAAACTCCTCCACCTGCCCCCCCACCCCCTTGTCGCCTTGAAAAAAAAGAGAGATAAAGAAAATAAGGTAGGACTAGAAAACTCACTTCAACACCCCCTCTTAAGCATAACATAAGTGGGTTGTAAAATTGGGTCCAAACAACAAGACCTGATGAGGTACCCAAGTACATAGCGATGATCCTATTATCATAAAAAAATGAAGGATGTGTGACTCCATAGAGAAGAGAGAGAAGGTATGCAAAAAATTTCACATGGTGAATGTTGTAGTAGTTCCCTCTAACAACAAATGATGTCTCTTCCTTTCGAAAGAAAAAGAACATGAGCTATCAAACTGTTGATTTCCCACTTAGTTGAAATATAGATATAAATCATGACGTAGATCTATTGAAAATGCTCAAATGTCTCCCTAATAGTGGTTGAATGTGCCAAAGTTTGATCAGGTATCATATGACTAACTATAGAAGATGGAAATGAAGAAGCATAGAATGAAGGAGAGAGACATGGAATATTCACTGAAAGAATGTCCATGGGAAGCAAGTAGCAAGGCTTAACAACCATCAAAGTGAATACACATTTACAAATAAAGTATTTAGATCTACAAGATGAATGTCTATAGGAACATATGATTCATCGATACTCTCAATGTGTATACTCTCAATGAAATTAGTAAATCCCTCTTAAATGCAAGATTGTGAAGGCTCTGAAAGAGTAACAATATGCACAAAAATGGATGTATAATCTACAATGAGATAGCTAAGGTCTATTAGAATCATGTTTTGTAGTAGGAGCTCGATAGAAGGTAGATAACTATCTATTATAGATGTATCATCACAAGAAATAAAAGCATGAGGAGAGAGCAAAATAGCTTCAGAAGAGGCAATAAGAAGCAGAGGAGGAGTTGTGACATAAATCTTAGTAGGATTACCAAATAGAATTTATAATATGCTCCAAACACTGCATGGACACTCTATATATTCCAAATGGCAATGAATATCTATGGCAACATGTAGTAACATAGAGGTAAAAAAATTGTCACAAGTATTACCACTTATCAAACCAAACAAGAGTTGTGGGTATAGGAATCTGTCCATATAAGAATGGAATATGATTCTTGTGTATAAGCAAGTGTTCCATGTAAGCACACCATGAAGCCTAATTATACTTCCCATGAAGGATCACTATAAATGAAACAACTCTCCTCCTCTAGAGTCTCTCAAATGGAGTCATCATGACCAATATAAGACACCAGGGAATTGCAAAACTACACAAAATACTATGTAATGAACCCCTGAAGCATGCTCATGAATGGGATGTTGAGCATAATCAAAAATACATCCAAGTGAGTAATCAGTGCTAGAGTAAGGGGGAAATAATGGTGCACATTCTAGAGATAGAACTTTGACTGGACTAAAAATGAGTCCATACAGATGAAAGCAATTAGTGCATGAAGTAGTAGGGCCCATAACCCCCCTAAATATGACAGTTTATAATTTTAGAACATTTTATAAAACAAATTGTACCAATGGAAAGAAGATGAAAAAAATGCACTTTTGAAAAAGGTGGCACTCAATTTTGAGCTACCAATCAAAAGTTATAACAAAGTAAGCTAAAGCTACATGTGTAGGGATTATCCATTTAATAAGTAAATGGAATAATAAATATCTTACATAAAAAATCTCTTGGATATCCTTAATGATATAATTTATAATAGACCAAAAATTGCACCTAAGTTGATTATTTTAATAATATTTATATATTAATACTCATAAATAATAATTATTTATATTTTTAATAAACAATCCTTATTATTATATTAACTTATATCTTAACATCACTAATATCTTAGCTTCCTAAAATTGACATGATATAGACGTGAAGTAACCGCTATAGCCCTTGTTTAAAATATATTGTTCTTACAATCCTATTAACCTATTGTGACTATTAACATGTGTGTGTGTGTGTGTGTGTGTGTGTGTGTGTGTGTGTGTGTGTGTGTGTGTGTGTGTGTGTGTGTGTGTGTGTGTGTGTGTGTGTGTGTGTGTGTGTGTGTGTGTGTGTGTGCGTGTGTGTGCGTGTGTGTGCGTGCGTGTGTGCGTGTGTGTGCGCGCGTGCATGCACACACACACACACACACACACACACACACACACACACACACACACACATATAGGTATACATATCTTAGAAAACATAACTTAAATAATGTCATAGGGAATTTTATACATGTTTTCTTTTAAAATAATAATTTTTGCAACTTTTATTACTTTCCATATTTTTATTTGAAAATTTGAAGAAAAATATATTTTTTAGATTTTAGAAAATGTTGAAGGCTTATGGTGGACCTTTTAAAATTTACGTAACAATTCTCATACCATTATCATGATAATTATTTGGTACCACTACATAATTAATGATTTAGTCTTATAAAAATATAATTTTTTTAAAAAATAATGGCATAACATAAATGAAAGTTTCGTAAGCCTTTGAAGAAATTTTTGGGGTATATAATGCTTCACCACATAGTTATATCTATGAAAATGTGTTTATGGTGAGGCAAGATTTCTATAAAATTAATTTAATATAAAATAAGATAATACCCAAAAACATTAACTCAGATAGGGTGGTGTAACCTAGTTGGGCATTAAGAGCAATTTTTCTTCTAGTGGATCTCTTATTCTTAAGAGTTGACTGATTCACATGCTTATATATATTGAAATGATATTATTAGTTTAATAGGTTAGTATTCATAATAGGTTAATAATTTTATAATAAAATCTATTTTAAATAAGGGTTGTGCATGCATGTGGGTGTGTGTGTGAGAGCGCACATGAAACACAACTTAAATGATGTCAGGATGCATTTTATCCATATTTTCTTTTAAAAAATTATATGTTTTTAAACTCATATTAATTTCTATATTTTTATTTGATATATTTATAGAATAAAATTGCATATTTTAGATTTTCAAAAATGTTGAGCACTTACTGTGGACCTACTCAAAGTTAAGAAACAATGCTCATAGTATAATGATGATAATGATTTGGGACCACTACATAAGAGAGGTGATTTAGTTTCTACAAATTATAATTTTTTTGAAAAAATATTAGCATAAATGGTAGTTTCATAGCCCTTCGCAATAATTTTTGGGGCCTATAATTTCTCACCATAGAGTTAGAGCTATGAAAATGTGTTTCTAGCAAGTAAAGCTATATTGAAAAGTAATATAATATAAAATAAGAGAATACATTCAAAATTAATCCAGGTAGGTTGGCATAACCTAACTAGGCATTTTTAGTAATTCTTCTTCTAGTGAATCTCTTATTCTTAAGATTTGACTTATTCACATGCCTATACATATTGAAATAATATTATTAGTTTTGTTAATCTTTAAATAAAAATATTAATAATTGGCCCTTACATGTTGAGTTAATATTATTAATTTAATTATATTTAAAATAGTTAACTATTATTAGTTTTATTTAGGTATAAGACAAGTGTTTACCCTATTGTAATCCTTAGTATAGATAGTTGATATCTATTATAAAAATATTACTTTATTTTTATAAAATATATTATTATCTTGCAATAAATATTTTTTAATTAATCTCACAAATTTATTTCAATTTAGTAAGTAATACTTTAACTTTATTAGAACACATTTGTCATAATAGTTGGTTTGTTCTCTGTGGATTGATTTCTCAATCTCAATCAATGGTATCATAAAAAGTTAGATCTAACTTTCCCATTAAATGAGGTTAGGTTATTAAAAAATTTCTTGGAGATGATATATCCAAGTAACTATCTTCTTGATAGGCACAAGTGAATTAATAATGAATTCCTTAGACCCAGTAAAAGAAATAATCAAAGAGACTTTGTAAAATTAAAGGGCTAAAATGATAATCTAATTTATGTAAATTCTTGAGTAGATGATGAGAGGAACACCAATATTTCCTTTAAAAACTCTCTTTAAAGGATTTGTACCTTTTAAGGTAAAATTAAGTTTTTTTATCCTTATGTTTGTATTTAAAATAGAAAAAAATGCACTTAAAAATTGCATCAAAGAATTAGAGTCGTATGCTTTTTTAAACACTCTCTCAATATTAGAGAAAATAGTGTTTTCTTGACTAAAATCTAAACCATGTGTCCAATAATGGTGGGAGGATCACCTTGATCGATATAAGGAGTAAGAAAAGGATAAGGTATAATCATCATATATCCCTATTGGAGTGAATTTGTTGATGTTATAATAAATTAGTATTGTCTAGAAGATATCTATGAGGAGAATTACATCGAGTGGCAATTGTCACAACAAAACAAAGATTAATATGTGAAATACTACACAAATACCTTCCATTCTATATTAACAAAGCTCAATCTTAAGGATTTATAAAGGCATATATTACTTAAATATAAAACTAGATTTCATCTATTTGTGCAAAAAAATATGGATTTGTAGTTGTTGAAATGATTAGACAAGCCTATTTTTAGGTAGAAAAAATTGAGGAAGTGTTCAAAAAATTAGGGAGATTTATTATAGGAAATTAGGAATAATAAAATGAGAGAGGAAACACAAAGTATATAAATAGGAAACATACTAGAGAGGCTCCCCAAAATAGAAAAAAATCAAGGTTTCATACTATGAATCCCACAGACAAATCCTTGTATAAGGAGACTATAAAATGGTTTGAGAACCATAAGAGCATGAATGACAACAAAAAAAATGTCATTACAAAAGGACATATTTTACAAAGGCACATGAAACTGATCTGAGACAAGCATCTAATGAGGATGATCAATTGTTTAATCTATCAAAATACGTAATAAAATTATGGATTTTGACCCTTATTCCACTTTTCATGAAACACATGTTACAACATTATCGTTTGAGGAAGAAGAAGGCATTTATCATTCATAGATGTGGGTGTGATGAAAAGCTATTAAATTTAATATAAATATTGGAAGTGAGAATATTTTTTAAAATAACACCTCATCCATAGCCATACTACATCATACGGTTTGATTAATCTATATATATTTATTTTAGTCAATAATATCTTCTTCCATATGTAATAAATATATTCAAATATGAGGTATTCTATGTTGTGGAAACACTAGAGGTTTGTGACATTTTGCATAATCCATACATTAGAAACATGAATATGGAATATATTAGCTCAAGACTTGAATTTTGTTTATCACATTGGGAAGGAAAACCTACATGATCTTGGATGCACCTCCTAAGAGGACAATGGGCTTGATTAGGGAAAATTAGTGTAGGCGTGTCATTGGTTACACTACGAAGTTTATACTAATGCTTATCTTCACCACATCTATTGGTGCGCCCCTATACTCCAAGGTGACACATCTTAATGAATTAATTTCTAAGACACCCTTAACAAATGGATCAATATAAAATCCTTCAGTGTTGCAAAATAAAATGATTAAGCAACAAATCTAAAAAATAATCTGAAATGATTATATTAATCTCAATGTGTCACCATTTTTAAGATTAAATATGTTATCTCAAAATAAGGATGGAACATGATGAATCTGGATTGAAAATAGAGTCCTTATAAAGATCTCTTTCAATAATAGTTATCCACTCCCATACATTGATGACCTCCTAGACTAGATCAAGGAAGCAATGTTATTCACAAAGACTGATCATAATTTAGAGTACCATCAAGTACTAATTGATCCCTTTGACACTTGGAAGAAGATGTTTAAGCCCATATAAGGTATATTTGAGTTGTTATGTAGACATGAATTATGAATTATATAACACCTCCATCTTGTACACTTGGAAAATGTAGACATTAGTTGTTCCTCTTAGTTCTAGACATTTCCCACTACTAAAAGGCTCACATACATTATCTCCTTGTGCTCATTTATTATCTCTTAGTCTAAAAAATGTAATTTCAATTTCCTAGGCCTTCTATCTTACCCAAAATGTTGTAAACCTACTTATTTTCCATCTCTGCGAGTTTTGGACCTAGACCGTCTTTCTTACTTTGTCGATAATTATGTCCTAGTTAGATGCCTATGTTGATGTAAGTGTCCTGACCTGACACAAGTGTCTAGTTTTGTAAATTCATTTTATTACAAATGAAGCATACTTCTATTGTAAACATAAGTTCTCTAATTTGAGATTTCTCTAAAGTGATTGGTATAAATATAGGATCAATCCTCATTCATTCCTTACCTAGAAAAGACCTAGAAACTTCTTACTTAATCATAAGGAAAATTACCAAAAGCACTTAATCAAGCACTCAAGTCAAATTTTTTTTCATATTTTCTCCTATTTTCATATCAATCATAGGTACAACACATATATAGGTCTTAAGTATTGGAGGAACATCCAATGAGCCACATTTTCCAAGTTATAATATAGATCACTCTTCATATATGTTTATCACACATTACATGATACACACACAAGCCAACACATAGGGGAGAAATACATAAGTATGAGTCTCTCTTATTAGTATTATATATGTAGTAAAAACTCATTGATAGAGCGGTATTTGGGGAAACTCAACTTCATGTGCCCACTAACACATTTTCCCTAAGCCATTACGAAGATGAAGAACTAATGTTTTAATATTTGATAAGGAGTGACAATACACAACCTAGATCTAAATGCACTAGAGCAAAAGAGACACAAAAACCATAAGAACCCAAGGGTCACATCTAGTTTTATCATGCATTATGTACTAGAAACTTATGTCAAAGTCAGATAAAAGTGTTGATGCAACAGTCCTAGGTTGATGCAAGTGTGTATGATTACATAGGTATAATTTCCTTAATCAAAAAATTGAACTAGAATCCATATCTAGTCTATCCCTTTCTTGTTATAGATCTAGATCCTTATTCACATTAGAACTAGATAATTATCTTTTTGTAATCATCATTGCAATATCCATCATAGTTATAATTTTTATATTTAACATATCTGAGCATAATAAATTTAGTATATATTTTATCTGAGTTTTATAATTAATTGGCCTACTATATATATTTTTATCACCCTTGTACTTATTCATTTCTATATTCTTAACCCTAACCCCATAGAATCCTTATCCAAACCCTGGGGTGAAATAATTGGTGAACCTGACGTTTGGTCCCCAAAATCCTAGATTTTCTTCTAGGGTTTTTTAATTCTCTATTGTTGATTTCTAATTTAAAATGACACAAAAATTAAAAATAAGATTTCAACATGTTATATTTATGTGCAATATGGATTCATATATAGTCTATTTTTGGCTCCAGTTTATAATTGTAGACATGGTTTGTTACTATTATTTCTTAAATGTATCATCATTTTAATGAAATAATCAAAATTGTGAACGTCATGAAAGGGTTTTAAATCAAAAGTAGCATTTCATCTCTCTTAATAATTCATTTTACAATGCTATAAAATTGGTATCTAGATGCCAATGTGCATGATCTCAACCATTTATTCAACTTAGATATTATTTTAGTGATATGCACCATCTTGCACCCATTATTCATTCGTAACTTATATTGGATTTTGTAGTCCATGTTATCTCTACTCAAAATGGTAAATGTGTTCAACCTAAACTCCCACTTGTTAATATATAATAGGTTCCTTCTAAGATAAAACATGTGATCAAATCTAAGGGATATGATCATTTTGACCAATTGAGAAACACACATGCTAATAGTTCCATCCTTGGAATTCTAAAATCTACTATATATAAGGATATCCTATATGAAGCATTACATGAAACACCAAGTTTTGAGTGATATTGAAACAATTTAATTTTTGGATATCATTAAATATCTCAAAAATAATTCAAAACTAATAATATTTAATCTAGTATTGGAAGGCGCGATGGCTGTGGCTGGAGGAGGGCACGCGGGCGACCCGCCGATTGGTGAGCCGTCGGTAGACCCCAGGGCTGAGGCTGCGCCACATGGGGACAACAGTGCAGGATTTTCAACCTTTTATTCTAGTGAGAGAGTTAAACTGAACAAAGTCAATGGGTGCTTACTGAGAAGGCAGGACCGACTAGTTCTGGTCATTCCTCAGGAGACAATCCAGGAAGACATTGAATACCTTTCTTCACACACCTTGATCTATAAATTCTTGGGAATACGCATCCCTCAGGCAGCTCTGGAAGCATGGATGAGGCGCTCATGGGTAGTCAATGGAGACTTTGACATTATGTTAGCAGGGAATAACTACTTCATGGTGAGTTTCTCTTCGGTGACAGACTGTAATCGTATTTTTGAAGGAGGACCTTACTTCTATGAAAGAGTAGGACTATTCCTCAAACCATGGCATTCAGGGTTTAATACGGCTGAGGAATTGCCAGCGTGTGTCCTGGTTTGGGTGCGTCTTCCATGGCTGCTGTTGGAATTCTAGAGGGAGGACATCCTCAGACAGATAACGGCTATGTTGGGCACACCAACAGCGATAGCCCACCAATCTCTGGACAGGAAATTCATTACTTACGCTTGAGTCTGTGTGGACATGGATTTGAACAAGCCTCTTTCGGATTCATTGGAGATTTGTATGGGCTCACTGAAATGGATTCAACAGATTGACTATGAATCCATTCCATTTAGATGTAGAATTTGCCATGTCTATGGCCATCTACACCGACAGTGCCCCCAGGCTGCCAAAGACAAAGAACCAATGTCAGATTCCTCAATGCCTTCTACTGCCTCGGGCAGTAAGGGGGCTGGGATTGCAGGCCAGAATGATAGAGCAAAAACCCAATCGGGTAGGTTGAGTAAAGGGAAAAATCCAGCAGTTGGGAATTTGGCGCAGGGCCTAGCTGATTTCTTCAGTAGTGGAATGGATGACTTTGTACTAGTACGAAAGCATGCTAGAGGTCGAGGGCAACGAAGAGGAATTGTGGAGAGGCAGATTGATCAGGGATTTAATAGGTTTGAGGCCCTTGACAACATGATCATTGAAGAGGGCTTTATGATGCAGGACCCTGGCAATGAGGTGGAACAGCAGAACCAATGCCCAACACTTTTAGCTGGACTTGATAGGATGGAGCAAGTGCCTCTGGATGATTCCCCGAGACTGGAGGCAGGACAGCTGGCTGATTTGCAGGAGTTGAAAGAGAAGGAAGTGAGATGGGCAGATTTAGTGAAGGAAGGAGAGTCAGGAAAAAAAAATAAAAGTCCAGCTTTGGCCCTTGGATTAATGCAAAAACAATTCAAAAAGGCCACTTCATCAGCTGCTCCTAAAGTGGGGAGAAGAAAAGACCAGGACAAACTCAAAATTATAGGTGATTTACTGGTGGAATCTGGGGTTGTCAAGACCTTAGAGGAGCATTTTCCCCAATCCACCCAATGATAGTTTTATCTTGGAATGCAAGGGGATTGAATAGCTGCCCCAGACAAAAAGCTATCCATAGATTGGTGTGGGAGCACTCACCAGACATTTTTTGTATACAGGAGACTAAAATTTTAGTGGATTCTCTATTTGCTTGTATGCCAAACATCTGGGATAATGGGCAATGGCAATGTATAGGAGCCAGAGGTAGTTCGGGAGGACTAGCTATGGGATGGGATCAGAGGAAAATTCTGCCATTACATTAGATTTCCAATATTTCAGCTTTGTCAATGACAGCCTCATCTTTGGAAACTGGTGAATTGTGCTTGGTTACCACTGTGTATGCCCCAGGAGATATTGAGGGATAGCAACAGCTTTGGGCGCATATTTGCTATGTTCACCAATGCTTTCCATTCTTGCCATGGATTGTAGCAGGCGACTTTAATGCAATAATGAGCTTGGAAGAGAAGAGAGGTGGGATAAACCACTTAAGCCCCTCCTCGGAGTGTCTTCGCCATAATGCTGCATCACTTCGCATCACGGATGTGAAACCTGCAAATGGGATTTTTACTTGGAGCAACCGAAGATCAGGTAATGCGGCCATTTTTGAACGCCTTGACAGATTTTTAGTTTCATGTTTTTGGCAGTCTATTGCTTTCACTCTCACTTGTGAGATTTTGGATTGGAGGGGTTCGGACCACTGGCCTATCAAACTCTCTATTGGTCAGATTTGTGGTCCTAAAAATCCTCCATTTAAATTTTAGTTGATGTGGATCCGTGACCCCTCCCTACATGACCTCATAGAACAATGGTGGAGACAAGGGGGTCCTGCTTTTGGAACAGCCATGTACTCCTTTCTGAAAAACCTTCAATATGTCAAAAGGAAATTGCAGATTTGGAACAGGAACTATTTTGGGAACTTACAGGGTATGAAGAGGAGAATGCAAGACCAGTTGGATGGCATAACTAGGCAAATAAGAGACTATGGCCTCTTGGAGGACCTTCGCCTGGAGGAATCTAGAGCTGCAAAAGAACTTGCTGAGTGGGAGCTTCGAGAGGAGATTTTTTGGAAGCAGAAGGCATGCATTGAGTGGCTATAAGAGGGAGATAAGAATACGGCCTTCTTTCACAGATCTGTTCAAGGAAGAAGAAATGGAAATTTTATTACCTCTCTTTTTACACAGGACGGGACGCACCTCTCTTCCTCTCAGGATATTAGCAGAGAAGCGGTTCGATACTTCTCTGATCTCTTTGCTAGTAAACCACTGCTGGATGAAAGGGCAGAAAATGCAGTGCTGTCCTGTATTCTGTCCTTGGTGTATGATAGAATGAATGAAGGTCTTATGCGGCCAATCAGAGTGGTGGAAGTGGAGGAAGCATTGTTCAGCATGAAGAGAGGCAAGGCCCCTAGACCAGATGGATTCCTTGATGATTTTTTTCAAGAATACTGGGATATAATTAAGCAAGATTTTTTGAGTGTCATACAAGAATCCTACTCAAGAAAGGAAATACTTAGAGCTTTGAATGCTACATTCTTGGTGCTAATCCCGAAGAAGCAGTAGGCAAATAAGCTTGAGATGTTTAGGCCCATTGCGCTTTGCAATGTGGTTTATAAAATAATTACTAAGCTTATATTGCAATGACTGAAAGGACTCCTCCCCAATCTTATTTCTGAGGAGCAAGGAGGTTTTGTAGCTGGCAGACAAATTTTAGATGGAGTGGTGATAGCATCAGAAACTATCCACTCTATGAGTACTTCATAAGAGAGAGCGATGTTTATTAAGCTTGACCTTGCGAAAGCCTATGACGGAGTTAGCTGGAGATTTTTATAGAAAATTTTGGAGGCCTTCGGGTTCAAGCAAGACTGGATTAGCTAGGTGTTCAGTTGTGTTGCCACGCGTTCCTTCTCGGTTCTTGTTAATGGGGAGCATACGGAACTTTTTAGATCCTACAGAGGTCTCCGTCAAGGAGATCCACTCTCCCCATATCTATTTATTCTCATGGCCAAAGGGTTTGGGCGGCTCTTCAAGAGTCGAGTTTCCCAGAATCTGATACAGGGATGGAGATGGGAAGGTGAGCTTACCACCTTGTCCCATCTTCAATTCATTGATGACACTATCTTGGCAGGTAAAGCACGGATAAAGAAGGTGAAAGCTTTCTGAGCAATGCTGGATAATTATTTGGCAGCCTCAGGACAGCGGATTAATGAATAGAAATCTTCGATAGTCTTCTTTAATACCCCTGAGTCTATTCAGAGGAGAATTGCTACTACACTCCGGTTCCAGATTCATACACTACCTGTGGTGTATTTAGGGGTTCCCATCATGGTGGGACGACAGCCCAGGTTATTTTGGCAAAATATTCTGGATAAACTGAGATAGAAGGTAAGCCATTGGACTTATAGATGGATTTCTACAGTAGGTAGAGTTACTTTGCTCCAATCAGTTATCCAAGCTCTTCCTATATACCGATGCATGGTTCAGAGTGCACTGGTCTATTTTCTAAAAGAGTATGATGTGCTTTCTAGGAGGTTCTTGTGGAGTGGCAATTTTCAAAATTCTAAGTGGAGTCTCATCAATTGGGACATGGTTTGCAGCCCAAAGAAAGAAGGCAGCCTAGGCTTGCGATCAGCCATTTTAGCTAACCAAGCACTTGTGGCCAAACTCTACTGGCGTTGGTGCACTTACTATTCTTCCTTGTGGGCCCGAATCTTGACTGCCAAATATCTTCCGAGCATTAACCTTCATGATATAGCCAGAACTCCTGTTGAGGGGAAAGGATCGATGATTTGGAGTACCCTCAAGCTTGGAGCGCATTTGGTTAAAAATGGCCTTTTTTGGGTTTGCAACAGTGGTTCGGAGGCCTTATTCTGGGAAGACTCCTGGGATGGTGCGCCACCTTTGCTTCACTCACATCCTCATCTTCATTCTCTTGCGGACTCCTTTCATGCTGCTGGATGGAATACTGTGATACAATACAGGGAGTCTTATAATATGGGAACGAGCATTGGCTACAGGTGGAAACATTCCTCTGATTGGCTGCCTGGAGGATTCGCTGAGGAGAGGATTGTTTTATCCCAGATTCTAGATGCTAGAAGGTGTAGTGCGCTATAGGGGCATGATACTCTTGCTTGGAGTGGTGATGTAACGGGACAATATTATGTGGCTGCAGGATACAAGACCCTGATTGAGCAAACGATGGAGGTTGGTCAGTTTCAGTGGGGTAAGTATATTTGGAACCGATGGGCTTGGCCCAAATGCAATTTTTTTCTTTGGCTGCTCACACACAAGAGATGTCTCACCTGGGACAATCTCCAGAGGAGGGGCTTTGAGGGACCTTCTATGTGTTTTTTGTGCTATAACAGTGAGGAAACTGGAGTTCATCTCTTTTTCCAATGCTCTTTTTATATTCAAGTGTGGCACCTGTGGTGGAGGGCGTGGAATGTTCCTTGTAGGCACGTCTCCAATCTTAATCATTTTTGGTCTCGTTTGGGAGAAGCTCCAATTAAAAATGCCCTGTTTTAGAATGCCTGGGTGGTGGGTCACTCCTTCATTTTGTGGCACTTGTGGCTCGAAAGGAACCGACGCATCTTCAGGGGAGAGAGGCTGGAGTTGGGTCTGTTGTGGCTCAAAATAACCAACGCTCTCCAAGAGACCATTTCTGCTAGGGGCGCGACGGATTCTGCTGGTGTTCTTGGAGCAGAGGCTGTTTGGATGTGCCTGGGTGTTAGTTTACACAAGGCTGTAATGGATTTGGATGGTAGCAGGTTGGTGAATGGGAGGAAGAGACAGGTTCGGCCTGTTAACAAAATTGGGCACTGGAAGCCACCTGTGGATGGTGTTTTTAAAATAAATATCGATGGATCCTCTCACGGGAACCCTGGTTCAGTTGGAATTGGAGGAATTGGGCGTGATAGCTCAGGTAACATTCAATTTTTATTCTCCATTTACAGAGGTTGTCATACTAATAATCAGATGGAAGCTGAGGCTATTCTGGAGGCTATGAAAAATTGTTGTGTTCACGTTCATCTCAATGTCATTTGTGAGTCGGATTCACAAGTTATAATTAATCTGTTAAATAAGGATAATTCTGATAAGGTTGAGTGGAATTTGAAAGTCATTATTCAACAGATTAGGCAATTTAGTCAGTCCTTAAATTTGATTTCCTTTCAACACATCCCCCGAGAGTGGAATGGAGTGGCGGACACTCTGGCCAAGTGGGCCTCGGAGAATGGGACTTCTTGGAACATCACTGAGCTGAATATGCTTCCCGTGAATATGTGTCAAAAGCTGGTCCAACTGGTGGATCAGGAGAAAATCTTGTAATTGGTTTCTTGTTTGATGCTTAATAAATTTTTACCCCCTTTTGAGTCAAAAAAATAAATAAATAAATAACCTTTAATCTAGTAGATTTACCTTCTAAATATGTTCCTGACCAAGAGTTACTTTTTCATACAAGTAACTATACATAATAAGGGTATCAAAAAGGTGCTCATTGATAATAGATCAGGCTTAAAAATTTATTGCATTAATTTTATAACAATTATGGGTATTAATATAAACCTTATTTAAAATTAAGTTATGCATATCAAAGGATTTGATAATTCATATAGTCTATTAGTCGACAAAATCATATTGGATGTGACATTGGGACTAAAAATGGTGCCAACCACTTTTTAGTTAATGTCTCAATCATTACATTATAATTTGCTTCTGGGTAAACCTTTGATACATACCATGGATGGTTTCCCATCTACTTTACATCAGTTTTTTAAATTCATACATGATGGGACCTTAATGATAGTGCTTGTCAATGATGAACCTTTTAAATTTGTAAAATGATACATTATGATACAGGAGGTATTCCTGTAGTGGTGCCTCCTATACAATGTTTTCCTCTTAATAGTATCCAAACTTATGAAATGGTTGAGTCAAGTATAATGGATCCATTATCTCCAAATACATATAAGGCACTAAACACTAAAATTTACATAGATTCACATCAAGAATAAGAACCAATACTAAAGGAACCAGTGATACCAAAACTACAAGCACATCTAATATTTGAGCTTCTTTTAGTGGTCAATAATGATTAGCAAAATGGCCATGTTTTAAATTAATATGACAATGATGATGATGTTTCCTATTATATGATAGGTGATAAAATGTGCATGATAAATTTTGATCCACTTGAGTATATGTCACATAACTTATTTTAACCTACAGGTCTTAGTACCTGTAAGATAAACTCATCTTCAGAGGATACAAAATTAGGATAAGGGAAAACAATAAATAACATATGAGCATGTGAATGTTTTTAACTATATACATCCCTCTTGGCTACACACTTTGATTCAACCTTGTAAAGTTCAAATGCAGCTATATCATGTGAATAATGTGGAGCCTTATCAAAAATTTCCACAATAGATTCTACAACTTTTAGAAAACCAGTATGATTTGGATGCAATACTTTTTATGTTATTTGAGCATGCATGACATCCTTACCTCCTAACATCAATAAATTTAAATCTTCCTAAAGAGGGATTACCATATTGTAACTATCATCAAATTAGTGGTTATTATACAACTCAATGCGAGGAGTTGAAGAACCAAAAAAAAATTTAAGAATGAAGGACACATACAAATTGTGTATGAAATATTAAAATGACTCAATACTTCTAATTTTTCAAAAGAGAACAATCCTTAAAAGAGGTCAAATCATGAACATCTAACCATTACCAAACATATTGATGGGATATATTGCCACATCTCAAGGTTGATGTAAATAATTGGGAAACAACTTTTGAATTACCACATTATAACAGTTGGGACATGATATATATGAGTTACACCATTCACTAGCTTTTTCACAATTTCTTAGGTATATCATATTACCTATGGCATGTGACCCAAAGGTAGTGGAACTTGTTATATGGGTAATGGACCAATAACCATACTTGACATTACACCATGGACAACAATGGTTGAATGATATGAAATCAGTTGTTATTGTTACAAAAATCAATGTCTTCTTTTTTAACATGACAACAAAGAGGTTCATATACCATATAACAAATATAGGGGACAAGTACCAATGATTGTTGGTAGTGATTTACCTTTAAACACAACACTTTTGGCTCTTATTTAATATAAATAATTTTATCAATTAAGGCCACCACACTATATCTTGGATCTTGAATTTGAATACTTATTGGACTAAATATTTGTAAACATTCCAAAAATACCAAAAACAATTTAAAAAAAACAAAAAAATATTTTTTCAAGTTTAAATGTTCTATTATCTCCTTGGCATCTATGCTATTATATTCATGTTAGTGGATAACATATCATTTATTTATCTATAAACATGTGTTTCACACAAATTTTGGGTGTGATACAAGCATACACAGATAAATGATCTATGTATTTTAAAAGGTTGGGCCTTCGCTCTACTCATGTCATGTGGACATTAGGGACACCCACTTCTTTGATCATGATACATATAAGATATATCATTATATGGATATTTTTATATTATCATGTTTGAGTTTATGTACTTACATGTGAATTTATTCCTTCTTATATATTTTATAGTGTAATTAATATGTTACGCACTTAGAATTTTTTTCTAACACATATGATCCATGGAATGGTATGCTTTGTTTATTCTAGTTGATTATGCTTTGATTTATGCACTTCATTAAAAATTTTTCCTTGTTATTGTGTTGATTAATAATTTGGATATAATCCATTATTTTTGGCCCTTGTATCTTTGTTTGCATATTTTAAATTTAAATATGTCATTACTACTTGTATGGATGCTTAAATATGTCATTCTTTATTTTTTGGATATTTGACTAAGTCATGTCCCTTAAATTTTATAGGATTCAAATATGCCCCTTACTTGATTTCTCCTTAGACCATTGTCTTTTACTTGCTTTTAAGTGCTCTTGTGTGTGTGTGCTTGATTTTTTGTTGATCTTGTGCTATTACTCTCTATATATTTCCATCATTATATATCATGCATATTAGGCCTTGATTTGATCACATTTTATGTAGTTACATGATATATCTACCTAAACATGTTCCCTTGATATACTACATGGTACATTCATAGTTTAACTGGTTATATTATCAGTTTGAGGTAAGGTAGATTCTAGTCTCAACTTCCACTCACCTCAAAAGGGGGAGGGAGTATTAATGGGACCATGACAAAAAGGCATAAATTCTACATTGATTCATATATTTAGATTATAGTATGGTCATTTTACGAAAACATGTTCTCCACATTTATCATAGTTTTGTATTTAGCAAGGGCATGTTTTGAAAACATGTTTTCCACACTTACTATATTTGTTTTAAGTACCACAAACTCTTTTCCTATCTATGAATCCAATATTATGTAAACATGGGTTACACTAAATCTTCTTTCCATAAGAATAAACTTCTATCATTATTTATAGTATTGCCTTTAAAGGGTATGTGTACAGAGTTAGGGGACAATTTCATGTGCATTTCCAATTACACAATCATGTTATTAAATAACATGTTTGAATTATTGACATAATACCATCACATTATTTAAATTATGGCTCGATAACTACCGAATCATAACATGATCATGTTAATAGATAACACGATCACATTATTTCTAAAGTAATAACATGATCATGTTCTAGTTATTTTTCACACAAAATCATGTGAACATGTACATGAAGCCAATATTGAATTGAAGCTTATATTTACTACTCTAAATGTTAGGTATATAAGGAAATAAATGTAATAATATAAGGAAATAAATTATTACATTTATATCCTTATACTTTAAATTTATTTTAGTGAATATAAGAAATTAAGGTCAATCTACATTTAATAGAGTTGGTCTCACAACTTCATGCCTTATGATGTAGAAAATAGTTTTTAATAATCTAATTTGGTCAGTACTTAGGTATTTTTAGGGTCTAAGTATTGAACCTAGGGATTTCAGGGCAAAATTTTGGTAATTTATGTCCATTTTTGGTAAACATATAGTCATTTTTTAGGTTTTTGTGCCTTTTAGATTACTTCTTAGTATTTCTAAGAGTCCTAGGTTTTTTAAAATTGAAGTTTACAAACCAGTTACTTTTAAATTGATCAATGGTGGTGTGTTCAGGGTAGCATAGGTCACATTGATAACCTATACATATCAAATAAATACTTTATGTTAATTTCACTTATTCATCATCTATTCCTCATCCCTGATCACTTCTTACTCATCCCTCATCACCCATAATCACTCTCTCATCATTCCTCATTATCCCTCATCACTTCCTCATTGACCCTCACTATCCCTCATAATATTTAATCATTCTCTCATCATCCCTAATTATTCCCTTATTTACCATCACTATCCCTCATCATCCCTAATCACTCAAACCTCATCCCTAATCACTCACTTATTGACCCTCACCATCCCTCATTATGTGTAATCACTCCCTCATCATACCTAACCACTCCTTGATTGGATATAACCATCACTCATCATCCCTAATCATCACTTCATCATCCTTAATCACTCCCTCATTATCTCTAAACACTCCCTTATTGAACCTCACCATTCCTAATCATTTATAATCACTCCCTCATTGACCCTTGCCATCTCTCATCATCCCTAATCATTGATTCATCATCCCTCATCATTGTTGATCATTCCTTCATCCCTCATCACCCATAATCACTCCTTCATTAACCCTCACCATCCTTAATCATCTCTAATCACTCCCTCATCCTCCTTAATCACTCCCTCATTGACCCTCACCATCGTTCACCATTTATAATGACTCTCTCATCATCTCTACTCAATTCCTTCTTATCTCTCCTCATTATTAATCACTCCATCTAATACCTTGATGGTTGTATTTTATTAGGGTTTAATAATGATAGGAAATACAAGTGGATATTTGAGGTATGGCATAAGATATGGGCCTATTATAAATGATGTAATTAATAATTAAATATCTACCAGAAAATAGAAGCAAATAAAACCACCATAACACCAAAAATGGGTATTGAATATAAGGATCACCAAGCTATGTGATTTATTAAAACCAATCAATTACTTTCCATAACTACATTGAAGGCCTTTTATTTTTATGTTTATTGATTAAGTCATCATAATAGAGAGTGGAAAATAATTTTCAAATGATTAGAAAAGGTAGTCCAAGATTGGAAAGTGGTACTTATTTCAAAACTTCAATATTCAATCCAGAAGTGGGTACAAGTTATCTAGAAATATAAAAAGGTAACTAGGTAATAGATTATTGACCCAATGATATGGTCGGTACTAAAAATATCTCTACTTCCCCCAATAAGGAATTATATGAATTAAAAATATTATTTCATTAACAAATTTATATCAATAGTGAGCCAATACACTTAATTATTTCCAATAGAAGTCAAAATAATTTAATTTATCTTAAATCATATTTTCAAAAATTGAAATTGAAATTGATGCATCATCCATAACCATATGCTAGTGTATGGTCTAGTGTAGGCCTTGAGAAATGGATAACCTAGTAGTGTCAGTTGGTGTACAAAATTAAACATTTTAAAGATGAAATAATTTATGACATCTCACCATTAGAGGTGTGTGATTTTTTACATGTGGTCAACCATATATTTACCATTAACATTTAGTCTATGAAGTAAATCCTTGAAATGTTGTGATAGATTTTCTTGATATTAAATATTGTAGTTAGTTCATAAGTTTTTAGTCATTGGTGACAAGGAGTGTAATAATTTTGTTAGTTCTAATAAGAAGTAAACTCTTTATGGTAAGAATTAAATTTAATTACATCCTTATGACACCATATTATAGTGTATTTTGTCCAACAATAAAAAATAAAAAATAATTTAAATATAACTAGATGAATACAAGGATATTTTTTAGTCACCTAAATAAGTTCTTACATATTGTACACTAAATAATACTAATGATTTGATCCCTTAACTACCTTTAACTCAAAAATATTTATACAACATATCAATTATATAGAAAAATAGATCAAGTGATAGATCCATGAAATCATGGATAATGGACACATAATACCCAAATCATTGCCTTACAAAAGCCTAATTTTGGTTTCACCAAAGAAGGATGGGACATGAGGTTATGAATCAATTTTTAAGAAATTAACAAGATTAAAGTGAAAAAATATTATCCTCATCTAAATATTAAGGCATTTTTATGCCATATCCATGTTGTAAAAGTCTTTCCCAAAATTGATCATAAGTTTGGATATCATCATATTCATATTGAACCTCTAGAAATTTGGAATATAGTATTAAAAATAGAGAATGAATTGATTGACTGGTTGGTTATGCCTTTTAGGATAACTCATATAATGAATTCATTCATTAAAATTTTGAATGACATCTTTAGGCCCTTTAACTATGTCATTTTTTAATCTACCTTCATGACATCCTAATCTTTAGAAAACATGGTATGAACATCTACACCATGTTTAACTAGTGTTTCACATTTTGTAGAAACATATTTTTATGATAAGATGAATAAATATTCATTTTTCATGCAAGAGAAAAAATATTTGGGATACATTACACACACAAGGAGTGCATCTATGAACCTGACCAAGATTCAAGTCATACAAGAATGTAAAACACTAAATAACTTTGTATAGATTCAAATCTTCTCAGAATTAGAATATTATAAGATATTTGTGTTTAATTTTTATCCTTTGAACCAAGATACCATAGGATGAATTGAATAAAGTTTCATCTAATCAACTACACAACAAAGATCATTTGATAAACTAAACTTTATACTCTATTTTGTGCTAGTACTTGTGTTACTAGACTATAAATTTGGAACATCATAAAATTCCTTTAGTAATAAAATTGACTATCACAATTAAGTATTGACAATATAAAAAATCCTAGGAAAGAGTTAATTTATATTATAATTGATTAAATAACGTTTGATTAGAATCGAAGATACCTTTAGAGTATATATTGATGTCAAATGATGACGGATGAGGAAAGAGTGATTAGGGATTATGAGGTATGAGGAGGGAATGATTAGGGATGGTGATAATCAATGAAGGAGTGATTAGGGATGTTAAGCCTGAGCGATTAGAGATGATGAGGGACAATGAAGTTCAATGAGGGAGTGATTAGGGATAAGGAAGGATAAGGAGGGAGTGATTAGGTATGATGAGGAATAAATTAGGTATGATGAGAGATGAGGAAAGAGTGATTAAGAATGATGAGGGATGAGGAAGGAGTGATTAGAGATGATGAGGGATATTGAGGGTTAATGGAGGAGTGAATATGAATGATCAAGGAGTGATTAGAGATGACTAAAGATACTGAGGGTCAATGGGGGAGTGATTAGGGATAATTAGGAATGATGAGAGAGTGATTAGGGGTGATGAGGGATGAGTAATAAGTGATGAATGATGAGGGAGGGATGATGAACAAGTGAAATTAACATAAAGTGGTTGTTTGATGTGTGTAGGTAATCAATGTGACTTATATTATGCCAATCACACCACTTTGGATCAAGTTCAAAGTTAGTGGTTTGTAAAATTAAATTTTAACAAATATAAGATTCTTAGAAATGCCAAGAATCAATCTAGAAGGCATAAAAACTTTTAAAATGACTATATGTTTACCAAAACTAAACATCAATTGCAAATTTTATGTCCTTAAATTCATAAGTTTAATACTTAGACCTAAAAATGCCTAAATACTAACTAGATTGGATTTTGAAAAACTATTTTCTACATCATAAGGTGTACAATTGTGAGACCAACTCTATCAAATTCAAAGTGACCCTAATTTATTATATTTACTAAAATAAATTTAAATTATAAGGAAATAAATGTCAACTTATACTTAACATTTGAATTAGTAATTAAAAGCATCAGGTCAAGATTGACTTCATGTACATGTTCACATGCCCTTATGTACAAAATAACAAGAACCTAGCTGCACTATTTCTTTTATAATCGTGTGATCATGCTATTTGTTAACATGATCATGTTATTAATGTGATCCCATTATTAACACAATCACACTATTTGAAGTTAAATTCAAACGCCAAGCCTTTTGGCTCGAGAATTGCTTGAAGTATCATTTCAAATAATCTAAACTTATGCCCTCCAAACTAGACTAGAGATAATGTTCTAAAAAGAATAATTTTAATAAATATTCCAAATAAAATAGACTAGGATAATGGTAATAATTTAGATATCTTCCCCATACATTACATTTGTGAGGATTTATAATTAGAATTTTTAAAATAATTTAGATGTTTTTATAGTAGTTTTGTTTGGAGTTGGACTACTAATAAGTCCATTTATTTTCAAATTGTCCCTCTTAGAATCCTAAGCCAAAGGCTTGGACCTGTCAATCTATAGTCAAGTTTGAGCATTTTACTTAAAAATAACAAAATTCAAATTCTATCACTAAATACACTAAAAATTTTAATGGTAAAATTCAAAACTTAATACCATCATGATGATCACTCTCTCCTCTTTATAAAAAAATGATTTTTATGATTTTTGGACTAATTTAAGGTTTCAAACTATGTTGATTTCTAGCTATACCTTTTGTAGCCCACTACATGCCATAAATATGCATTCCAAAAATATACCTGCCTATACATGTTCATTTAATTTATTTTTTATTATTCAAGTCAAAAATAAGTTATATGGTCACAAACTATGTTTAATTATACACACATTTAAAAAATAATAATTTTTCACTTTTTTTGAGATATTTAGTCACACTATACGAACAAATATCCATTTTTTTTGTCAATTTATAGGATCTATTTACTTAAAAAATTCATAAAAAAGTATTCATTGAAAAAATATAAAAAAATATAGGCCACAAACTATTATATCTTATCTAAATGTTCACAAAAGGGTTTCAAATAATATTTAATGCTACTCAAAAAATGGTGCATTGCATGGTCATCTATCTACTCTATTTTATTTAAAAAATAGGAGTTCCTCCTCAAATTTTAGGAGAGGGGCTCCCATCTATATATAGCACAGAGGGGTGTCTGGACCTATCTATATCTTAATCTATTAGTATGTTTTATCTAGTTATAATTAACCATTTTTTAAAAAAATGTGTTTTTTAAATTAGACTTGAAATGATACATTTCATGTCCTTACATCATCTTCAAATTTAGAGTGTAGATATTTGAAATTATCTATAGATGTTCAGATTTATAAAATTTTAGGAAAATCATGTCCACAATTAGGCCTCTTTTTGTACCCCAATTTTGTGAACTTGCAGTAAATTAAAATAATATCAAAGAGATTTTTTAACTCTCTTTATTCTTCCACACACTCAATAATCTTAATTTTTCATGGTCGGAAAGTCTAATTCTTGAAAACAAACATAAAAAAGTCTTTATCCCTTATTCCCTAGGCCTATCACCTTCTTGAACGAATCTTGGTTTTCTACTCAGAATCCTTATGTTATCATAAGATCCTTTAAATATTTTTAGTGAATTAAATCTCAATAATGAATTTCAATCATCAATGGTTATAAATCTTTAAAAAAAATTGTCTTATACATAGCCTTCTTGGCCTTATTCTAGATCTATTAGCTTATTGAACGAAGCTTTATTAAATAATTCAATTTATCATACACTTTGGAAAGGTTTTATTTTTATTAATCTCAATGATTAATGATCCAATAAATAACATTTACCATTCCCTTAGGCTTTTTTTATCTACTACGACTAGCAAATAGAGTTTTAAGGCTTTCTAGTAAGTTTATTCGTGTTTTCTTACCTTTAAGAGATTGAAATTTAGACTTTAAAAACAATAAAATTAATTTAGATTAATTATCCCATATTAAAATATTTAATTTAAATTTATAAGACTCTTTTATAGATTTAAATATCAAATAAAATCACAAACAAGTATGTTGAAGCCTTGTTTTAGGCTTAATTAGCTATGCAGGAAAAACTCAATCCTTAATATCTTTTATTTTATGGTTTGTAAAGATCTAAAAAAAAAATTATTAGTTTAAAAATATCTATTGTCATGTTTCCACAAAATTTTAGACCTTTTAGATCATCTGTGTTTAGTATATTCCACTTTTTAGAACTATTGCATAATGGTTTTAATAATGACCTCTAGGTATGCAGTACTAAAAACTCAATATATTTTGATTTAAGAATATTAAATTGATGAAAAAAATTTTATTAATTTATAAAATATATATTATACCATTCTAATAAATTATATGAATTTTTAAGGGCTAAATCTTAAGATATAGAGATTTTTCTTCTCAAAACCCTAACAAGGCTATACCAAAGTTGAGAGCACTAAAAATGCATAAATTAAGAGTTTTAGATTTTTAATTATATAACACTTTTAAGTGGTATTACCCACCATTATTATTCCATATTTATCACTTAAAGTCCTTAAACAATCTATAAAAGTATTAAAAGACAATTTTGGTTTGCTTGTAGGTGCAGTTTTATGAGTGTATCAATTAAAACAGTGTTTTAAGACCTCTACAAACTCATAAATATCATATAATAATGAAGTAATATTATGTAACCATCAAAAACGTGAACTTTCACATTATTAATCTTTGAAAATTCATTCAAAATATCAACAAGATTATTTATATTCATATAATCTTAAAACTATTATATAAAACCTCTAGACTATCACCAACCTCTCCAAAAGCCTACAAAATGAGCTTTTATCCTTATTATCATTTATTTTATTGGATATTTATTAATTGGTTTAAATATTATCATATTGTTACATCATAAATAATAGTAGTTTATTCTTTTTTTCATTTAAAAATATTTCTCAACAACTTAAGACTCATCTAGACATGCTCAAATTAATCAACCTATGTTGGGTGTATCTTGGTTGGGTTTAATACAGACTCAATTTGAGTTAAGGATTTTCATACAAATAATACATATTATTATATCCTAGGTACCTATAAAAATATATCATACCCTTAATACATACCAAAAACCTTAAAAAACACTTAACAACATTTTAAAATTTTGAATTTGTTATTTTGGCAGAAAACTTGAAACTATGCTAAAATGACTTATATCCAATGGTGATAAATCATGACAAGGTTTAAAAAAACCTACACACAAAATTATAAGACTTACTAAGTCCTACCAAACCAAATCTTGACCTATCAAACTAAAATTTCCATTGATATTTATGATATTGTTGCATCATACTTCCCAAGTGGGAAAATTTGAGATCCATCTCAATTGAAGCTTTGATTTATTTTTCCTTTTATTTCAATTGTGTTTCAATTTCATAATTATTATTTCCTTTGTTTCAATTTTATATATCTCTCTATCTCTAATATTCTCTTCTAGATTGCATTTTTATTCCATCTTTTTTGTGGTTTTATCCTCGAAGATGAGGATATCTTTTCTTGCAACTTATATACTCTTTACTTGATCTCTTTCAAAAGCTTCATTCTCTATGTTTTTCAAATTTTCAACTAATAAACCTAAACATACAAACCTTAAAAAAACATTATATATATATATATATATATATATATATATATATATATATATATATATATATATATATATATATATAAATTTGGTCTCATTAAGTGTCTCTTGCAACCAGACTTATTCTTCCAACTTATAATCCAATTTATAAACTATTTTATTGTCTTTTTATTCTTCACTTTCTATCCTTCCAAGCACTAATTCAAGTTTCTCTTCATCATACTCCACTACTTATTTTTTCAAGGCATGCTCTAAATTGTTTATTTTATCCTCTAATTACTCTACACTCACACACATAAACAACTCATTAAATTTCAAATCTTGTGTCCTTTTCATGGACACTTATTCCTTAAAATACTCCTTCAAACTTTTAGTGATTTTTATTAAATGGTCTTCCTCTTATACATCCATTATTTTCTCAATCATGACTTCTTGATCCTTTGGCCTTGATGTTAGCCTGTAATATTATACCTCTACTTTTTGGTTCCCTTAAATTTTCTCTTTTATATAGTACTTGCAACAATTGCAACATTGATTTTAGTCCTATATTCTCTTGAAATCTTGGCTACCCACACTTATCTTTACATATTATTGCATGGTTTTTTCATGTTATTTATTTTGCATCTACCCATGACTTTGCTTGTTCTTATTTGAATGGAGACTTGTTCATTTCTTTTCTATTTGATTACCTAATTTGTAATCTACTTATATTATTGTTGAGAACTTTGTTCATATCCTCCATTTGTCTTCATCATCTCATCATCATCATCATCATCATCATCATCATCATCATGCAACCTAAATTCTAAATTTTTCATATCATACACCTGCTCTTTTCCTTATTCTCTATCATTTTCATCTCTCTTTATTACTTCATTTAGTCTTACCTCATTCACCATCCTCTCATTTTTTCTTTCATCTTCTTGGCCGAGAATTGTTTTTTTCTTTAGTTATTCATGTTTCACCATATCTTTATGGTTTATTAATAGTTTGTATTCCTTGTTCCTTTCAATTTTTGATACCTAAAATTGGCAATTATATTATATACCATGCATATCTACATTCACACACTTAAACATAATATTAAATTCAAAACATTGAGACTTGATCACCTCTTCAAGTTTATTATTGGGTTGTTCTTGTAGTACCCTTATCATCATTTTCCAATTTATAAATTCATGTTGTCTTCTTTTTCTTTCTATAATATGATTAATTGTCCACTTAACCACCTTCTTGATTTTATGAATAATCTTTATTTTTAATGATTTCATTACTCCAAACATTTCCTTAAACATGTTAACGAATGTTTCATTTCATCTTTCTTCTTCTGAATTTCTTCTTATTTTCCCAACTCATTCATTCTTTGCATTTGGTTCTTCTCTTTTGGCAATCCTTCAATTTAATTTTATATCTTTTCTTCTTTTTATTATGACCCCCCCCCCCTCCCCCCCCCACCAAATCTCTCTCCCACCACACACCCCCCCCCCCCCGCCCGCCTGCCCCGCCGCCCCTCCCCCCCGAAAAGTCTTTACTTGGTATTTTTACGCTTTCAAGTTTGTTTCACCTTGAATTTCAACTCCAAGTCTATTTCATGTTAGATTCCTTCATCTTGAGCCTCAATGTGCTACTCTTCTCACCTTATTAAACCTTAATGGGCTATAGGACTAAAAAACCTTCTCTTTCTTGGAGTTTCAAAAATGTATTTCAATTTGAATTTTATTAAATCATAACTTTTCTTCTATTCAGGCATCTTCTGAGCTCTAATACCATCTGATGTTAGTACCATAAACTCTTTTCCTATCTTTGCATCCAATCTAATGTAAACAAAGGGTTACACTAAACATGTTCTCTAGAAGAAAAGATTTCTACCCTTATTTATAGTATTTCCTTTAAATTTAAATAATATCAAAGATACTTTTACACTCTCTTTAATTTTCTATGCTCTCAATAATCTTAAATTTTCATAGTTTGCAAGTCCGATTCTTGAAAATAGACATAAAACAGTCTATATGCCTTATTCACTAGGCCTATCATCTTCTTGAATGGATATTTATTTTATGCTTAGACTCTTGATGTTGTTATATGATCCTTCAAATATTTTCATGGAATCCTATTCAAACACAACTTTCAATGGTTATCAATCTTCAAACAAAAAAATTAACAAAATGTCTTACACATAGTCTTCTTGGCCTTGTTCTAGATCTTATAAATTATTAAATGAAAATTTATTTAAGGTTTTATTTTATTCATATCATTTATTACTAATTTAATAAATAACATTTACCATTCCCTTAGGCTTTGTTTCATCCACTAGGACTGACAAATAGAGTTGTAAGGATTTCTAGTAGGTATATTCTTATTTTCCTACCTTTAAGGGATTAAAATTCAGATTTGAAATCCCATAAAATTAATTTATAAAAACTATCCCATATTACACAATCCATGTAACTTTTATAATACTCTTTGATAGATTGAAATTTCAAAAAAAAACCCCAAACAAGTATCTTGAATCCTTGTTTTAAGCCTAATTAGGTCTGTAAGAAAAACATAGTCCTTAATATCCTTTGATATAAATATTTTCAAGATATGAAACCAATTTTATTAGTTTAAAAATACCTATGAGCATATTTCCACATAATTTTAGAACTTTTTGATTACATGTTTTTAAGATATTTCATTTTTTAAGACTATTCCATGAGGGCTTTAACAGTGACCTACAAGTCTACAATAATTAAAAATAAATATCCTCCTCTAAAAAACTCATCAAATGATGAAACTACTTGTATTATTTCAAAAAATGACTCTTCTACCATTCTAAAAAAATTATTAATTTTTAAGGGCTAAATCTCAAGACAGAGATATTTTTCTTCTCAAAACCCTAGCAAACCTGCACAAAGTCTAAGAGCATTAAAAATGCATAAATTGAGATTTATTAGATGATTTTTCTGAGATAACACTTGGAGGTTGACCTCCCTACCATTCTTAAGTTCCTTGAACAATCCTTAAAATATTTAAAAATACAATATTAGTTTTATTGTAGGTGTACTTTTATGACGATATCAATTAAAACAGTGTTTTAAGACCTCTAAAAACTCATAAATATCATATAAGATTGAATTAATATTAAAGAACTAACTAAAACATTAACTTACACATTCTTAATGTTCGAAAATGCATTCAAAATCTCAACAAGCTTTTTTTTATTCATATAATCTTAAGACTATTATACAAAACCATGTAGACTATCATCAACATCCCTAAAAACCTACAAATTGAGCCTTCATCCTTATTATCCTTACTCATCTTTGGATACATATTACTTGATTCAAAGCTTATCATCTTGTTACATCATGACTAATACTAGTTTATTCTCATTTCTATGTACAATGATTTATTAACAACTTAGGACTCATCTAGACATGCTCAAATTAGTCATCAACCTATGTTTGGTGTATCCTTGTTGGGTTTAATAAAGAATTGAATTTATTTGAGGATTTAAATACACCTAAAACATATTACTAGACCCTAGATACCCCTAAAATGGATTAGACCTTTACAACATACCAAAACCCTTAAAAAACCCGTTAACAACATTTCAAAATTTTGAAATTGCTATTCTGGTGAGAAACTTGAAATTATGCTAAAATTACTTATATCTAATGGAGATGAAGCATGAAAAGGATTAAAACACCTAAACATGATCTTATAAGCCATTCTAAGTTGTAAAAAACTAGTTCTTGACTTATCAAACTAAAATTTGGATTGATCTTTATGATGTTCCTACAACAATAAAGGGGGCATGTTTTGGAAACATGTTCTCCATGTTGGCACTTATATCAGATTTCTTATTTTTTCATATATAGTGGGTGAATTTTATGATAAGAATTTCATCTATATTTTTTCAAATTCAAAATTGATAAAATTCATAGTTTTATGATTCAAATACACCTTTTTGGCACAATTATATACATTGGTACCATTTTTATACATAGTTTCAACATGAGACATATCGAAGGTCCATATGCTATGCAATGTGCACCTAAAATTGTAAAATTAAAATCAATTTCAGATTTCAAAACACTTCTATGGACTATCATCACCCACCATGTTGGAATTTTATAGACTATATTGAGACAATCTACTACAATAGTTGATTTACTTTTTAGTATCATTGAGGTGATTAAATCACTCATTCTTGCCAAGTTTATAGGTTGGAAATGTTTACATCATCCAACCACACTAGATTTATGGTTTGATTTAACTTGGTTCACTCACACTCACCAAGTTATAAGTATTATTGGGTTGTACAATTGAGATAATCTCAATTATTGGGTGGCAACTTACCTTTAACTCATATATATCCTATTTGCCATCTAATTTTATATTTAAAATTTTACTAGGGATGTAAAGCCATTGGGAATACACCCATCACCATCACCCTCACCCTCACCCTCACCCACCTTCTTCTCTTTGATGTAAATTTTCAATGATAATTCTTATATTAGGTTAGTATATCCATTTCATTTATTTTTTGGTTATAATGGGAATCAGTTATAGCTTTTAATTATCTTCACTCATGTTTGAAGTTTTAAAGCTTTGTGGGATAATGTTTTCTTAAAATTTAAACATAGCTCAAATGTACAAATATTTTTATGATCTTTAATGGATTCCTAATGTTTTCCACTATTAAGTTTTAATGTGAATCAATAAATCACTAAATGTAACTTTTAGCTAAGGAGATGCTTTTTCATTTATTTATTTTAATGAAACCCTAAAACAAATTTTTAATTATGCATTGAATGTCCTTATTTTTTAGAATCAATTTTATTTATGTGGTCTATAATGACTGTCTGCTTTTTTGTAGGTGCTAAATTTGAAACTTAAAAATGCATTAGTAAATCTGTGAATGGTTTTATTTTAATTTTTTCCCTAAAGGTACTTTTTGTAGAAAATTGTATTATTATTATTATTATTATTATTATTATTATTATTATTATTATTATTATTATTATTATTATTATTATTATTATTATTATTATTATTATTATTATATTTGAAAGTTTTTTTTTCCCAAACCTAGCTCTAATAACTTTAATGGTGAAACCTACACTATTGAAATAAATTTAATTATGTCCTTGTTATATAATAAATTTAATTGTGTCGATACTTTAATAACTTTAATTGTGCAATCTATGATATATTCATATATTTTTTTTATAGATTTCCCCCTTTCTTTTAGAATGATTATTGATAATAAGGCCATTGTTTATGATCAAGGTTATGTCAAGCCCATAAAATATATAATTTGGAAGTGAATCAGTTGTATTATTTAGTCAAATTTATTTACACTAGAGTTTAGAGTCTAGTTTCATTAGTTTCAAGTATTTTAAGAATTTTTTACCTTAATGGATGAGGGAGCATTTTGTGACGTACCACCATCCCCAATTACAACTCTTTGTGTGGAGTGTATTGAAAAATAATTCTCTAAGAATCCATGGAAGTATCTTGGATATCCTTAATGATATAATTTTTAATATACCCAAAATTGCACCTAAGTTGATTATTTTAATAATATTTACATATTAATAAGCATAAATAATAATAATAATTTTCTTTTTTTTCCTAAATATCTAGGGGAAAATCCCTATGGATTCCCTATGGAAGACTTGGGCCTCCCATTGTGCTCAGGACTATTGGTTTTTTATTGTATGGGGAGTTGCTGGGGTGACTTGGTAGACCCTTATGTTACCAAATTTAATGTTCATTTTTGGATGGAAATGTGGCTGTATAAAACCCAATTAGTTTTTTCATGGTCCCTAGTTCTTGATCCAATCAAAATAAGATTAGGGTCCATTGGGTGTTAGGAATATCTTTTACATTTGTGTATTTATGGGATAGTAAATAGTAACTATGATTGATTTACTGAGAGGTAAAAATTAGTTACTTAGTTATAATCATAAGATTATAATATTAGTATTGTTAATATATATTGTTAATAAGTTATAAAAATATATCTATTTAGGTTTGCTTAGTTATAGGAGGTTTTATAGGTGAGAATATTGGGGAGTTGTTATGGGAAATATTCCTATATATTTGTAATGTTCGGAATGTATTATTATTATTATTATTATTATTATTATTAGAGAATAGATAGCAGAATACTTGTGTGTTGAATAATTTCTCTATGTGTATGTCTCCATTATTTATTGCATGAGTTGATTTATTGCACAATCTACCCCAATTGTCAATAGTGGTATCAGAGCATGGACGATTTGTTCCTATGATGGAGTAAATATTTAGGTGAAAGGATAATATGCATTCATTGTTATCATATATATGAAATGCAAATATGTATTAACTCTATATAGTTTAGCTTGTGGTTGCTACAACACTTAATATGGTTTTGAATACATTCTAAATCAAATAATTTATAAATCAGTCTATGACAGTCTAATTCTGTAGATTTGTATGAAAGCTTGAGCACAAAACTGACACCAACAACAAAGCATTGGATGATATAAGCAAGAAATATTTTAATATTCATCACACATGAAAGTGCATTCACTATTGTCTACCTATGCATAGATTCATCACTCAACCTATTTGCTAATCACCATGTGATAGGTAATGCAGAAAATTATTTAACAACTCATAGCCAATGTTCTGTATACTCATATCAGCTTGGTTTCTAAACACCATCTTGGTGCAGGCTATTTTTGATCTCTATCAATGAATTCGTGAATCATGATCTTGAAGTTTTGGCATGCTTTAATTTCATTAATTTTGATATGTCAAAATAGCTTGACTTGTTCTGATCCTGAAGTAAATGGAAGTGCAAATCAAATCAGATGTGACATGGCAAAACATTGTCAATTCATCCAACACCTCAGATATTAAACTCTATTTGGTTAGTTGTTATTTTATTATGTCAGGTGTTTTTTTATTATTCTTTTATCTCTGTCAAAGAATTTTAAGTTTTTACATGCACATGGTTAGGTGTTTATAGAGTGAAGTCTAATTAGTGTAAAGAGTGTATGTTTAGATTGGTATATGTCATTAAGTTAGTCTTAAACTAGTCAAAATTTGATTCATGTTTAAAATGGTCTTTAGTCATAAAATTGAGTATTAATAGAGTCTTTTTTAATAGATTTTGTTTGTCAAAATTCAAAAACAAAAGATATGTTAGTCGATAGTCATCTCTTATAGTCATGTCATAATTTGTTTTTGTGGTAGGAGTCAAAATATTAAAAAGTAATTAAAGATTACTTTTTATGGTTTAGTCTTTAAATTAAGTATAAATCTTCAAAGTGATTATCAAAAGAGTCAATTTTAAAATGTCTTGTTTCTTGTCAAAGAGTCAAAGTCACTTTAGTGAGTCATTAATTGTGAGTCATCATGTTGTTGAAATCAAAATCAAGTGTTTATACAAGGATGCATTCTTGCTTGTACATGATGTCCTAAGTCAAATGTAAATATAGTGGGGGGATTTCCCTCAAAAAAATCATGAGCTTCATCGAAATATCAGCTGAGTAAGCAATGAAGATACTTGAGGCTGGAGGCTACACGAAGGAAGGAGTTTTTTAGAGACCTTTCATCATTCACTAATGATGGGGCTGCATTATGTTTTGGTGATGTGTGTGGTGTGTTTTTCATTTCCATTGTGTGTATTTTCAATAAGAATAGAAGAATTTCCCTGTTCATGTAATGTAATTTGTGTGAAATTTCAAACATGATTCCCTAAGGTGAAGACATTGTAAAAAGACATAAAGCACCAACGTAAGTCAATTCATAGATCTTGAAAGGGTTTGTGGTAGGATCCAAAAAACCACACGAGGTGGATAGTTTATGGTGCCTTTTCACATCAAGGTTTGTGGTAAACCTATAAAACCATGGGAGGAGTAAGCCTCTCTTTATATCAAGGTCACGAGCCACATAGTTTGGCATGCTATAATGGGTGAGCATATTGTAGATAAGAGTATGAATTTTTTTATACCATGTAAAAACTATGGGAGGGGGATGTTAGGAATAGCTTTTACATTTATGTATTTATGGGATAGTAAATAGTAACTATGATTGATTTACTGAGAGGTAAATATTAGTTACTTAGTTATAACCACAAGATTGTTAGAATATTATTATTTTTAATACATATGGTTAATAAGTTATAACAATATATCTATTTAGGTTTGATTAGTTATAGGAGGTTTTATAGGTGAGAGAATGTTGGGTAGTTGTTATAGGAAATATTCCTATATATTTGTAATGTCTAGAATATATTATTATCAGAGAATAGATAGAATAATATTTGTGTGATGAAGAATTTCTGTGTGTTCTCTTTATGGGCATGCCCAATTTCCTCTTTGGTGGGAGACCTAGGCCTCTTTCTTTGTTAGTCTAGGTTGGTTTTTGGTCCAATCAAAATTGGCTGGTTCCCATACTAATTAAATGTGGTTGTTGCTCTCTTTAATTGTTTCACTTCTTTTGGTTAGGAACTTTTTATTTTCCTAGCGAGCCTTTCATTTTATTCTCTTTTAATTTCTAGGGGAGAGATGGACTTGTTGTTGTGTTTGGGAAAAATTCCACACTAACTCAAAGGTGGGTTTATCTTATTAATATGAAAAATTATTTAACTTGTTAATAAGTAACTCTTATTATTATATTAAATTATAACTTAGCATGAAAAATATTTAAACTTCATACAATTGACACAATATAGACATGAACTTGCCATTACACAAATCTTGTTTAAATTATATTATTCTTAAAATATATTATAACTACTAACAATATTTACTAGTATTAATGATAGAGTTAATAGTTACACACATGCATACATGCATGTGCGTGCGCGCGCGCGCGCACACACACACACACACACACACACACACACACACACACACACACACACACACACACACACACACACACACACACACACACAAATTTTCTAAGAGAAACACAACTTAAATGATTTTATTTTATCCCTATTTTCATTTAAAATAATACATTTTTCAAATTTTAATACTTTCCATATTTCTATTTGAAAATTTGATGGAAGAAAACCACATTTTTTAGTTTTTCAAAAATATTGAGGGCTTATGATGGACTTACTCAAATTTATGAAAAAATTCTCATACCATGATCATGATAATGATTTGAGACCACTACATAAGAGCAGTCATTTAGTTTTAGGAAATTATAACTTTAAAGAAAATGCACAACATAAATGGTAGTTCATAGGCCTTTGAAGCAATTTTTGGGGTTTATAATGCCTCAACAAATAGTTAGAGATATGCAAATGTGTTTTTTATGAGTCAAGATTTATGGAAAATTAATACAATATAAAATAAGAGAATATCCAAAAAATTAGCCCAGACAAATTGGTGTAAACTAACTAGGCATTATTACCAATTCTTCTTCTAGTGGATCTCTTATTCTTAAGATTTGATCGATTCAAAAGCCTATACATATTAAAAATATATTATTATTCTAATAGATTAGTAGTAATAATAGGTTAATATGATTTCAAGAAAAGTATATTTTAGGAAAGGGTCATGTGTGTGTGTGTGTGTGTGGTATGTAGGGCATGGCTCCTGGTACCAACATGTCAGCTTCTAAACCAAAGATCTTATACCACTTGTTAACAAAACCAAAACATAATCATAAACATGTGAAATAATTAGATGTGGAATTAAAATAAGCTAAAAAACATAAGTAAAGGAGAGAAACATTACACAAGGTATACATGAAAACCCTTCTAAAACAACAAGGGAAGAACCATGGGGCAAAGGCATCATCTAGACTTCGAATTCATCAAAATCTATCTCTATAAAAATATATCTCTCAGTAACTCCTTTCTATTGCTACCAACCAATCCCTCCATGCTCTAACCTCCAAGCTGTAACATGCAACTCATACAATGCTAACATCCATACCATCCAAGGTGAGCTATAAAGTATCAACCTATATCTTCATGAGCTGAGCTAGCAAGCCTACAAGATCCAACCATGTCAGTCAAGAATTTCTATCCTTTTAATATCTAACCTTTAACTTTAATGATCCCCATGATTACATAAAAACTAGGTGAGATATGTTCTCATCTAAGACTTACAGGCTCTAACCACCTAAGTATGAATGATGCTTATAACCCAAACATCTAAGCAAGCTAAGCTTATATGCCTTAAAATCTCAAACCTTCTACCATGATCTAAGAGTGATCCCTCTAAGGATGGGATAACCTCAAAGGGTTTCTCATTAAATACAAAGAAAAAGCAATGCTTTATAGCATTTTACATGTGTGTGTGGGTGTGTGTGTGTGTGTGTGAGAGAGAGAGAGAGAGAGGGAGGGAGAAAAGAGCATAGTGGCCCATTATAAATTTGACCCACACATGAGTAGGGTGTCATTTGATATACATAATGATTTTCACCATGTACAAAAGTCTTCACATCTTCACTTCAGAAAGTAGCATGTGCCACCTCCATGTGGCTCCAAAACCTACTCCCCACTTCTACAAGTGAGTCCAAACAGTCAATAGTGTTCTTCGCATATTCATCTCCCAAGGGTCAATAAAGTTGATACCCTAATTTAGACAAGATTCAATCCATCCCATGTGACTCCAATAATTATACCCCACACACATGTGAGGTCAATTTACAATAGTGCATTTGTGTCTTCATCTTTACATGTGATCACAAGAGTCCAAAAGGTGTTGCAATCACCTTTTAACCTTTCCTAGACATGTGAATCATGGATCATCTTAAAAATTCAAACCCATGCATTATCTCTTATATTTTACACCATATTATAACGCACATGTGACAACTAAGGACAAAACCGTGTCTTCTAGTATACTACTATGCCCTACACCACATCACCTCATCCTGATCACATCTTGGGACCTTTCATGGGCCCTCTTACCACATCAACTTCTTGTCACATCACCTGCATGCCATGTCACATTCATGAAACATAATCTACACACCTTCATGCCACATCACCAAGAATAGTGTATGTGAATAGTGCCCATGAATAGTTATATGTGAATAGTTTATTCACACCCTAACAATCTCCCACTTAAATTCATATACATAGGACTTTACCACACCTATGTACCAACCAGATGCCATCAAGTTGTCATCAATGCCCACTTCTGCTCCATAACATCCTAGTAGAATTTTTCTACACTACCAAAACTTCTCTACCTTGATAAACTTTCTCAACATTTGCTCCTTTGTAACAAATTTGTAGTAACTTGAAGTGACTCCCACTTTGCCACACACCCATCCTTCTTCCAAGGATTATGCCATGAACTATTCACTACTCTCACTACTTGGAATTATCTATTTTAGTGCACACCATGGCTTTCTTGAGGCTTCCTAATCACAGTGAATATAATACACATAACATCCATGTCCTCTTCACCTTATTCTAGGACACTTCAAAAAAACTCACAACTGTAATAAGTGGGATACTTGACTTTATTGATTTCATGTCCACTATAGATATTCATCCTTGGTTTGATCCTTCATATCATCTTAGTCACCCAAGCCATCTCACCATTTATCATGTTGGGCCCTACACCCAACATGCCATCTACACATAGCAGCAACCTCTACTAAAAATTTGTTATTCATGAAAGTATTCCTATACCACATCAACATGCTTACTAAAACATGTATAATATTAAATTATAAAAACCAACTCCTCTTTGTCTCATCCTCATAGCCTATTGGCTACTCCATCTCATCACGAGATTATTGTGTAAGAATGATGCTTTCGCATCCAACTGCTCCAGTAGTAACAAGTGCACACTACACTCTGATAGTGCTTATCAACAAAAGAGAAAAACCCATAGAATTTAATCACATGACTCCTCCATATGTAGCATATCAATACACATCATGATCAACATGGTACCTATATATAGTTATTGGGAACTCATCGTACTACTCATTACATCACTACACCTACCAAGTGTTTGAGCCCTAAAGATCTAGTCAGGATACATCTTACTCTATTGCATGTCACACACATGACCTTATCTTTTCATAGAAACTTAGGTTTATTTTTTTTCTCCAACCATCCTAAACTACTTCAAAAATAGGAGAGAAGAACCCACATAAATCAACACCTAACTTCTACATGTATCAAAATGTTACCCACCATGCACAACATGGTACCTGTCCATAGTTCTTGGGAAGTTATCATACCACTTAATACATCATTGCACCTACTAAGTTTTTGAGCAACAAATATACAATCAAGATGTATCCTACTCTAACGCATTTCTATCACACAATGTTCTCCTTTCATGGAACCTCATGTCTCTTGTTCTTCTCCATCCCCTAGGTACAATATCTAGTTTGTTGCACCTCCTCCTATACATGTAATTTCAGCATCATCTCAGCTCACACATTGTGGTAGTAAGATCCCATAATTTGTATCCCTTCACCATCTGATAAAATGAAAAGGTACATCTTTTTCATCACCCTCCATCTACACCAATAAAGACTAGCTTACTCCACCACAAGATGTATAATTGCTTCTTCAATAAGAACACTATGTTGGTGATGATCTATCAAGTAAAGATTTTCCATCTTCTCCTCCATTCTCAATCTTCCATCAAGATAAAAATGCCTGTCATGCAAACTTATTTTTTCTTTTTGTTTCATATCTTGGTCTCTCTACCTATAGCTCCCATTTTCACAAACCAACCAATAACCATGTCTCTGATATGAATTGTTAGTAGCCATGGGGTAAAACCCATCTCTGATATCACTTTTTAGGATTTAGAGCATGACTCATGGTTCTAACATCTTAGCTTCTAAACCAAATCTCTAATACCACTTGTTAGTAAAATAAAAACATAAACTTAAACATGTACCATAATTTTAAATTCATAATTAAAACAAGCTAAAAAAACATAAATACATGAGAGAACACATTACACTAGATATACATAGAAACCCTACTAAAAAAACAAGACAAAAAACACATGGCAAATGCACCATCTAGAATTCAAATTCATCAACAACTCTCTGCACAACAATAGCTCTCTCAGTAACTCATTTCTAGTGCTACCAACCAAGCACCCAAGTAAGCAAAGCTTGAAACCAAGCCTTCCATGCTCTAACCTCCAAGATACAATGTGAAAATCCATATAATTCTAACATCCATAGCATCTAAAGTGAGCTCCAAATCATCAACCTCCATCTTCATGAGCTAAGCTAATAAGCCTCTAAGATCCAACTAGGAGAGCCAAGCATTCCTATCCTTACACGATCTAAAATCTAACCTCAAGGATCCCCATGCTTACATACAAACTAGGTGATTCATGCTTGCATCTAAACCTTATATGATCTAATCACCTAAGTATGAATGATGATTACAACCCAAGAATCTAGGTGAGTTAATCTTCCATGATTTACAATCTAAATCATTATACCATGATCCAAGAGTGATCCCTCTAAGGATGGGATAACCCCAAAGGGCTTCTCACAAAATACAAAGAGAAAACAATGCTTTATAGCATTTTACATGAGAGAGAAAGAGGGATAAATGCATAGTGCCCCCTAAGAAATATGACCCATGCATGAGTGGGGTGTCATGTGATCTCAATAATTTTTTTCACCATTTAAACATGTCTTCAAAGCATCTTCACTTTAGACAAGAACATGTGCCACATCTATGTGGCTCCAAAACCTACTCCCCACTTCCACAATTTTGTCCAAGCACTCAATAGTGTTCTTATTATCTTCATCTTCCAAGGGTCAATAAATTGGATGTTCCACTTTAGACAAAATCCAATCCACCCCATGTGACTCTAATAATTGCATTCTACTCACACATGTGAGGTCAATTTTAATAGTGCATTCTTGTCTTCATCTTCACATGTGATTACAAGAGTCCAAAAGGTGTTACAATCACCATTTGGCCTTTCCTTGACATGTGAATCATGGAGCCTCTAAAAGATTAGTCCCCATACATGAGATCTTGTCTTTTGCACCATGTGACAACCCACATGTGAAAACTAGGTACAAAACCATGTCCTCTACTAAATTAATAAGCCCCACACCATGTCACTTCATCATGATCACATCCTCAAACCCTTCATGGGCCCCTACCACATCACCGTCATGTTATATCACATGCATGCCATATCATTTGCACACCTACATACCACATAACCAAGATGCCATCTCAGCATGCCACATCACCATGAATAGTGACTATGAATAATGCCCATGAATATTAGATTCACACCTACATACCACATAACCAAGATGCCATCCACATATATAGACACTAGGATTGAATCCACACAATTAAAGTTCTAAAATTATTATACCATTGATTTTTATAGAAGGTATCACTATAATATTATTACCTAGAATAAAATATAATGGTCTTAAAAATGATTCATGATATTGAAACAAGATATATACATTGAAACACTATGACTATGATAAACTTGTCCCAATATGTGATGATTTCTTATATCAATTAAAGTTTGGGTATGTTATACTAAATTGTATCAATAAAGTCAATTAAAATATCAATGAGATGTAGGTAAATTTGATAAGTGAATTTGTTGGGTCCAGCCCCACCTTGGATCAAATCTCGATAGTCAAAACTATATGTTATTGAGAAGTTAATATTGTCAACCAATTATAACATATGAATATGGTTAAATATTCAATAAACTATAACATGGAATTTAATTATACTATTGAGACTTTGTTGATACTATTAGCCTAACATGACTATCAAGATTTGATCTTGGGTGGGGCTAGACACAACCAATCCACTTATCCAATTTACCTACATCTCATCAATATTTTAATTGAATTTATTGATACAAACTATGATAATGTATACTTCAAACTTAATTAATATAAGAAATCATATCATATTGATACAAGTTGATCATTGTCATAATGTTTCAACATAATCATCTAGTTTCAATATCTCGAATCATTATTGAAATGGTAATATCTTATTCTAGGTAATAATATTGTAATTATACTTTCTATAAAAGCAATGGTCTAATAAGTTTAGAACTTTGATTATGTGGATGAAATCCTAGTGTGTAGTTTTTGTATAGTTTAGAGGGGGTTCAACTTGTGTTAAATTAGACAACTTTGAGTACTAGGCCAAATGATCTTAATTCCATTTATTCCAATCTATTTTAATCAATAAAATATAAGTAACTAATTAAATATACATGCATATATATGCTTATGTATCTTTTTCTCATAGATCCAAAGACAAATATATATGGTTACAAATTATGCCTAATTCTACATTCATGAACAAAAAGTAAATCTACTTTTCAATTTTTTAGGTAGCTATGGGGCCCTCACGATCGGTTATCCATTTTTTTTGGTCAATTTTTAGGTAGCTATGGGGCACACACACACACACACACACACACACACACACACACACACACACACACACACACACACACACAAGTAAATAAATCTACTTTTCAGGATTTATTTACTGTGTGTGTGTGTGTGTGTGTGTGTGTGTGTGTGTGTGTGTGTGTGTGTGTGTGTGTGTGTGTGTGTGTGTGTGTGTGTGTAAAAATAATATAGGCTAAAAACTATATTATCTTATCTAAAGTTTCACCAAATGGTTTTATACAATGTTAAATGACGATCAAAAAATTAGTGCTCCCATGGCTAGCTATGTACTTTATTTTATTTTAAAAAAAGAGTTCCTATTCAAATTTTGCATGTCTAACCTAGTTGTACTTAACCATTTAACAAATAGTATTTTGTAAAATAGACTCAAAATTATAAAATTAATGTTCTTACACCATCCTCAAATTTTGAGTGTAGCCATCTCAAATTATCTATAAAAGTTTATATTTATCAATTTTTAGGGAAAGAATGTCCATAGGTAGGCCCCTTTTTGTCCCCCAACTATATGCACTTACCCTTAATAATGACCTATTTTTTTTCATTTTAAAACTACATGCATGTATATTCTAATTTACTTTTTTATCAAGTTGATGAACTACAAAAGCATAAAAACATCTTGTTAGTCCCTACCAAAGTAGGAATAATATAACATTCATCCCACCCAATAATTTTTTGGCTCTAACTAATCATAGTTAATCCCTACATATTATTCAGTATTGTATTGATCTTACATGATAGATTTATATGAAAATTCAACCGTAAATAATTTTAAATACAAAGACATGGGCTAATTGCTATGTGGTGCTTGTTATATAACACAACGTTATATATTCATTCATATGAAATTATTTCATATCAAATCACCGTAAAAATAAAATGTCATTAGTAAATTATATAAATTCCATCATTTCATAGCATGTCACATCATGTCTAGGATTGTGAATTGACTTTAGGTGCATCTCAGATTATGGCTAAGTCATTTGAAAGCCACGTATTCTAGACATAGGATACTATTTCTTTGGTTTCATAATACACTAAAGGGTATTATCCCACATATACATGGTTTAGTCCTTGAAACATATTTTTATTAATTTATTTTGGCATGATCAGAGTTTAAGTAGATGGGTCAATTGGGCCATAGTCCAAGGTTTTTTTTACTGATATAGATAAGAATGTAGGAAATCAAGACATAATAATTTTTAGTTTGTGCCCAGCCTTGGAAGTAGTGTAATCTTAGTGCAAAGTGTCTAGGAACTTAAAAACAAATTTTAGGGATAATATGGTTTGTTCATGAGGGTCTTTGAGTTATTTCACTTGGTCTTCGTAGCTTGTAGAGGTATCCTTGGTCATATGTGAAGGTCCCATTGTGTGCCACCCAAAATTTTATAGGGGGTTTGCCTTGTGCTAAAGAAGATAGCTTTGGATACTAGACTAGATGACCTCGATTCCCTCTAGTTAACCAAAAAAATATGATTGCTTCATTCCTAACAAATTAGGGATAATATATTTTTTTCATTTTTAGCTTTGATACTATTATACTTTTGAAAATTGGCTTAGAATATTCTAATTGTTTGATTCAAAACTATGTCTTATTTAAAAGTTAATATTTTTAATCAACTATAACATATTAAGATGGTTAAATATTCAATAAAATATAACATGATAGTGATTTATATTATTGATACTTTATTGATGCAAATTTATATTTTAATTAACTTAATTTTTTTATTATGGGAGAATGTTTTCACATAGAATGGAGCTATGAACTAGAACATGTAACATTTTGATTGGAGCTATGAAACTAGTCTAGGACACAAATGAGGGGCTCAAATGCCCCTACAAACCATATACAAACATCACCAACCACACTAACATCACCAATGGCCATAATCAGCCTTAATGACATCATCAATGGCTATAATCGGCCTAACATGGTTATTGAGATTTGAGCCTAGGTGGGGATGAACACAACCAATCCACTTAACCATTCACCTACATCTCATCAATATTTTAATCAGCCTTTTTAATACAATTTTATATTATATTCAAAATTCAATTGATATAATAAATCATAACATATTGAAACAAGTTCATCACAGTCATAGTGTTTCAACGTAATTAACATGTTTCAATATTGTGAATCATTATTGAAATCCCAATATTTTATTCTGGGTAATAATATTATAATTATACATTATATAAAATCAATGGTCTACTAATTTTAGAACTTTGATTAAATGTGGATGCAAGCCTAGTATATACTTATTGTAGAGTTTATATGGGTTCACCTTGTCTTAAAGTAGAGAACTCTATGTACTAGGCTAGAGGGCCTTGATTCCCTCTAGTTAACAAAAAAAAAATTGTTGCTTCCTGCTTAGTTATAATACTATTATACTTATCAAGTTTTGCAATGGAAAATTCTAGTTATTTAACTCAAAACTATATGTTATTGAGAAGTCAATTTTTTCAATCAACTATAACATATGAAGATGGCTAAATATTCTATAAAATATAACATGGAATTTAATTTTACTATTGAGACTTTGTTGATACAAATTTAGATTTTAATTTTCTTTCTTTTATTTAATTTTCTTTCTTTATGGGTAAACATTTTTACAAAGACAAGAACAATGAAATGAAACATGTAGCATTTTTATTAGAGCTATGAAACCAGTCTGGGACACAAACAAGGAGACCGGATCCCCTAAAATCCATATACAAACATCAATAACCACACCAACACCACAAAGACCATAATGAACCTAACATGCCTATTGATATTAGAACATAGGCAGGGTTGGACAAAACCAATCCACTTAACCATTCACCTACATCTCATCAGTATTTTAATTGACTTTATTGATATAATTATTATAATGCATTAAAACTTCAATTGATATAATAAATTGTAACATATTGAAAGAAGCTCATCATAGTCATAGTGTTTCATTGTAATTACCTTGTTTTTATATCATGAATCATTATTGAAACACTAATATTTTATTCTAGGTAATAATATTATACTAATACTTACTATAAAAATAAATGGTCTAGTAAGTTTATATCTTTGATTTTGTGGGAGTAATCCTAGTGTGTAGTTCTTGTAGAGTTTATAGGGGGTTCAGATTGTGTTAATGTAGACATCTTCATGTACTAGGCCAGATGATCTCGATTACCTCTAATTGACATAAAATAAAATATGATTGCTTCATGCCCAACAACTTATGGATAATATGGTTTCTTTGTGCTTAGTTGTAATACTATTATGCTTCTGAAATTATGGCTTGGGGTATTCTAGTTGTTTGACTCAAGACTATATGTTATTAAGAAGTTGATATTTTCAATCAACTATAACATATGAATATGGTTAACTATTCAATAAACTATAACATGCCATTTATTTATACTATTGAGATTTTTTTGGTACAAATTATTATTATTATTATTATTATTATTATTATTATTATTATTATTATTATTATTAGTAAACATTTTTATGAAGACCGAGACTATGAACCAGAATGTGTAACATTTTCATTGAAGCTACGAAACTAGTCTAAGACATAAACAGGGACCCAAATCCCCTATAAGCCATATACATACATCACTAGCCACACTAACATCACCAATAATGATAATCAACCTTACTGACATCATCAATGACACTAATTGGCCTAACATGACTATCAATATTTGATCCTAGATGTGGCTGGATACAACCAATCCACTTATCCAATTTACCGACATCTCAGTGGTATTTTAATTGACTTTATTGATATAATTTATTATAACTTACTCAAACTTTAATTGATATAGGAAACCATAACATGTTGAGACAAGTTAATCATAATCATAGTGTTTGAATGTAATTATCATGTTTCAATATTGTGAATCTTTATTGAAACAATAATATCCTTTTCTAGGTAATAATATTATAATGTTACTTGTATAAAAATACAATGGTCTAATAAATTTAGAACTTTGATTATGTGTATGAAATCCTAGCGTGTAGGTTTTATAGAGTTTAGAGGGGGTTCAACTTTTCTTAAATCAGACAGCTTTGTGTACTAACCCAAACGACCTCATTCCCTCTATTATAATCTCTAAAATAAGAGTAATTATCATTATAATAATTTAAAATAATTAATGGGAAATATGAAAGTAAAATGATTAGAATAGGCACACATTGATGATTTTTTATATTTTTATGAATTGATATAGACTTTGTGGGTATGTCTTTGCTTCTATACAAAATTTAGACCCTTAACTAGGAGGGAAAGGAACAATGACTACACGAATCGTGCTATGGGTATGATATTTGGTCAACTAGTGTAGCTAGTGTACCTATCTTGCTACATCAATCATGTCATATGTTATTTTATGAATTCATAATTATTTTACCCATTTGTGCAACTAGATTCCATGGCTTCATTTACCTACATTTACTAATCTAATGAGTAGAAATGGCTGATTTTGCTTCTTCAATGTCTTTGACCTAGCTTGCCACAAGATAGTATACAAAAATATAAGTGAAAATTAGTTTGATTAAGAAACCACTAATGTGTGGTTGTAACTATATATCTTGCATGCCAAAATCAAACCCCTCATAGCTCATGTATAGAGTGAATGGATAATTTGAGAAAATAAATTATGCTTTATCTCCCTAAGTGTGAGATGCAACTACATGCACATTCTCCTAGGTCAATTTGATACAATACAAGCCCTTGAGCAAAGACAATTCAATGTAGAGTGTACCTAGACTTGAAAATGATGATAAAATAGATCGAAACCTTAGAACCTCAATAATACTTTTTAGAGAATTAATTTTAGACTGATAAACAATTGATGGATATAGATGATGATTACTTTGATTATAGATGAATTTTATATATAGGCTTATTATGGTTTGAATTTAAGATTATTGGCATGAATAATTAGATAAAATAAAAATACAACTAACACATGAATCTAATAAACTAACATACATATACAAATGCTAAAAAGATGTGACCACAAAAAGACATGGCCGCATAAATATAGAAAACAGAGAGAAAAAATACACTCATAAGTATAATAAAAACATGGCATAACAGAAAAAATGAAGAAAATAAGACCATGAGATCACACAAATGATAATAAGAAAGATGGACAAATGTTAATAAGTCCTTAACTCAAAATAATTATCCATATGTACAAAACAATGTTAAAACATTATAATAAGAATATTTATACTAAAATTGAGTGTTTATAGTTAAAAATAATCAAATAGATTGTAACATCATTAAAAATAGACTAACAATTGCTCTGAGGGTGCAAGGAATGCCAGACAGAATGTAAAAGTTTCTTCTTTTCATTTCAATTGTATATTCCCCTTTTAAGTAGGATGTGGGCACCCCCCAATACTCGAGACTTATATCTACCAACCATCTCTACCATTTATGACATATTCTTTCAAATGGTGACTCCTCTACCTCGATATTCACATTGTATCACAGATGATGTCCACTTATGCACCCATGTGGCATGTACTTTGCAAAACTTTTGATATTCATTTCAACTGCAACGAAAGGAACAAGATAAACTCCATAACCTCAATGTGTTGCCCCCACATCAATGTCATTGCATCGTTGATTCAATTCACATATTGGATGTGGATTCTTTTAAATCAAATAGAAAATAGTCAATGAAAATGGTTCTTCATCAACCACATCACACTGTCAATTTACACTCTTTCGCTTTACAATAACCCTCTTACCAATATTGAAACTAAATAAATACATAAATAAATAAATAGATAAATTACATATTAATATTACATAATATATATTTTATTATCATATTCGATTATATAATATGTTTTTAAATATATTTTTTAAATAAATATTATATATCATATTATGCTTTCACGATAGATTTCTCCAAAATGCCGAAAAGATCGAGTCAATAGTTTTCTCAACAAATTAAATACAAATATATTGCAAGACGACCTTGGGAGAGAACGCTGTGGCATGGGCTAAAGTGTCCTCCTCACACATTATAGACGGATCCGGAGCACCCAATGGTTTACATTGCCTGTGCTATCATTTGAAGACAATCAAAGGGAAGCATCACGGTACCGTTATCGCCCAACATGTTTTTTTGGGGCTGTGAAGAGCATTGGAGAGCTGAATGGCCTTGATGTTGCTGTTGTTCTTATAGGTTTCGTTGCGTTTTCATCTTTTCATACAGAGAAAGCTGCAGTAGAAAAGCATTATGTGGCTTCATGTTGTTCTTCCTTCTGCATCTCAACGAGCTCTACGACTGATTTTCCGATGCCGCTATACAGATTAAAATGCGGAAGACGTAAACGCAGAAGACGTGGCGGATATGACAGTCAGGGATACGACAGGAAGGGCACTGACAGCTGTTTACACTGACTGGAATGATATCTACCAAGAAAAGGAAATTCATGATACATGTTGATCATAAGATAATATCTTCTACGAATTATAACATGCATACAATAATGTCAATGCATTGTTCATAATAATTTTTTAGTATACTTCATGAAAATGTGAAATTCCAACAACATTTGTGTCAAGATTGGTAATTAAAAATAAAGCAGTCGCACAGATGATAATACAATAATCAATGACTGAAATAATTATATATGGATACATTGTAGTTCTATGTGATCATTTTTAAAACCATATATTCATAAAGATCTAACATTAATGTTATTTCATTGAACCAGTTCTTATTATACATGGAAACAATACTTCTAAGAAAAGAATGAAACTATATTGTATAAATTTGGAGCTTCAAAATATTCATTACATTATATATTATTGACACATAATTATTATTTTAAATATGATAAATACAATGAAAAAGATTGAATATTAATTAATATCCAAAATTTTAAATATAATAAATACAGCAAAAAAAAAAAAAAAAGGTTTTAATGAGTGTCTTTCAGAAACTACCTATTAGTCATTAATTTCAACTTTAAAAATATAATAAAAATATATAAATCTTTAACAGGTTTTATTTTATTTTTTTAAATTATATTAAAAACATATACATAAATTTTACTTATTTCAATTTCATATATTTCTTATATATGATATCTCCAATATGTTTATTTATTTATCTTGCAATACATTTTAAATTGACCTTTATAAGTGTCACTCTAAAAATACCTTCACAAAGTGACTTGCATAAAATCATATAAAATATAAGCATAACATTTTATCATAAATTCTCATCCAATTTTATTACATTTAATTTAAATAATAAATTGACATATTTTTATTTATTTTTTCATTTATACCATTTAAAAAGTTATATATATATGTATACATATATATAACCTCTCCTTTAGATGAATATTCATAGTTGACAAGTTTGGTTTCCTTGGACAGTTTTCCACATCCAAGATATTATTAATAGCACATTTAGAAGACTATCAAAATGTATTAAGAGGAAACAAATAAGGAATGCGAAAGAGATGATGGACACTTACATAATGTGAGATGACAAGAAAAAATTACACCAATTTTTATTGAAGTTGATGTGAATTTTAAAAAATATAAAAATAATGACCAATTGAAGGGAAACAATGTATTAGTGGAGTTGATAAAAGGTAAAAAAAAATTATTCTTTGTGTGAAGCAAGGCCATCTTACTATGCATTACAAAATTTGAAAAAAATATATAGAAATTACTTTCATTTAATTATTAAATTGTGGGGAATGAAATAAAATATGAATATAAATGTTTCAAAAATAATTTTATTATAATATTTTTTAAATATTTTAAATATATGAAAATTTATAAGAGAATATTACAATAAAATATTTGGATTAAACTGATAAATAATAAAAAATGAAGCCAAGGCTAATTTGATCAAATACTTCAATTTTTTTGATAAATATAATGCACATAAAAAATATAAGTGGAAGGAGTTAATAAAGTACTTTCAAAAAATTCATAACACGATGATTGATGGCATGATTACTTATGAAATTGAATATACTACTGATCTTTTAACCTATAACTCAGTATTGAATAACTTCCTCATGGAGACTTTCAAAAAATTATGTGAGGTACAAAAATAATTCAAGTTTTATCATCTCATTCTTAGATTTTCAATATGCAAAAGAGCAGAAAATAATTTTGACCTACTTGATGAGGATGTGAAGACAAGATATCTAATATTTTTTAGACCAAATTACTCTAAAAGTGTAGACTACATGGTATAGGTTACTAGAGATATAATCATTATAAGGATATAGAAAACATAAAGAAACACAATGATGATCATTTGTATTGTGATATGTCATATTTCATGTAAGATTTAAAGATGCAAAAGAAGCAAACAATTATTATGGATGTCTAAACCAAAATTGAAAAACAAACCTAAATGTAACCTCTTTGTCACCTATTATTATAGATAACATAATTTATTTTTGAAAAGAGAAAAAAATATGAAAAAATTAAACATTTATTCTAAATGACTTTTTGGAAGGCAGTGTATTATAATTTATGAATAACTCACCATATTAACCACTTCCCCAAGGAAGGAGAGGGAATATAACAAATCTTCTCGAAACTATTCTCTTCCTCATCCTCTTTACGTCAAATTCTAAAGTAATCAATGAAAATAAAAATATTAACAACACATGAATTATTTATATTCATTGTATTCAATTTTTGAATTGCAATGAAACAATATAATAGATATGAAAAGATGGCATTAAAAGTGCATCATTTTTTATTTATTATGAACTATCATATATGTATCACAAACCTTAGTTCACAAATCTTAGTTATTATATTTATTTGGTATTTGTAAAATAAAATAAGTAATTTAAAATGATATTAATATTCGAAATTATTTTATACAAATTAATTTTAATTATAAACAAATTAATTAAAAAAAATTATTTTTAGATATCATTGAAAAATAATATTATCATGTATATTTTTTAATAAAACAATCCATCTTAAAACTATATTATCATGTATAATACTATATTTTTTAATATAGTATTGAAAAGAAAAATTACCCATCTTAAAACTTTTGATATTTTGTTAAAATCATTATTAAATATTTAATTATAAAATTAATAAATTTTAAATTATTTTTCTAGTTTTATTTTCAAACTATATATTAAAAAAAAAAAAGCCACACATTTTAATTGTTATAACTTTATTATATTTTATTTCCATTTAAATACATTATCATTTTTCATAGTTTTATTACATTCGTGTATTATCTAAAGAGAGTATCAAATGGTCATAGTAAATAATTTGAATTTTAAAGTCTCTTTGTCAATCAATGAGTTTGAAAGTCTCTTGTCAATTAAAACTAGCAATGTCCTCATTAATTTTATATAACAATGGAAGTAAAACACAAGATTAAGGTGTAAACACATTACTAATGGGAATCACCCTACATTAAACATTATCAAGTACTAATAGATGCTTTTCAGAAGGTGAAGCCTGCAGATGTCTTTTAATTTAAAATTAAAAACAACTCCAAGATTTTGTATAAACAAATTAAAGGTATTTACCGAGTGAAGGGTGATTTTTTTTTAAAATTTCACGACTCTTAAAAAATTTGCAATATGTTTATGTAGCCTTTACATTAAAATTATCAAATAAGTGAATGTTGATATATATTTCAACATTCACTTATTTGATAAGTTTAATGTAAAGGCTACATAAGCATATTGCAAAAATTTTAAGAGTCGTGAAATTTAAAAAAAAAATCACCCTTCACTCGGTAAATACCTTTAATTTGTTTATATGAAAGCTTGGAGTTGTTTTTAATTTTAAAATTAAAAACAACTCCAAGCTTTCGTATAAACAAATTAAAGGTATTTACCGAGTGAAAGGTGATTTTTTTTTAAATTTCAGACTCTTAAAAAATTTGCAATATGCTTATGTAACCTTTACATTAAACTTACCAAATAAGTCAATGTTGATATATATATATATATATATATATATATATACACTCTTATGTTCAATTCCATCCTCCATTAGACTGTTAAGAAATATAAAAATATATATTTTATGATGGTTGCTACCACATTTTCAGATGCTTCCCACATCTATTCCTGACAACAGTGATGGACATTCAGTCGACATACAAACATGTGTTCATTTCATGAAATGTATGACAATACTTTAGGTTGATTTAAAATTTATAATCATTAACATTTGTACATGTTAAAAAAAAAACTTAAATAAAAAAATAACAACATTTCAAATTACAATTTTATTTATAAATATTAAACCTTAAAATTATTCATAATGACATTAAATCGTGAGACTTAACACTGACCAGCATATAAAAGTATTAAATAATCAACATATTAATGCTAATCAACGTAAATTGACAATTTAATCTGAATACAAAATGAATTAACTTTGGGTTCTAATCGTAAAAATGAACTCCTGTTAAGCCTAGCCAGCGAGCCAAGATATTTCCATACAAAGGGGCATCTTATCATGTGATTTTGAACGTCGAGATATTGCAACGTTTTGTTTTGCTATAAAATCGCAATCATATAATACATCCAATTCCATAAACACGGACAAGGTATGAGAACGATCCTTATTTATTTTTTCTAATTTGATTAATGTAGTTTTCTGTAATGTAAACATAAGTTTTATTTTAAGATTTTTATGAAAAATATGAAGAAATCATTTCGTTTTTATTGATTTTTTTGGAATGGTCACAATGACCCTCGAAGATGGCTTCCGGAACTCTGGAAGTGCTACTAGTGGACGCTAAGCAGCTTCAAAACAAAGACATTCTGAGTACTCAACTTCCATTCCCTGCCTTTACATCTCTTGCAGTGTTTAATTGAAAGCTTGTCTGTCACACAAGTCAAATATTTATGATTCAATTTCCTTTCGGTTGATAAGATATGGTTGGGTGCAGATGAAATGGAACCCTACTGCATTGTCAAATGCAGAGGAATGGAACAAAGGAGCAGATCAAGTTATTTTCTTATGTAACTGAATTTGGTAGCTATCATGTGCGTCATCCTGGACAGCCCATTGACTGTCAGTCGGTGGGTATTAATCTAGGGGTTATCAACAGATTAGTTGGGGCTAAGGGGCTGCTCAGTTGAGAAAGCACTTAATGGTTTATATATATATATATATATGGGGGATTAACAAGTCTACATCTCATTTGAAATATAAGTGGGGTTTTAGTTTTTATACATTCATTTTATCAATCTGTCAATTTTATATTTTTCGTATATATAAAAATTAAAATTGAATAATTCAATATAAATGCATCCATTTTAATTATTACGAAAATTAAAAAAAATATAATTCATATTATTATTATTATTATAATAAAAATGAAACTTTGTTTTAATAAAAGAACTTGTTGCAGGTGTGGGTACCCAACCTGTATGGAACGAGGCATTTGTTTTCAACATAAATAACAGGGTTTATGATATTATCATCAGAATATTAGACAAGGATAGATTATCCACTGATGACTTTGCTGAAGAACGTAAGACTGCCTGTTCGCTTGATATATTCTCATATAAATCATCTTATGGAAACAAAAATAATCAATTATAAGTTAATATTATTCTTGTTTTAATTTTCGTTTATAAAATTCTTCTCGATTCAAAACTTTTATTTAAAAAAAATTATAAATTATATGACATTTGGAAGCTCACTACTGGATTATTATTAATTAGAGGTACAGCATCCCATTGGAGACTGTGTTGGAGATTGGAATTGTGCCACCCAGTGAGTACAAGGTCGTTCAATTCGATGGGGCATACTGTGGGGAGATTAAAGTCGGCCTCAAATTCACTCCAAAGGAAATAAAGGTGAACAATATACAGTAAAAACGTGATGGGAATTGATTGAATATATGTGCATATTGTATACGTGAGGAATCTAAATTAACTATCAATCAATTATTTATGTGAAAGGTTAATTTTAATTTTTTTAAATTAAAAATAATTTCATGTAGATAATAATTTATATTTAAGAAGTTCAAGTCTATTCTATTTCATGTATTAAATTATATTTTATATTTATCATTTTTATAAAAACACTTCTCATAATTTACAATTTATATATTATATTTATAATTTTATAGATTTATAATAATCAATATATTAAATCTTATTTTGAAAATGTACATCAAATTTTGAATGGCACACGATAGAGATTTAAATTACTAGACCATCACTTAATCTTATTCAGTACTGACTTATATTCGGTTGGGTTTAGGATTAGTCAAATTTCAATGCAGGAAATGACGAGTTTGATACTGTCAAAGACTTTGAATAACTTCATATATACACTCCCAGACAAATGTTTTCTTTTGAGGCAGATCAACATACAATTGATGGTGAATTAAGTAGTGAGATTCCACAAGAGAAATTTGTGGGATTTAATTTTATGTAGAAGAGAAAAGAATTAATTTTCATATGTTTCTCTATAATGATGACAATTGTTGTTATAATGATGTAATTAAAATGTATTTTTTACATCCTAGAAATATTATATTATATATTATTATGTTGAATATAAAAATGATTTAAATTATATATTTTTTATATTGAATATTTAATATTTAATCAAAATTTAATATAAAGATTAAAAATTAGATTAAATTGAAGTTTTTTAAAACACTCCCCTTAAATAAAATAAAATCACAACCATGAAAAATATCAAGCAATCTATGTTGTCTATCTTTAAAAAAAATATAAATATAAAATCAAATACATATTAATATTTATAACATAAGAAATTAATACTTCAGTGTTTTATTATCTTTAATTTGTTTTTTTATCATATATTTAAAATTTTACAAAAATAATTCTCAAACAATTATTTATAAAAAAAATCCATTCTTATTTTCATGCAAATTAAAAATAATTTTACAAAAAAATTATATAATAAAAATAATATGTATTTAAATTAGAAATTTCTATTATAATTTATATTTAAGAAGTTCAAATCCATTCTATTTCATATATTAATCTTTTTTTCTAATTAAAACTTAAACTAGCCAAAAGTAAAATGAAGCCAGATCTCCTGATATTTTTCAGAACATGAACAAATTAGGACACATAATTACCGAGACATCTAATCACTTAAATTTAACAATAAACCTAGCCATGCATATTATCAAAATTGTTACAATGATATGTCAAGATTTAGCAGTCTGAATGTTGAATATCATGTCACAAGTATCCACTTCATATCATGCTTTTGAAGGATAACCTTCAAAAAAGTGATGATGATGACTGTGTGATCAACATATACATTTCGATGATTAATGTAAAGATTGAAAGCATCTCCATCAAAATAAGTATTCATATGTTTTGAACCAATAATTTATTAAGATCTCGAATATTCATGGCACCCAATCGTTTGCAAGTGGCCTACTAAAAACATCTCCCAAGAGATCAGTCGGTTGTTGTTGTCATAGAAAAATCATTAGAGAGAACTACATCAAGAAGGATTAAGACAATGCATGTAGATGTATCACTATGAAATAACCTCGAAAGGTAACATTTGTTCCCTGAATTCTGACAGAGTTATACATCAACAATTATTAATGTAACATCAAAAGGCACACAAATGAAACATGAAGCTATAGTATCCCATTTTTATGTCCTATGAAACATGAAGCTACAGTATCCCAGAATCATGTCATTTTCTTTACATTATATCAATAATTATTAATGTAACATCAAAAATCACACCAATGAAACATGAAGCTATAGTATCCTAACAATTTCATACATATCGACACAAATTAATTGAAATAATAAAAAATAAGGTTAAAAAGAATATTTTGTATAGGGGAAACTTTATAATATTCAAATGAATATACCACATAATGTTGGGTGATTGGCTATCATGATGTTATTCAATGGATGGGGAAGATAGTTTAACCTTGAGTATTAATAATATTATAGAGTATTGCAGGGAGTGACCCAATATACATGATGCCCAACATGGAATGAATGATTTGTGTGATACAATACATATTTATATCATAGAATAGATTGATGTCATTTTTATATATATATCATGATGTTATATTATATATAATGAAATTTAAGTATGGGTAATTTGATGTCTTAGATGCTCAAATCTCAATCTATATATGTAAGTAATACAATTTCATCCCACCTTTTACTCTCCTTTTTGGTTATTTGTTCTAATCTGTGGATTTGGATACTCACTCTCTCCACAGTTTGGGTGTGGATTGCCATTGATTATTTGGTGGTATATAAAACAATATTAAACAATGCTCACAAAATGAGAGCTCACATAGTCAGTTATATACTTTGATTTCTTATAAAAATAAAAGTTCTTATTCAAATGTTAGATGTTTGACATAGTTATACTTAATCTTTTTTTTTTTTTAAATAATTTTGGAAATTAGACTCAAAATGCTATAATTAATGTTTTTACACCATACTTGAATTTTGAGTGTAGCCATCTCAAATTATCTATAGAATTTTAGATTTCACATTTTTTAGGAAAATATGTCCATAAGTAGGCCCCTTTTTGTCCCCCAACTTTATTAACTTACCCTTAAGATTTCCTTATTTTTTTAGTTTTAAACTAGATGCATGTTACATTCAAATTTAGTTTTATCAAGTTGATGAACTAAAAAAGCTTTAAAACATCTTATTAGTCCTTGCCAAAGTAGGAATTGTATATATTTCACCCCACCCAATAATATTTTATCTCTAACTAATCATAATTAATCTATGCATATCATTCACTATTTTGTTGAGCTTAAATTACAAATTTATATGCAAATTCAATTATAAACAATTTTCAATACCAATACAGGGACTAACTGTGATGTAGCCTTGGTTATATAACACAACGTTGTGTATTCATTCATATGAAATGTTTTCATATCACATCATCATAAAAATAAAATATCATTAGTCAAATATAAATGTCTTCTTTTTATACTAAGTTGCATCATGTCTAGGATTAATAACTGAGTGTAGGTGCATCTCAAATTACAACTAGGTCATTTGAAAACTATGTATTCTAAACATAAGATAGTATTTATTTGGTTTCATAATACACTAAAGATTATTATCCCACATATACATGGTTTTGTCCTTGCAAGTTCTTTTTATTAAATTCTTTTGGCATGATGATAGTTTATATAGATGGGTTAATTGAGCCATAGGCCAAGGTTTTTTGAGTAATATAGCTAAGAACATAGGAAATGAAACCATAATCATTTGTAGTTTGTGCCCCACATTGGAATTAGTGTAAGCTTAATGCTAAGTGGCTAGGAACTTAACACAAAAATTTAGGCATAATATGGTTCCCTCTTAAGAATCCTAGAATTAGTTCACTTGGTCTTGGTATCTTGTAGAAGTAGCCTTGGTCATAGGTGAAGGTCCCATTATGCACTGCCCAAAATTTTATAGGGGGTTTGCCTTGTGTTAAAGTAGACAGTTCTGGGTACCATGTTGAATGACCTCAATTCCCTCTAGTTAACAAAAAAATAAAAAATGATTGCTTTTTGCCTAACAACTTATGGATAATATAGTTGCTTCATGCATAGCTTTAATACTACTATACTTTTTGAAACTGGCTTGGAATATTCTAGTTCTTTGACTCAAAACCTTATCTTATTCAAAAGTTAATATTTTCAATCAACTAATACATAAGGGGATGGTTAAATATTTAATAAACTATAACATGATAATGATTTATACTATATAAACTTTGTTGATACATAATTATATTTGAATTAGATTTATTTATTAATATTATGGGAAAACATGTTCATGGATGCCAGAGCTATGAACCAAAACATGTAACATTTTGATTGGATCTATGAAACTAGTCAAGGACACAAATGGGGGGCCCAAATCCCCCTATAATCCATATATAGACATCACCAACTACACTAACATCACCAATGGCCATAATCGACCTCACTAACATCATTAATGGCTACAATAAGCCTAACATGCCTATCAAGATTTAAATCTGGGTGGGGCTAGACACAACCAATCCATTTTACCATTCACCTACATCTCATCCATAGTTTAATTGACTTTGTTGATATCATTAATTATAATGTATTAAAACTTCAATTGATATAAGAAATCATTCATCATAGTCCTAGTGTTTCAATGCAATTGCCTTTTTTCAATATCGTGAATCATTATTGAAACCCTAATCTTTTAGTCTAGGTAAAATTAGGTAGTAATAATATATAATTATACTTTGTATAGAATCAATATTATAATAAATCTAAAACTTTGATTATGTGGATGTAAGCCTAGTGAATAGTTATTGTATAGTTTATAGGGGGTTTACCTTGTGTTAAAATAGACAACTCCATGTATTAGGCTAGAGGGCCTCAATTGCCTCTAGTTAACAAAAAAAATAGATTGTTTTTTGCTTAGTTATAATACTATTATACTTTTGAAATTTTGGCTTAGAATATTCTAGTTGTTTGAGTCAAAACTATATGTTTTTGAAAAGTTAATATTTTCAATCAACTATAACATACGAAGGTGGTTACATATTCATTAAACTATAACATGGAATTTATTTATACTATTGAGAATTTATTTATACAAATTTTAATTTTAATTAACCTTTATTATTATTATTATTATTATTATTATTATTATTATTATTATTATTATTATGGGCAAACATTTTTACAGAGATTGAAACTATGAACTAGAATGTGTAGCATTTTGATTAGAGATATGAAACTAGCATGGGACACAAATGGGGACCCAAATCTCATTACAAGCCATATACAGACATCACTAGACACAATAACATCACAAACAATCATAATTGACCTCACTAACATCAACAGTCATTATTGACCTAACATGCATATTGAGATTTTATCTTAGGTGGAGCTAGACACAACCAATTTGCCTACATCTCATAAGTGTTATAGCTGACTTTGTTGATAAAATTAATTATAACATATGCAAACTTTAGTTGATATAATAAATCATAACATATTAATACAAGTTCATAATAGTCATAGTGTTTCAAGAAAGATAGCTTATTTCAATATCATGAATCATTATTGAAACAATAATGTTCTATTCTAGGTAATAATATTATAATGATACTTTCTATAAAAAAATAATGTTCTAATAAATTTAGAACTTTTATTATGTGGATGCAATCCTAGTGTGTGTTTTTTGTAGAGTTTATAGGGGTTCAACTTGTGATAAAGTAAACAACTTTGGGTATTATGATAGATAACCTTGATTCCTTCTAATTAACATGAAATAAAATAGGATTACTTTGTGTTTAACAACTTAGTGGTAATATAGTTATTTCATGCTTAGTTATAATACTATTATACTTATAAAATCTAGCTTGGAATATTCGAGTCATTTGATTCAAAACTATATCTTATTGAGAAGTTAATATTTACAATAAACTATAACATATGGAGATGGTAAAATATTCAATAAACTATAACATGGTCTTGTTTTATAATATTGAGACTTTGTTGACACAAATTCATATTCTAATTAACTTTATTTTTTAAATTATGGGTAAATATTTTTACAAAGACTAGAGTTATGAATTGGAAGGTTTAACATTTTAATTAGAGTTATGAAACTAGTCTAGGATACAAATGGGGGGCCCAAATCTCTATATGTGTCATATACAAACATCACTAGTCACATTTACTTACCAACAATAGTAGCATGAAAAGAGCCACAAGGAAAAGCCCAGAAATCCCTAATCGCATTGCATCAATTCCTAATTATTTTGAGGTGATTTTTGAAGATAAAAATAGGGAGGTGGAAAAGCATGCAGATCTGGAGGCATTTTTGTTCTCTGATGTTTTGGAGGTGAATTGCACTAGTGCAAAGAATTTGTAGGATGACCATGAATTAGTTATTGTAGACACCTAAAATTTGCCACCAATGGCTTTATATGGGACTTTAGACCAATTCTTACCAACCTTTACAAATCAAGCCTAAGAATCACTAAACATCTCAAATTTGGCTTCATAAAATATAATTTGGCCTATAGACCTATTAAATGGAGCAAATGCACACATACAATTAAATCAAATCTTTCAAAATGCTAAAAATCATAAATAAAATTAATTAAAATGCAAAATCAAATTAAATTGCCTAATTTAACTATCCATGAGCAATTAATGAATTATCAAAAAGGAAATTAAAAAATCAAATAATATCCTAGAAATTCATAATTACCTTTTTATGAGTTGTCAAATATAAAAAAATATCCCAACATGCCTATTCATTATTGATCATGACCATTTGACACCATTTAACTCTAATGGGGTTAATTAACTCACTAACGTTAGGCTTGAACCCATTCCAAACTCTAACTGTAATCTAACTCACCTTGGGTTGGGGTTAGTTTCTAAACCTATAAATACAAGCCTAGACCTCTTCATTTAGAGAGTTTGAGCATAATGAAGTTATAATGCAAAATTTTGTGCATGATTCAAAGCTATAGTGTTATAATGCTAAAATCATAAGCCAATCCACTTTGAGCCACATCAAGCCAAATCCATAAACAATGGTGCCAAGAAGAGAAGGAGCCACACAACTCCATTAGCCAATGACTTCTTGAGCACAAGATGAGCAATCCAAATGAACACATCATTTGGAGCATTCAAGGAAAGTAAGAAAATTTTAAGTTATTTTCATTTTAGTTCAGCTTTATCATTTTTTTTTTGTTCACTAAGCTCCCCCTATGATCTAGGCATGGAGGTGTTAAACTTTTTATTTTATTTTTTATTTCATTGTTTTATATGAAAACTAATACTTGATCTAACCTCCCCTCCATCATTAAATTTATAGCATCATAGTTGCAAGGGCACATTTTGTGTAAATAGGGGAGATAGTGGTAAAGGATGCATCTATAAAACATAATAGGACTTCAGTGAATAGGGATGTGATGGTAGCAGCTCAGATCTGCATAATGAATGGAGTGATGCAACATCCATTTACTACTAAAGGGTATGGTGTTTCTTTTGACAAAGATATGCTTAAATGTCTTACCAGAGTAAAAAGAATATAGATGCGGTGGAGTTCAACAAGGCATAGGAGGATGCAATCAAAGGGGAACCATGGGACAAAGCTACAAAAGATAGCTTCACTCTGCAACTCCCTTATAGGGTTTTGAACCTAAAATCTGAGGAAGGTGTCCTTCATAATCTATGATTGTGGCAAAGGTGAAGCAGGTTATTTCTAAGCCATTGATACCTTCAAGATTGAACCCCTCTTTCTCCTTTGAAGGAGAGTCACTTTAGATTATTTTGGAAAGAGAACAAACATTATCAAATTTGGGGATGATTTACAAGTTTTCCAAATTATGGCCAACTCTCCCAGATCTGAATGTATGGATTAAGGAGAATTGGTTACCTCTAATGGAAGGTAATCTGCAAATTTTTCCTTGTTCAAAAGGATTTTTTGTAATTATCTTTGATTTAGTGAATGATCTGAATTTTATTTTTCAAAGGCCTTTTTGGTCTTGGAATAATAATGTCCTTGCCTTTAAACCATGGCCTCCATCATTTGACACTCACACTGAGGGCTTTGATATGCAACCGATTTGGATAAAGATGCCATTTTTACCCTTGCAATATTAGACTGCTTTCTGTTTCAAAGAAATAGGGGATTCATTAGGTAATTTTTTAGTCATGGATTCCAAGTCCATTCACCAAACTACGGTTTCTCGAATATTAGTGAATCTAGATGTGTCCAAAGAGCTTCTTGAGTTCATTGATTTGCAAGTACAAGATAGAACTTGGAAGCAATCTCTTGACTTTTAGACCTTGTCCTTTTGATGTACAAATTATTTTCAAACAGGTCATCTCGCTTCTTCTTGTAATATTTCTAAGTGTACAATGAAGATCTCATGGTGGAAGAAATCTCTCCCTAAGAATCAAATGGTGGAAAAGAAAGCAATAATGAAGATTCAAAGAGTGATTTAGAAAAAATAGACGAAGAAATGGTTTTGGCTCAGAAATAAGTTGTAATAGTGACAGAAATTTCTTCCTCCTTGCTGAAGGAAAACAAAGTTCAGACAAATTTATATGAGGATTTTAGTAGTAATCCATTGGATCAATCAGAACCTTCTTTAGAAAGTTTCATTCCTATTCTTCTTGAGGATAGGGGAAGTGGATTATGGTGGGTAACAAAAAGAATGATATGCATAAGAAGGATTTAACACCTCTTAATATGACCCTCAAATTGCAAAGGAAAAAAAGTTTCCAAAGGTCCTGATACATCTTTGTTTTGTGTAGCTTATGTAGAATTTGCTGCTTATTTGTTATTCTTGTAGTGTTGGTTGCTTCTCTGCAAACACTTTTGTTATATCTAGTTTTGAAGACCATGTTTGTAGTTTATATTGTAAAGGGTAGGGTCCCTATTTTCAAAAAAATCACTTTTACCATTAATAAAAAACATCACTGATGGTCACAATCGACCTCACTATCATCATTAACGACTATAATCACCATAACAGATCTATCAATATATAAACTTGGGTAGAGTTGGACACAACCAATCCACTTAACCAATTCATGTACATCACATCACTATTTTAATTAATTTTATTGATATAATTAATTATAATATATGGAAACTTTAATTTAATTGATAGAAAAAATATGTTTTAAAAAAAGTTCATCATAGTCATAATGTTTCAATATAATATAATTATATTGTTTCAATACCTTAAATCATTATTGAAACCTAATATTTTGTTATAGATAATAATATTATAATGATACTTTATATAGAGTCAATGGTCTAGCAAGTTTGGAACTTTGATTATGTGGATGCAAGCCTAATGTATAGTTCTTGTATATATATATATATATATATATATATATATATATATATACACACACACACATTGCTATCGTTTGCTTACGACTCCATCTTTGGACTACGGTCCATTTGGGTTAAATGATATAAGAATCTAAAATCTTAAGTGTGGTAAATGATATAAGAATCTAAAAACTTAAAACTTTTGTTTTTTGTAACCTTGTGCTAGATGCTTGTGTGAATCAAAAATTAATGTCATCCATGCTAGACGCTTATGTGGATCAAAAATTTATGAGACTTGGATGATATTACGAAATTATGTTTAATTGTATTTAAATTTGACTAACGAAGCATAACGTAGATGGACTTAATGAGTATGCTTTTGAATTAATTTATGTATTTAATTTATATCATAACCTTTGTGGAATTAATGAATGTGCTTTTAAATAAATGCATGTCCTTAATTTATATCATAATCTTTGTAAAATTAATGAGGGTGCTTTTTATGTCTTTAGTTTACGTCAAAAAACTTTGTGTAATCACTTTTTAGGTGAATTATGATATTTAAGTTATTATATTTTATTTTTTCTTCAAATTTTATCAACAAATTTTCTTGAGATTATAGAAAGTAGTGATCAACTAAATACACTTGTGTAAATGTTTTTTTAATTGAATAATGCAAAAATATTATAGTAATTGATGAATTAGATTTTTTTATTATTTATATATAATTTATTAAAAAAGTTAAATCTTACAAATAGTAAACTCTAGTTAAAACAATTTAAGCTTTGTATTTTTTATCTTTAAAAATATATAAATTAACATTTAGGACTATTATTATAAGAGTATAATACTTTTAAACAATAATAACCGATGAATTAGATTATTTTATTTTTTATATATAATTTATTAAAAGAAGTTAAACCTTACAAATAATAAACTCTAGTTAAAACAATTTAAGCTTTGTACTTTTTATCTTAAAAAATATTATTATTATTATTATTATTATTATTATTATTATTATTATTATTATTATTATTAGTAGTAGTAGTAGTAGTAGTATTATACTTTTAAAACTTTTGATCTCGTTCTTATTTTTGTGAATTTTAATTTTAGAAAATATAAGTTTTGATTAATTTTTTTGTTAATCCTCATTTAATAAAGAATTATAATGTCTCATTTAAATGGTATGGGACACTTGCACTCTTTTTTATTATTCATATATTATTTGATGATCATTTGCATGTTAAGTCATGATTTGTTTAAGGAGATCAACTATTGCTTAAAATTGATAGGAGTCTATGACATGATTTTTTAATTTACTACCAAATGGTGAGAAATTTAACAACAAAATTTAGGGATAATATGGTCGTTTCTTGAGGGTATTGGAGTTAGTTTACTTGGTAGTGGTATTTTTTAGAGGTATCCTTGGTCATAAGTGAGGGCCCCATTATGTACCATTCAAAATTTTATAGGGAGTTCACCTTGTGTCAAAGCATACATTGTTAAGAACTGGACTGAATGGCCTTGATTCCCTTTAGTCAATTAATATATATATATATATATATATATATATATATATATATATATATATATATAATTACTTCATTCTCAACAACTTAGGGATAATATATTTTCTTCATGCTTAATTATAATACCATTATACTTTTGAAATCCAACTTGAAATATTCTAGTTATTTGATTCAAAACTATATCTTATTGAGGAGTTAATATTTTCAATCAACTATAACATATGAAGATAGTTAAATATTTAATAAATTATAACTTAGCCTTGATTTTTATTATTGAGATTTTGTTGATATAAATTTAATATTTTAATTATTTTTTAATTTTTAATTATGGTTAAATATTTTTATAGCGAATGAAATTATAAATGAAAATATGTAGTATTTTGATTGGATCCACAAAATCAATTTAGGATACAAATGAAAAATCCATATCTTCCTATAAACCATACACAAATATCATCATTTATACTAGCATTACTACTAGTTACAATTAATTTTACTAAAATTATCAATGACCATATTTAACCTAATATACTATCAAGATTTAAATATAAATAAAACTAAACAATCAATTAGCATACATCTTATCAATATTTTAATTGATTATTTATCTCGAACTTTAATTCATATAATAAATCATAACATATTGAGAGAAGTTCCTCATAATCATAGTGTTTCAACGTAATTATCTTGTTTCAATATCTTGAATCATTATTAAAACCCTAATCTTTTATTCTAGGCAATATAGGTAATAATATTATAATGATACTTTCCTATAATTAATGGTCTAATAAGTTTAGAACTTTGACTATGTGAATTCAAGCTTAGTGTTTCTTGTAGAGATATAGGTATATTTAGGTTAGAATACATAGATACCTTGGACTAGGCTCCATTTAATTTAAATGATATAAGAATCTAAAATCTTACGTGTATGTTGAAAACTTTTATAATAGATGCTTGTCTGCATCATAAATTTATGTAAATTGGATGACATTATGAATTGATGTTTAGTTATATTAAACCTTGATTGAAACTTAATATGGATGGATTTAACGAGTAATATATTTTTATATATTAATAAAATAAATATACAAATAATTCATCAAAAAAATAGGTGATATGAAAGTACGTCTCAAACATTAAATTAGGTAAAACCTAAGAACGAATGTGTTTTTGAATCAATAGATGTATTTAATTTATATCATAATTTTTTGTAATTAATAAGAGTATTAATAAATTTGTATTTGAATCAATGTATGTCTTCAATTTACATAACTTTTGTGCAATTAATAAGTATGTTTTTAAATTAATGAGAGTATTTTTGAATAAAAATTGCATAGCAATTTGTCCTTGTTTTTATATTACGAATTGTTTATGTTTGAGTTTATGTTTAATTATAATTAAAACTTATTTTAATAATTTAAACTTGATATTAAAATCTTAATATAGTATAATTTCTTATTGTATTTTGATTTTGTTTAGTAGTAACACTTTTGAAGAGGTTTTATCAAACTATCTATCTAAACTAAAATTTAAATAGAACAATAATTATGGAAAGCTGAAAAGCAAATGCATAAGGTTGAAAATGAATATGTCAATATCATGTGAAAATTGCAATGACGTTTTCCTTGTAAAAAAAATTGTTCTTTTTAATTTGTAGCTTTCATTATTGTTATAGTAGCTTGCATTTTCTTTGGTTATGAATTTTTCTTATGTTTAACAAATAAGTACTTTTCTAAGGAAAAATTTAATGTCATGTGAAAATCTTTCTTTGTACTGCATTCTTTTCCAGTGACCTAGAAATTATATATGGTAAAAAATGAGGTGGCAATAGATTTTTGTGTAAAGGGTTTATTATTAACTAAATTTTATTTTCCATTGCAAATTTTATGTCCAAAAATTAAATTAAATTATTATTTATCATTATATATTTTTTTAATTATAAAATTTTTATCTTGTTCTTTGCTACAGATTTATTTCTTGTTAAAAATTGCCCTGTAGTATTCAAATTTGATCATTGTTTTGCACTCCCCACTCCCTGCCATGATGTTTTAGTTAGTTACTCAAGTATGTATAAAGCAAAAACTATGATGCAAATTTGATAATAGAAAAAAAATAAAAACACAAATACTATAAAATCAATACCTCAACTTCAAAAAAAATCCCTGAACAATGCAAAAAAAATATAAATGATCTTCCTTTAATCACATTTTACATTATAGTTGGTTTCAAACTAAATTTTTAAGCCTACCTAAAAAACCTATGATGATATAGTTTGAAGCTCAAAATCTAGTACAAAATGACAAGAAACAAAATTCAATGAAGTTATAATTAACTTTGAATTACAAAAGGCAATGAGAACACACTTCAATACAAATAACATAGAGTGATGTATAATCTCTATCATGACCCACAATAGTTGGTAAGTGCACTGGTGCATCTAGTTGTCATCTAGTGCATTTCATAACTTAAGAGTAACACCTCCATTGGACTAGATTCTACCTTTAACATGGAATAAAAATTAACATAAAATAACAACTCATTAACCTACATGTCAATGGATATTTTATTGATGCCACTATTAAGGCACCCAAATGCTACTTGGAATTGTCCAACCTATATCACATGTCTAGCAGAGGCAAATCAAACTAAAAATTAAAAAAATTAATAATAATAAAAAAAAAAAAAAAAAAAAAAAACATAGAAGTAATCGTATGAGAGGTTTTTATGTTTTTATTTTTAACTGTAAATTCCCTACCTACCTTTATGAGTCAATGGCCCACTCAGTGATTTTTTAGTCTATATGTTCATCAAAGTGTTGTAAACGGTAGAGACACATGATGGATTCTTATGCCACCACCTAATGGATCTCCTTCTTGGGTAATGTTTTTGTGTTTGTTTATTGCTTATGTTGGAACCTTACAACCTTTGGATGGTAGTAAAGGAACATGTAATATATTAAATTGTTCACTTTGAAAACTTTTGGGGTTCTAGGATGGTTAAAGGAAAAATATCCACGTTATGAAACTAGATCTATAAATTTAAATAGTAGATGGTGGGTGGATAGTATTAAAAAAATCCTTCTTCAAGAGTGTTTGGCATCTAATGTACTTTTGATCTAGTGGGCAAGTGGAATTGGTATTGAAATGTTCATACTTCACATAATACGAAGCAACACCTAAAATGGGGCACTTGAGCCATTGTGATCATCATAATTATTCTAATAATGTATCTTTCTCATTTTTACCACTTGATACAATCTATAAATATAGAGGGGGGATTAATTATAGCCCTAAAAATAACAATGTGGTGATAAATATGAGCTGTAAATGTGCATCAAGAATGGAATGTGAAATGTATATGAAATAAAATAAAGATGACAATGGATGGTTGATGGTGTTGATATAAATATAATACATCCTATATCTATAGAGATAAACATATTTGATGTAGATAAATATTTTTTAGGTCTATAGATCGAGTTTATAGGAGGGTCAATAGCAGCAGTAAGGGGAAACACTAGGATATGGTGCCCAAAATAATGGTAATATGTAGTAACCATTTCAATTATTGATTCAATCCATATCATTTTTAGCATTGTATTATTTTGAGATGAGTGACAATTCCTCAAACCATTTGTATTCATTCTTAGTTTTTGAGTCATTATACCAACCAACTAGTAAAGGTAATGCTAAGAGGAGAAAATGCATAGAAAAAGGATGAAAATGGTATTCTTATATGGATCAAGGTTGAGAATGGTCTAAGGATTTAGTTGAACATGGATTTTATCTGCAAAATCATACTATCATTATGAATCCCTCAATGCCTAATGTCATCATTTTGTACAATTTTGTTCCAAGTGTATTGCTAACATCCTCTCACAGCATAACAACATTGAACTCCATGGAATAATCCCAAATAACAACCTAAGGAATATGCCATTATAAGACCCAGATATTATCCAAAACTTTGTAAAGTTTACGTCATATCTATTTCCAACTCTCTCATTGGTCGATAGTCTTGCAAGTAATGCAAAAGTGATTCATTAGTCTCTAACACAAGTAGGGAAAGTAATGTAAGTCTTTAATTTACATCATAAATTTTGTGTAGTCATTTTCTAGGTGAATTATGATATTAAAAAAAAAAAAAAAAAAATTCCAAACTTTATTGTGTTTTTAGAATGTAGAGGTCAACTTAATAATTTTTTTTAATTCATATCAACCAACCTAATAATCAATGAATTAGTTTCATTATTATAGGTAATTTATGAAACTAATTATTTACCAAAAAAGTTAAATATTTTAAATCATAAACCTTGGTTGAAACAATTTAAAATTTTGTATTTTCATTCCTTAAATTATATAAATTAATTTTATGACTATTACAAGGATATAATACTTTGTAAACCTTTTTATCTTACTTTTATTGTTGCAAACTTTAATTTTTGAACTTATAGGTCTATGTGTAATTTTTTGTTTATCTTTGTTTATTGAGGAACTATAATGTCTCATCTAAATCATATAATGACACTTAGACTCTACTTTAAATTTCATGTACTATTTGATTCTTAGAATTTTCCAATAGGTGATCTTCTAGTAGAATAACCAAACAATTGGTAAGTAATGAAATTTAATACATCAGGTAATTATTGCATATCTTCTTGCATATTTATGAATACAAGCATGGTTATTGTCTAATATGTGATCTTCTAGTAGAGTGATCACACAAGAATTTTGTAATAATGATCATGCTTGCATTCAAAAATATGCAAGAATATGTGCAATAATTTTCTGATGTATTAAACTATATTACTTACCAATTGTCTACTCTATTATGATAGCCTAGTGAAGAGGAATATATAAAATGAGTATGGGGAGTGAAATCATAAGAGAACTCATTATGGGACTAAGTGTAATGCAATTTAGAACTCATAGTGGCACTCAATTGAACTCCAGGTGTAACTTTAAGTGTAACTCACACACTTAACCTCTTTATTACACCTAAGTAAGATGGAGCTAAATGTGTATGGATACTCCATTTAATAAATGAATGGAATAATGAATATCCTACACCAACACTCCCCTTAAGTGGAGCTTAGGTGGGTGGAAAATAAAAACATGGGCCTTGGAAACAAGGCTTGATGAGCGACCCATGTACAATACAACTCTCAAAAAGTGGAGTAAAAGGAGAAAACCCAATGGGAAAAAATTTCCCTCAAAAGAGTGAAAAAAAAGAGAAGTAGGACTAGAGATACCCACTCCAACACCCCCCTTAATCATGGCTTAGGTGGGTTGGAGAATTGGGTCTAGGCAGTGAGGCTTAATGAGGCACCCAAGTAGATAGAGATGGTCCTAGTATCCTATAAAATATGAAGGATGTGTGCCTCCACAAATAAGAGAGAGAAGGTAAGTTCAGAATGTTGCATGGTGAATGTTGTAGTAGGTCTATCTATGATAAATGTTATCTCTTATTTTCAAAATAAATAAACCCTATATTGTCAAACTATTAAATTCCCACTCAAGTGGAATGAATATAGGAATCATGATGTATATATTTGTAAAATTCTTTAAAGTCTCCCTACTAGTGCTCAAATATGCCAAGGTTTGATAAGGAATCACAAGCCTAACTATAAAAGATGGTAATAAGGAAGCATATAAATAAGGGGAGAGAATAGGAGGGTTTATAATGACCCTTATTACATACAAATAAGAGGAATGGCATGGAACATTCTCTAAAGGAATGTCCATGGGAAGAAGAGAGTAAGGCTCAACAACTATTGAAACTAAAGACTGGTCTACAAATGAAGCACTCAAATCTACAAGATGAATGTCCATAGGAGCATATGAGTAGTCAATACTCTTAATGTGTATACTCTCACTAGAGTCAGTAAAGTCCTTAGAAATGTAAGTCTATGAATTCTATATAAGAGAAAAAATATACACTTGAATGGATGTAAAGTTTGTAATGGGATAACTAAATTCTAGTAGAATCTCATCCTGTAGTGGGGGCTCGATAGAAGGAAGAGCACTATCTACCATGAATGTGTCATCATAATAAATAGAAGAAGAAGGGGAGAGTATAATAGTCTCAAAGGATACATTAAGAAGGGGAGGAGGAGGAGTGACATAAATAATATTAGAATCCCCAAAAATAATGTAAAGAGTGCTCGAAATAGTAGGACACTTTGTGTGCTCCACATGGTGGTGTAGATCCCATGAAATGTGTAAAAAATGACCATAGGCCATGTTAAAATAGTTAGCATAGTCATCATATTGACCTAGGTCAATAGAAGCAGTAATCTATCCATATAAGAATGGAATAAGTTCATGATTTGAGAGTGAACATTCCATGTACACACACCATGAAGCATAATTGAACTTCCTAAGAAGGACCATTGGTGTAGACTCAACCTTCCTCCTCTAGATTCAATAAAATTGAGTCATCATGACTAAAGTAAGACACCAAGTAAGTTCAAGACTACAAAATATAATTTGTAATGATTCTAAAATATTGCATGCTCATGAATGGGACATATGACACAGCCAAAAATATGTCCAAATGAGAAACAATTTTAGGAATAAATAAAAATAGTGTGAACATCTAATATAGATGACTATCACAATCAAAAATGCACCCACATGTGAGTAATCAATGCACAATATATAATTTATAAAGCAATAGGGCCCATAGTATAGTCTACCACCAAAAAATGGCACTTTATAATTTTTGTTAGTTTATAATACAAATAAAATCAATGGATTGGGAATGAAAAATAAGGCACTTTTACAAAAAAAAATGGCACTCTATTCTAAGTTATCGATCAAAAGTTATGACAAATTACATTTCCCATCATTAATAGCCTATTTTAATTAAATTTTCAAAAAAAAATTAAATGCTCCTAGGTTTACAAAAAAAACATAGCCTTACATATAGTCATTGGAATTTTAATTGACCTCTTCCAAGACAACACTAGATATTTAATCAATTTGTCCACTCACCCATATGCATTTTATGTATAAATAATGTTGTTTTGAGGGTAATTAACAACCAAAAAACATTTTGACTAAAATAAAGAATTTATTCATAAGTTGGAGGTGAGTATTATTGAACTAGATACCTCTTCAAGACAAATTCAAAGACATAATCAACCTACCTATGCACCACTATGTAAATCTCAATGAAGATAATTAAACTTGAGGAAAACTAGAAATATCAAGCTATTTAAAAAAAACCAATATAGCATGTGTGATTAGGGTACATATCAAGGTTAAGTGTAGCTTTGCAAGGAGAAAGGAAAAAATCCCTACCAAGTATCATACACATGTTTGGAAATTATTTTAATGCTAGTTTTGGAGCACCATTTGAATGAGGGAGAAAAAATAGATTGAAACATAGCCTAAATACCATGAGGATGCCACTAGTATGCCTTCAGTACATGAAAACATAATGAATAGGTCAATTTCATCAATATGTTTGATAAGATCTTGAATGTTTGATCAATGTGATCTCTATTTATTTTAGACTCCTACATTGACACCACATTTAACCAATCAAGGTCAAAGAGATGTAAGTCTGCCAAACACATATACATATGAAAAAAATTCTCAAAGAAGATTCCAAATGAGGATGAGAATGCCAAAACTAGAAGAGAGGAAGTGTAGTAGTGTTTCTAATCTAGGGTGGCATCACCCAAATAAAAGGTCTGTAATGAACATAAATGACATAAAAGTAGGTCCTTATAAATATCAAATCTTCCCCCTTCTAAAATGGACTTTCACATAAGCTTCCTAATCTTATCATCGACACTAAATGACCTCATATTAGAGGAAGTCACAAAGAGATCTTAATATGCTCCAAGGGTACCAGATAGGGTATGCCAAGAAAGGTGATCCACATGGGTGAGATGCATGACTGTGTAAGTACTTTTCCTTTCCAAAAAATAGGAGTCATGATCCCTATAATGTGTTCAATCCTTAGATCACATCCACAACCCCTTCCATCCACCTAAATACAAGTATATGAAGTGAAAAAGATTAGTACAGTGGTATTTGATTTAAAATGTCAGTTGTGTGTCTTGCATGCACCACTAATCAGGATGTAGAATGGAGAAACCGGGTCATGTGCATGCCAAATAGGTTCAAAATAATGGATTTTTATGAAAGAAACTAAGACAATGAATAAAAAAATGGGCCTTCATCTAAACTTGTCAATAATATCTACAACAAACCCTTTAAATGACCAATGCAAAAGCATGAAATGTCAATACAAACAATATGCATATTCCTCTTAATTAATTCAAAAGAATACAAAATAGAAATCAAATAAATTGGTGTTCATTAATAGAACATAAAGATCTGATACCATGTTGTAATTATCCAATAGTTGATATTCTAGTAGAGTGTACACACAAAATTTTTGTAACAATGACCATGCTTGTATTCAAAAATATGCAAGAAGATATGCAATAATTTCTTGATGTATTTAATTGAATTTTTTACCAACTATCTACTCTATTATAATATCCTAGTGAAGAGGAATATATAAAATGATTAGGGGGAGTGAAATCATATGAGAACTCATCGTGGGACTGAGTGTAACTCACTATGAAACTCATATGAGAACTCATAGTTGCACTCAGTTGAACTCTAGGTGGAACTCTAAGTGGAATTCACCCTCTCATCCACTTAACCTATTTATTACACCTAATTAAGTTGAAGCTAAATGTGTAGGGATAATCCATTTAAAAAATAAATGGAATACTAAATATCCCACACCAACATTGGTGATAATTTTCATGTTATGTCATGATTCATTTGAGAAAATCAACTATTTTATATGTGTATATACACAAAGTTGGGGGGAAATTATGTGGACATACCCTATAATGCATACATGTTATCATGTTATGGCTCAATAATTACCAATACATAATGTGTACATATTATGGGATAATATGAACATGTTATGGTAAGATATACGTGTTACTTGTGTGGTTTTTAAAGAAAAACTGTGGTTGAGGGCTACCATTTCATATTTTTCCAACTCCTAAGTATTATTCCATGATCAAATTTCTCCTCCAAATAACTCAAAACTTTCCATATGTCCATTGGAAAGTTTAACACGTCCTGAACTTCACAATTCCACCATGTAGACGAGGTAAGTGATCAAAAACTACACCTACTAACCTTGAATTTTGTAATTCTTTTATTTTTTACATTATTTAATTTGTAAATATTTTGTTTGAAACATCAAAATTCATTAAAATAGACTATAAACATCTTCCTAACCCTCCACCTAACCCTACTCATCTTATGGCTAACCCTCCACCTGACCCTCCTAATCCTTTGTCTAACCCTCCACATAACATTCCTAATCCTCTAGCTAAATCTCCACCTAGCCCTCATAACCCCCATATTCCTCCACCTAATCATCCTACAGTTCCACAAGACCTCCTAGACACCCAAGAGGATATAGCTTCACACACTATGGAAAACAAAATTGAAATTGAGAAAGTAATTAAGAGAATAAGGGATCCCACATCCACTAAAACCCATTGCACCTATATATCCAATAACCTAAAGTAAACATTGGGTCAAGTTGACTTAATAACAAGTTAAATTGATAGATGGGCATCATATTAGAATATTTGTATGGATTATTATGCTAGCAAATTATTAGCATGTGAGGTAAAAAAATAAAGAAATATCAAAAGCATCCATTTGTGTGTTATTCATTGACCCGACCACCAATGCACCATTTCCAATAATTTCCAAACTATTCCCAATCCATAGGTGGAAACATAATTTGATCAAAGCCAATTTATAGGACCGATGGTGGATGGTGTTTGATTATCTACCATGAAACAACCATGAGGTCCCATTGTATCTTTTGAGGAAACTCTATTTTGAATTTATCCTCAATGAGATTCCAAATTATTTTGATTACAGTGAGTTTTAGGGCCAAGAGAAAGTCTCTACGTAGGATTGACTAGGTGCACATCATACACCTAATCAACCTACAAGTATCCCTACCCAAAATCCACTTTATCTTGAGATCCCCTCTAATGTTAACAAGGTCAACACTCTACATGCACTTAGTGTGCTTACTAATACACTTATTTAGCATATAAGTAGGCTTTCAGTGATTGATGATAGAGACACTCCACTTAATTTGAATACTCAACCCCATCCTTATATATCTTTTGGAGTTATATGTATTGGACCATATGATGATGATGGCACTAGTGGTTCATAAGGGTTGGATGATATAGTGTTGAGTGAAGAGTTTTTGGCATGCACATTTGGTGTGTAGTCATCAACCACTACATGGACACATGTATATTTTAATATAAATGTCATGTCAAATTTAATATATATTTACAAATTTAAAATATAAAAATTAATTTAAGTAAAAAATGAATAATATATATGTAATTTTTTATGTTCCAAGAGGAGAAGGTGTCTTCATCATCACAGTCCATATTTGCAAGATATGACCTTATGTAACCATTGTTTATATATATGGAGTAAGTTGTTTTGCCCATCCCATATTGTATCTTCCTATGTTAGAATGACACCTTTTACTTATATAGAGGTAAAATTTTGAGTTAATTTTAAACTCTTGGTTTAAAAAAGGATTAAAAAAATCCATATATCTTTGATACTTTATAAAAAAAGTAAGTGAGACCTTGTTTTTTTTAGTTGATGTCTCGAATAGACACTTCTCCATCATTGTGAGTGGAGAAATCTACTAGCCCATCCACTACTACATCTACCTGTGTTAGCATGACACCTTATACTTATATAAAGGTAAAATTTTGACTTAATCCTACCCTCTTGATTTAATAAAGGAGAAAAAATGCCATATATATTTGATAATTTATTAAAAAAACTAAGTGAGATGTTTGTTTAGTTGATGTCTCAAGTAGACACTCCTCCATCACTATGATTGGAGACAGAGATAAGCATTAATTCAACAATATCATCTATATAGGCCTTCATAGAGGTACATATTAACTTGTAATTTTTAATTATAAAATTGATTATTTTTAATAATTTTGATACATACTTTCCCCAAAAATATAACTTATTTGAATGTATTGTGTATGCAGGGTTGTTCCATGACATCTGATATTCCCACTTAGATGATTAGTAGGGAAACTTTGCATGTTTCTTACTTATTTCAAATACTTGTTCATGCAACCTGTCACTGACCCAATTGAGTATCTAAATCAGATTGAGTGAGACCATGAAATTACAATAAGTGCATATTTAAATGTTTGAAATTATATTTTAAAATTAAATTTTAACATGGTTGCATGTATTTTATGTTAATTTTCTAATAATTCTTGTATTTGAATAGGTTCATCTGCAAGAGAGCTATGAGCGTAGGATTTACAATCAGACCTTGGATCAATCCAAGGCATTTAAGGGATGTCCATCTACTAGTAGGGCATCTCAAGGATGGTATTATTTGAGGAATGAAAATAGAGGGAGGCTAGTTCATGATTAGCTCACATCTTACATGATGTACTTTTTTGTATGCCTATATGGAAATATATGTATTATTGACATTATACACATGCCTATATTGCATTCCCTTAACATTTTATTACATTTTTATTTTCTAAGTCTTTATGGATTTTATTATTATATTGTAAAACTAATTTATGAGAAATGAGGTATTTTTTACTTGCATTATCAACAATAAAGTGTAATATTTGACCATTTATCCACATTTGAAAATTTTAGGTGTCTAGATCACCTACGATGCCTCAAAGTCTATCCAAAGTTCCCCTATGAATATAGGGCCCTTATTTTAGTATTCATCAAGTTAAAATTCACCCATTCTCATGTTCCTTATTTTCCACTTTAACTCATTTGACATCAATTTTGGCATACCAATATGGTCTTAATAAAAATCAATTGTTTATAATTATACAAGCATTTTAGTTCATTTCATACAAAGTATCACTACAAACACATGAGCATTCATAGTTAATTTTTAAGAACTCACAAACATTTTAGATAAATAAAAAATTATAAGCGAATTGATTATTTTGCAAAGATAGTATTTCATGTGGTATATTTTTAACACTAACCTAAGGTTTGTATATCTCTTAACTTAATTTCATTTATACAATTTAATGTTTTGATGTTTTTGCAGGGCCATACTAACCCTCAACACATGCCTCTAAAGCCCATTTTATTTTATTTAAGGTTCATATATTGTGACCATTCTAGGGCAAGGGGAAGAATTAATGTTTTCTTAGACACAAGTCTCTCAATGCACAAATAAAATCCATTAAGACCATATAAACACAATCACAAATTTATTTCAAAGAATGACTATCACATGTTTGAAGTACCACCAATGTTATGTAGATGTCAAAATCATTCATGACACATTGTACATTTGGATTTGTCAATTAGTTTCATAATTTTGGGTTAGGTCACTACCACTATTGAGCAAACATTTCAAAATTCAAACTCAAACAAACATCATTGGATTTTTATTTTTTCAAGATAAGTGATAACACCCTATGTGAAAGTCATGTGATAGTGGGAACAATCTAATTGGTCATATTATATGAAAAATCCTACTAATGATATTTTTCACTATGAATTTGTTTGTAAAACCTTAATCACCAATTCATGAAACTAGGCCCGTACCCATAAAATAATTTGTTTGAAAAAACTAAGTTTGATTTCTCTAATTTATTAACCATTCAAGTCACTAATAATACTTTATCTATGGTCTCTTCTAGATATTCTTATCCGATCTTATAGATCCACTTATATTGGTCTCTTAGTGATCCAAATTTGGATCTCAGTAGACTATTCATGTGTAATAAGATTCCACTATGCCTAATTATATGTAAGTTATGTTCTTATGAAACTTTTTTAAGACATTTAATTCACTAAAAATATTAATATTAGACATGTTTCTTATGCAAATCAATATGAGGGTGATTCAGACATCTTCATGGTGATGAGCTGGTAAGTTACATGCTCTTGGGAAAATAATATTTTGTAATAGGGGTTAAAATAGTATTTTATTTGTATATAAATTATATTCTAATTCCATATTTATATTCCTCTCAAAAAAATAGACAAGTTAAAAAAAATGGCACTCGATTTCAAGATCATGTGCAAAAGTTATGGTTGTTTTAAGTTGGTTTGAAGCTTTTGATTGTTGAACTCTGAAGCTTCAGACTATTGAACTTTGGATCTAGTCGAGAAAATGGGATTTGAAGTAATTTTTCATGTTTTGACTTCCTGAAGGTTCATTTCAATTTCTTGAGGGTTTATAAGGATGGAAAAGCATAAATATAGGCCACATCAATCATAAAATGGGAAGAAGAAATAACAAGAAGAGAGATAAAAAGAAGTTGGATTCACATTATGACCAATTTGAGTCTTAGTTCTCAGTCTCTTATTTTTTGTTATTTATATATGATTTCTTTAGTGTTGAGAGTGTTAGAAGTGTCATGAGACTGCATAGCATTTTTATATGAGTGTCAGATAGAGGAGTATCAATTATTATTTCCATAAAGGCCAGTTTTGGCAATAAACTTATATACTTGTTACAAAACATAGTGAAAGGGGAGTGTAAGTTGCCTCACTCGCTGGAGTTTTTAGCACCTTGGGTTCTCCAAGATAAATTTATGTCTCTATTGTGTGCTTTTCTCATCCATTCCTTTTCTTAATAAACTTGTTTAATATATTGTACATTACATTTTATAGACATGTGCATTTTTATTTTAGCATGTTGCACATTATCGAATAGTCATAATTCTAATTGTTAATCATCTATCTATTTAGCATCCATATTGGTGAAAATTAGAGTGAAGTATCCACCTAGCTTATGGACCACTTAGATACCAATGAGACTTATCATCATATCAGGGTCCTTTTAGCTTACAAGGACTATAACTCTTTTTTAAATCATCTATCACACTCCTTTATACTATTACACAAAGTTTCAGTGTACTCATAAGATCAGATGTATAGATATGACCATTTTTATTTATACTAAACCCTGATTACCTTAACCCCTATAGTTTTTGCAATATTTAGACTATTAGATTAGACATATAGAGTTTATTTAAAATATGTAACCCATTTATCATAAGAATAGGATATTAAAATAAGTATATGTCAAATTCTAGACCTTCTCTCTCAATCATTTTCTTTCTAAGGTCAATTTATCTTTATTATGTTTGTTTTAGGGTTTATATAGTTCTATGAAACTTGAGAGATTCTCAAAAAAAATTCATAGAGTCTAAGGGATATCTAATCATCCTAACACCTTTAGAGTAATGTAAACAACATTCTCTCACTTCATTAATAATATAACCAAGCTCATAAAAACCTTCATACATAGTAGTAATGGACTATGTATGAATGTATCATATCATGCCCATGTGTATGATAGGAAAATGACATGTGTTTCTATGACCCTAACATCCAAGTCTACTTGAAATTACATTTTCACTACCATTCAAGAGGGCAAACACACTAACAACAAATGGTTTCAAAATTTAAGTTGTTCAAGGACTCTATTTTTAGTGCTTCTTCATTGCAAGCTAGCACTAAAATCATGTCCATATGGGTGGATAATGTCTAAGACCATGTTCTTATCCTCCCATCATGCACAATCAACAAACCCACCACCCATTATGTCCTCAAGAACACTCTTCCTAATATAATAAAAATGCATAATTTTAGCCTAACTTCAGAAGTTCACAGGACAAAAACTATAAGTCATTTTTACGAACTAGAAGATCCCTCCTCTATGTGTATCAAAAATTTACTTTCACTCTATAGCACTTTGGTTGAACCTTCGAGATCAATTCATGGCATAACTTGTAGTAAAGGGTCCTAAAATGTAACTTTTAGGCAATGAAGAGACAACTTCTAGAGCTCCAATATGCATTTTTACATATAGGACTTATTATCCAAATTTCACTACCATAGGTGAGTCTAATAAAAACAATTTTTTTAACTCAATTTTAAATCTGTTGATAGTCTTGAAAGTGTTTTTCTATCTCATATCTTGTCTTGTCATGGTAAGTTGTCTTGTTGTCCTAATAGTGTTATAGGTCTCCTAGGGTGGCACATCCAAATATGAGGTCGTGGTCCCAAACATGACTAATCGATGGTCATTTATTTGATCCTTCATAGGGTGTTTAACAAAGTTCAAGGTAATGAGGTTTCAATATCCTATGTTTGCTTCTAGTCACTTTAGTAGAAGTCTTTATTTCCAAAGGTCATGAAGTCTATATTATAGCATGACAAGAGTGAAATAAAAGTATTTTAAGTCATTTAATGTTTGTGTGATGTCATGACATTTGTACTTGGTTGTACACCTTGCTTAAAGTGTTTTAAAACTCCTTTTCTAACATTGAGATGCTTTCGTAATTGCCCATTACTCATTTATGACATACATACAAGATATAATGAGGAAATTGTAAGGGAAAAGAGATGAGGAAATCTTTGGCACATTGTCACACTCTCGTATAGGTCAATAGAAAGCTTCATGATTGTCTAGTCCATCATCTCCATTAGTTTAAGAAGGAAAAATGGCAAGAATCTTGAATAAAACAATATTTTATAAGTCTTATTATAGGGATTTTCCATTTAAATGCCATTTCTAAACTTCTCCAAATATCATACTAGGTCCCTCATGTCAAATCCATGTTCAATAATCATGCATAAGCCTAAAGAAATCAAAAGAACTTCCATTCTCCCATTGATCTCTTGTCAAGATCATAATGGACATTTTAAGATGTTTGGTATACATAGGAGAGAGAAATTAAACACCCAACATATTTACCAAATATGGGGGGCCTAATGACCTCAAGTTTCTATGTAATAGTTAGGAGTGTAATGGGCTAGGATTTATGAACAAACGTTAAGAAGGTAGGGTGGTATAGAACCCTACAAAACCCCTACTAGATTAGTTGTCTTCAAATTTTGAAGCTCATTTAAAGAATTAAAGTAATGGGAGGGGATTTTGGTAGTCTTTAAAATCCCTTTTTATGATTTCCCAAACCTCACTTTGTGCGTGTGAGCTCAAAGATGCAAGAAATATTTAGTTTGGAGCAGCTGTAGGTTGAAGACCATGGGTTTTTTAATGTCCCAATGTACTATGATTTAAGGAGCGTCCAAAAAAATAGGTACTCAAATTCAACTCCTCCAAGTAAATTAATAGTGATCTCAGGTTTGGAAACTATATTTAAGTTTGCATATGCAAGAATGAAACAAAGAGATAAACCTTGCATTACTAGTGAGGTATGAAGATATAAAACCTCATGAGGATTTTTATGAATTAATTTAAAGAATTTATTAGGGATAAGATGACCAGAGAGTGATTCATAAAGAGTTTATAATTATGAAAATTGAAACCTATAGGTCTGTAGACCTATAGGTCTCCATTTTCAAGTAAATGTAGTGAGCCCTATATTGAAAGATGAGGTATGAGGACCAAATGAATGATGGAAGATATAGGAAATAGTTGTGTAAGTGTTTTTAGGATATAATAGGGTTAAATATCTAGTTTAATTACCATTCTTGGACACAAATAAATATTAGGCCAAGAAGGAACACCTACATGCCTGATTGGGACCTATATGTTTGCACCTTGGATATGAAGAAAAAGTGTATATTTTGCAATAATAAGGATGTTTGGAAGATCAAGTAGTTTTAAATAAATTTTTATATGGTTCCAAGTATTTATAAACCTCTTATTAAGAGAATAAAACCATCAAGGTGAGCAAAGATCTCTCAAACCTAAATTCTAGGCCTAATGTGTCCTATAGGCTTGAGTGTGGAAAAATGAAGAAGATTACAATTTATTGAAGAGAATTTATGAGTTATAGTGTCTCAAAATGTAAGTGATATGTAGGAGGAATATTATATTAAGTTTGAGCTCACTAAGAAAAGTATAAAGTGATAAATCAATCCCATCAGGGTTGTTCACAAAAGACTATCTATAAACCCTAGTATTAAGTTAATCAAGTCTTAATAAGTGGAAATGGATAGGTATATTTAGGTATTCATTTTCAAAAATTATTTGATTTATATTATACCTAAAATAAGTGTCTTAAAAATATAATAGTAACTCTTATCACTCTTGATAAATAATTAGATCTCTTGAGTTCTTATAGAGTCTTTCAATTCTTGAGAGGCTATTTTTATAGGCTCAAAGATTCATTGAAACTTTGAATGAGATGCTAAGCATGTTGGGAGAGGTGAATAGGGTTGTTATAATTAAAATAAAATAATTGGTTCATCCATTAATATTGAAAATTATATAAATAATTTTTAATAGGGGAGACTACTCCAAAACCCTCATGCCACCTTGGGAAGAGCTTGAGAGACCTTAGTTTTTTTCTTGGATCTCAATGTTAGGATCTAACAGCATGCATGGCTCAAGTTAAAATATCTAAATCCTAGATTTGATACCACTTGTTAGGAAAAACATATCCTATAATACAATTAATTAATGCATTACAAAATAGGCTATAATAAAACACAACACAAGAGAGAACACATTACACAAGATATATGTAGAAACCCTTGTAAATCCATTAAGGGAAAAAACCATGGGGTATTGGTAGATATATAATTCATAATGACTCAAAAAATCCTCTCTTAGAACATCATCCTCTCTACAACTCCTTTCAATGCTACAAACCAATCACTTAGGTGAGCCAAGCTTACAACTAAACCTTCCAAGCTCTAACCTCCAAGCTGAAACATGTAACTCCATATAACACTAACATCCATAGCATCTAAAGTGAGATCCAAAGCATCAACCTCCATATCCAAACATGATCTGAGCTAACAAGCATCTAGGCTTCAACCCAATGGATTTCCATGCTTAGAAAAAAATCATAACATGCTTACAACTAAAGCATACAAGGTGAGCTCATGACTTCGACCTCCAAACATAGAAGGCCAAGGATTACATGGATCCACAATGGGAATCTATAAGGATTACATTTTGGAATCATAAAATACAAAAGGAGTACATAATTCTTTATAGAATTTATAATGAGAAGAGAGAGGGATAGATAATCAACATAGGTGGCCCAATAAATTCACCATACTCCATGTAGGTGTACAATGATCAACTACAAGTTTGTCTCCATGTGTAAAATTACACAAAGGTATATCCACCTTTAGACAAGATCATGGTCCACTTCCATGTGGATCTAAAACATGTACCCCACTTACACAAGTGAGTCCAAACATAAATAGTTTTTATCTTGTCTTCATCTCCAATGGTCAACAAAGAAGATGCTATACTTTAGACAAGATCCAAGCCACCCCATGTGACTTCAATAATTGTGCCCCACTCACACATGTGAGTCCAATCATCAATAGTGATCATCTTGTCTTCTTCATCCATGTGCACACACAAGTCCATAAGGTGTTGTAATAACCTTTTGACTTTCCCACACATGTGAGTCATGGGTCCCCTTAGAAAGTAGACCCACACATGACCTGTTATATTTTACACCACATGACAAACCTATTATCAATCAATTTTACACCTTTTGGAAGGTATTTTAAGCCTTATAAATTTTATGTAACATGGAAACGGCTCAATGTTGTGGGTTCCCTATTGGAGAGGTGAATCTTTAGGTTAAAGGGCTTGCTCCCATTGATTTATCACTTATACTCAAACACTAATCTACCACTTGCTAAGAAAAATGAGAGAAACCTACTCTAATGGAGGTGATGCACCAAATATGATTTGACCAATACCAATCATCTATAATTGAATTTCAAATAAGAGACTAATCTTCACATGACACTAATCCAAATCTGCCTCTCTACATCAATGTTTCTCATGAAGGTTGTGAAGGGTGCTTGAGCTAGGAGGACTAGTCTAAAGCTCATGAAATGACTCTATTGATAAGACTACTCACTAAATACTTACACCTTACTTTTACACTTCAAGAGACCTGTAAAAATAATTATAAACTAAACATGAATTCTAAACATGGACAACTATGCCAAGGAAGTAAGACTATCACTTAGTAAGATCAACTAGGCAAGCTTGCATATTGCAACTAGTCCATAGAGAAGGTAAAACTAGATTATTCTCATTGATTAAAAGTTTAAAATAGGTAGGGCTTCACTATACCTAGGTGGAGGATATAGACTTATCATATCAATGATAAATATATAGAGAAAGTGAGAAGAATGTGTGTGTGTGTGTGTGTGTGTGTGTGTGTGTGTGTGTGTGTGTGTGTGTGTGTGTGTGTGTGTGTGTGTGTGTGTGTGTGTGTGTGTGTGTGTGAGAGAGAGAGAGAGAGAGAGAGAGCCTTGCCTAAATCACCAAAACTACCCTTTACTTTTTCTTGTGGAATGAAAATTGGTTGTCTTGATGGTTAGGTCAAATTGTGTTACATTTTTCTCTACTCTTGACACCTTTTAATTGATCTCTTTAGGTTCTATGTAACACATCACTTCATTCTTTTGCTAGGTGTCTATAAGTCACTTCATCTCATTAGGCCAATCTTGCTCACAAGTGTCAAAACTTGAATTCATCTTAGCCAACTCATTTTATCTCCATGTATGGCCTACTCACATCAAATTATACCTAAAAAACTCAATTAGAGGTCTCAAACTACCCCCAAGAATTCATTTTGCACCAAAAAGTCTCATTTAGCCTCATTCTTTATATTCCAAAAAACATGTAAACATCCTTATTTAAAATAATGTGTAGAGATTATTGATAAAATGAAAACATATTTTAGGACCTAGTATCCCCTTACAAATTCATGTCAAATTTCATGTTTAGAATCTAAGTGGAAGTGTCTTTTTTTTCCTTTATCTCTCCTCAATTAGGCTTCCTTACATAGAAGCCTATTTTTCTACTCCATATCTCTCCCAAACATTTTAAAACACCCAAAATTATGTGATTAAATTTACTAGGATATCACCAATCTTCATGTCAAATTTGAGGCCCTGAGACCTTGTGTAAGTGTGAGAACCATGAAGTGGCCTTGAAACCTAGTCTCATTTTAGGCATGTTTGAGACTACGTTGAAAAATGGAGTTTTTTTGGTCACTTATATGATCTCTTGTGCATATTTTTTGGCTTGAATTTATGAAATACATATCAGGTGACCTCTCCCAATAATTTATAAGTGTCTAATTATCTAAAACCCCTACAAAGCATATAAATCTTGTAAAATAGTGCATTTATTTCAATATATACAATTACAAGTACAAAAAAAGTAAACTTGGAGGATATAATTTAAGTCCTCAACAATTATTATGAGGTTTAGGAACAAATTAGGTCATCTCATGTGCTTTAAAGGCTCATTTATCTCAATTAGTGACTACTAGGGTTTTAGGAGAGTTTTAGGCATGTTCTGTTCTTAGGGATTATTCATAAAAAATATTTCCCCTTTATCTCTCCTAATTCCAAAATATTTTTTTTATGGGACCCATCCAATACCTTGAAACACCATTTACCACCATGCACCTTTTTAATAAATTTATGAGCAAACATTGGTGTCACTCAGGTGGTTGAGTATGCATTTGAGAGGGGTTTGCATTCTAAAGACTTGTTCATGAAGGTCAAGGATTTAAACTAGAAACCAATTCCATGATTTTTAAGTGTATGGGCATTATTACAACATCTAAAAGTCATTTAAATCCATGCATTAGGGCCATGGCATCACTAATCAAGAGAAGACTGGTCTTGAATGATAATCATGCATGAAGGGAGTTTGAAAAGATAATAAGGCCAAATTGGCACTTTTCTTGCCTTACCTTATTTTTGGATGGTCTTGTATGATCTATGATAAAATTATATACCTTTCCATGCTCTTAGTCCTTATGTCACCTTCACCAAACTTATTGTCTCATGACTGTAATTATAGTCTGTCTATGTAGGAATTAAGACCTACAAGCCTAGATAGATTTTTTAGTATTTATTTCACTTTTGATTGATTTTGAGGGCCTTGTGGAGTTTCAAAGTCACTATGAATCCATTCTCAAAATATTTATCTTCTCTTAGATTATTTTTTCCTTCAGAACAAATAAGTATTTGTCATGACTAGGTATGCAGGCCTATAGCTTGCATTGGTTGTGTAGATAGGATTTTAGAGATCCTTGTAGACACTCAACTATAGTGAACTTCCTTTAGGTCCTTTTAAATTTTAATTATTCTTATAACATATCTATCACTTCACCCCAACTTCTCATATCAATAATTGTAGGTGACCTTTTTTCCTCAAGCTACGTTCTAAGAACTCAATTTTTGGTACGTGTTAGCTAAAAAATGGCATTGCCAACACATATAGAGGGGTGGATAACATCCAAGACCAGGTTCTTGGCCTCCCATCTAGCCTGGTTGACAAACCCACCACTCATTTTGGGCTCAAGAATGCCCTTCCCAATACAAGAAAGATGTTAATTTTTAGCCTAACTTCAGGTATGCATAAAACCAAAACTATAAGTCATATGGAAGAATAGTAAGATCCATTTTGTGCATGAAAAATCCCTCTAATTTCACCCTAAATATATTTTGAATCATCTCTAATATAAATATATGGTAGAAGTTACAATAAAGGGTCCTAAAATGCAACATTTTGGTAGTGAAGAAACAACTTATTGAGCTCCAACTAGTAACTTTGCCTCTGAGACTGACAAGTGAAAATCCACCACTCAAAACATGTCTAAATAGGAAAATTACATGTTTTCCAATGACCATGACACCCAATTCCACCGCAGATGCATTTTCACTATTGTTTTGGAGCATGGAAACACTGACAACAAATATTGTCAAAGTTAAATCTACAGTCTAAGAACTTTATTTTTGATGCTTATTGGTTGAAAAATGGCATTGCCAACACATTCATAGGATTGGATAACATCTAGGACCAGGTTCTTGGCCTCCCATCTGGCTTGGTCAACAAATCCACCACCCATTTTGGGCTCAAGAATGCCCTTCCCAATATAGGAAAGATGGTGATTTTTAGGCTAACTTCAGGCATACATAAAACCAAAACTATAAGACATATGGAGAAACTTTAAGATCCCTTGTGTACATGGGAAAGTCTTCTAATTTAATCTTTAATCTAGTCTAAATCACCTATAAGATCAATCTATGGTAGAAGTTTTAGTAAAATGTCCTAAAATGCAACTTTTGGCACTGAAGAGACAACTTGTTGACCTCCAATTAGCAAATTTGCCTTTGTGATCGACAGGTAAAAATCCACCACTTCAAGCACATCTATATAGGAAAATTACACATGATCCAATGACCATGACACCCAACTTCATTGACAAGTGCATGTTTCAAAGCATGAAAACACTAACAACAAATGTTTTTGGAAGGTTACAAGGAGAAATAAACTTGTCATGAATAATTGTTCAAGAGCACAAAAATGCCAAGTAATCTTAGTAAGCTTCTCTTAGCTTCAAGAATATGAAATTATTTAATAACAGTGCCAACCACATGAAGGTAGAAGTTGATTTGGCATCACTAACCTACAAAAAAATGTTAGTAAGTAATTCAAGATGAAATTTATGCATGTACTACCTACAAATTCAAAACGTTTGCTAGAATTAATTACATATACATTTTACAAGTCAACATACCTGTGCATTTTAATACAATGAACCACTTAGATCTTCTCTAATCTTGATAGTATCAAGAATATCTTCATGGTCTAACTGCTGAAATTTTCATAGATTCTTGTTTCTTGGCCTCCCATGATATTTTTGCAATTGAATATTCATTGCAAGAACCAAATTTGAATAGTTTAGAATCTTCCTATGAGTTTCAAAGTCTTCAAACAACCATACATTTGAATTTTTATAGGATATCATCGAATCCAAGATTCATTGACTACCATAGACCCAGTGGGATAATCAATGTTTTCTTTATCTACGACTGGGGAAGTAATTTTTTTATTTACATCTACACACTGACATAAGTATTAATATGTTTCCTCTTCATTGTCCTCATCTACAATAATTGTAAAAACGTGGCCTACATCATAAAAAATAATTTTTCATGACATTATGAAGATAGATTATGAGACATATTAATCTTCTACCTGGCTATACTAGATTGGATATATGATCAAAGTCATGTGATGATGTCATGTCTATAAGTTACAATGTTGGTAGAACCTAATATGTGTTGATTGGAATTAAAGGTTTATAACTCTAGTCATCCACTCACTCTTGTGACTCACACTCACTCCAAATAAAGTCCATGCATGTAGAATAAAAGCATACCAAGTGTCATGTACGAATAGTACAAGAACCTGCATTTGAGCTAATAAATGAGTGGAGCTCACTTGACCCTATTAGAGTCATACAATCTTCATAGTTTTCCAAGCCTTTTTCCTCCATTAACCAAAAATGTCTAAAAATAGTAGAATTTTCTTAAGCATTATGACATATGTTCTCATTACACCATTCAAACACAATTTTTATGTCAATCAAATTATCAACATTGTCATATTTTAACTCCTCCCTTACAACAGTTCTTTTTACACATGCTCCAGAACCATCATGTTCCCCTTTTCCATGGCTAGCCTTAGTAAAACTCCAAATATGTTCTACACTAGTGGTAACAAGAATCTTGATCAACCAATAAAACATCTATACATTATTGAATTGTGATGTGCAATTGTCTGACCAAATGTAATGTTGTTTGAAAATAATGTTCCTTTAAGTCAACTATCCATAGACCTTGTCAAAACAATGTTTCACATACTATGTACAATATGATTTATCATGACTGATATATAAATGGTACTCCCTTAATATTTTTTTATCTTCTTATGTACTATCATTTGCGTGCATGAATGCTATATGCACAAATATGGTAATTTGTGTTGAGGTGTAATACTATGATTGAACTTCCATTTGTGGTTTGCATGTGTAATTTTGAGAGAAAAGTTTACTAAAACAATATAATCAAGTGGGAATGTGTCCTTTTTTATTTTTAAGTGTTCATCCAACCATTTATCCCTATGTGTATGCCTTGCATAATCATAAACTATTTTCTCCATGAGTTCAACCATAAATTTTGAAACAGGAATCTCTTTCGTAACAAGCTCACACCTTTTAGATTATTTACCATCTTTTACTTGATAATTCATAGATTTGTATTTTCTCAAACTAGCTAATACCTATCTAATTGCACTTGTACACTCCTTATGGATATATTTTTTAATTTTGGAAATCCACCATAAATGCTACAATTTCCATCCAAACATGCTTTATTATAAAAGAATAGTCCATTTGGTCTTTCACAAAAAATATTTGGAATAAAGTCCCTGGCTAATTTTGGTAGAACTTATATACCACAATCCTAAAAATTATTTTTAGTATGCAAAGTACAATGAATATGGTGAAAAATATCATAGTGAATTGAAAATGCAACATGTTGCCTAAACAACAAGTGGTGTATGTGTGGTTTATATTAACATAAAAAGGTTTGGCCATCTCAAAAAGTCTTTAACTAATAAAAATTTGTGGATGTTTTTCTAAAAACTTAGATTAAAATTGTGTTTGATCCAAATCTAAGAAATGTTTCGGATGTAGTTCACAATTACGAGAACAAACTCTTCTTTTCACTACATCTCTTGCATTGGACAAAACTCTTATATTATCCTATTAAAATTGTGCAAGTATTTCAAAGCATCAGCTATAGCTTTGTCCTTTCATGGAAGTCTACCAAACAATACCTAGAGATCTTCCGTATTGGGTCCATTAAGTTTTTGACATCTTGTAATTTATTTCATTTAATGTTTTTCTATTTATATCAAGTGTTTGAATTATTTTTGAAATCAATCATTTTCCCCCTATTTTAGCACATACTGCACAAGTTGTCATTATACATTGGGCAACATTACAATCTTTGTTGCATGATTTCAGGCATACAATATGATATGCATCATATAAATTTTCAATAATTTCATCATTTTTATTATCCACGTTCGATGTTCTTAGTATTAATGTGTACATTATAGGTCTCATCTTAACCAATTTTATCAATGAAACAAATAATTGACATATTTTACTATCATACTCCAATCTATGAAAGAAACTATCCCAAATTTCTTAAGCCAATCTTCTTGAATTATAGTAAAACACTTTTTTATGCATTGGTTTCAAAATATTTTCATCAACTTCAATAAAATAATTATATTTTCTACACACAATTCTTGGAGGTGTTGTTGTTGGTGGAATCCATTCAGAGGGTGTTTTAAAATCATTATATGTTTTCATGAAATTTTCTTCATTGTTTGTCTCTTCCTTATATGTTTCCATGAAATTTTCTTCATTGTTAATTTCATAATTATTTGATTCCATTAAATTTTCTTCATTGTTTATGGGTAAAGTATCATGCATATGTTATTCATCAACAAAATAAAAAACTTTAAACTTTCAATGTGAATTTCCAATATTATCTAATTTTCTATTGTCAGTTTCATCATAATTCAATTCATTATTGTGAATTTCATCATAACTAAATTCATTATTATAAATTTCATCATTATTAAATTGATTATTGTCAATTGCCTCATTATCTAAGGCATTTGGCTCATCAGGGTTAGTGTTTGTACCTTGTCTAGAATTAAATGCTTGCATTTGTATCTCATTTTTTCTCTCAACTCTTTTAATTGCTCCAATGTTTTGTTCTTAAACTTCTTCCTCTTGAACATGAACCAGAGCCCATTTTGATAAAAAGCAACTAAGAAAGTACTTCAAATGTGGGGTCCAAAAAAACTACAACCAAGAATGTATGCAGAGTACATAGGGAATGTCCATGGGGAAAACAATCTTGATTAGAGAATAAAATAGACATTGAAAAGTGATTTTTTATCTTAATTTAAGTAACGTGTACATGTTATAATAAAACGTATGCATTCCTATAATGCATACACATTCCTTGAAGTATAGGCATATACTATCAAAACAAGCAAAAAGGCTCATATCCAATGCATTTTTTCCACTATAATACTATAATGTGATGCCTAAAGACTTAATAAGAATATAATATGATGCATAAATCCTTAATATTATGTAATAATACTATTAAATATTGTAATAATGCTATCATATCATGCAATAAGGCTTAATATGATGTAATAAGTGTAGATTAGGAATTTGACTCAAGAAAGATGGTTAGTATTGTGTTAGTTCCAAAATGAAATCAAATTGAAAGAAACACACTAAAATAATACATATCAAGTCCTAGACACTAAGTGGAGCTTATTGAAGAAAAATAATTTGACAAAACATAACTAAAAAGCAAGAACACAAACTTTCTTACCCTTCTTGGATGCTCCAATAGATTTCTTCATTGGCTTGCTCAGCTTTATGTTTCAAAAGGTCTGTTGCAATGGAGATTGGCTATCCTCCACCTCATTTTGGCACCATGTGAATTATGGTTTTGGATTGGTTGAATAATTTGGATTTATAACACTAAAATTCATAAAGTTTTTGGAATCAATTTAACATTATAACTTTGCACTAAGATAGCTTCAAATTCATGTTCATGGGTCTTCTATTTATAAATTTTCAAAATGGTTCAGGATTAACCATGACCGTTCATCTCAAGATCGAGATGTGTGGCCATGAATAAATCCAATTAAAAAAATAAAATCCATAAATACCCTCATCATGATTTGGGAAGAAGGGGAATTTATGAGGCATGGGAGGGTCTTAATGAGGCATGGGGTGGATTAATCCTAACATTTTATGCATTTGTGGCCTAAGGATGTCTTTCCAAAAAATGATGTCATTTGATGATGTAGATATTCAATAGGTGTTTTTAGGCCAAATTGTGCATTTTTTTTATATAAATTGATCAAAATTTTTGTTGGAGGTCATGGGTGGCTAGTTTTAGGTGTCTACAGTTTACCAATATTTGGGAAGATGCTATAAACCATAGGCACATTAATCTCTTCTCAAATAATGAGTAAAGGCCTATATGCCAAAAATAATATGATGATTGAAGAAAGAAGCTCCCAAGAAAATGTGTGGAAAGCCTATGATGATGCCCCCGTGAGGGAGTGGTCGTTATATATGTAGATGGACAATCCCTCGAAAAGAAGCTAGAAGAAAGGTGGGATTAAGCTGTGATTAAGAGTAATACATATGAGATATGCTTGCATGCATTGATTTAAAAATGGGACTAATTTTCCCAAAGGTGGTTATAATCAGGAATAGAAGTCAAAAATGATGATTTGCCCATAGGTAGTTATAATCATTACGATGACTTGGATTATTTGATATAGATGATTATGCCCTGGTTAGGGATAATTAGCAATCATAACTCAAGGATAAAACCTAGAATATATATTAGAGATGAGTAGGCACAAACATAGATGTGATGGTCTAATGAATAAAGAAGCCATAAAAAACTAGGCATATGAGGATGTGCAAAGTGATGAAAAAATGAATAGAAGAATAAGATTGATCATTGAAAAGGATTTAGTTATACCTTCCAATCAGGAAATGCTAATCCTTATTAGCAATGATACAACTAGAATGGTCAATGGATTAATTTGATCAAAATGGGATGGGAAGATTTTCCAAGGTGCCAAGGAGAAACTTATACATCTCTATGGATTTTAGACCTTATTGAAGCTAATTTTTACTATATCATGTGACAATAGGCATCATGATAGAACACCATGAAGACTATCTCAAAATATGCGTAAGTACTAACTCTAAATCCAATAAATATTTGAAAATAATGCACGAATGACAAAAACCATCATGATAATGTTGACTTATGAATATGGATGGATTCAAGTATAAATGTGTAAGTAATCACCTAATGAATGCATATAGACTGAATTAAGGCAATAATCTGAAAATCAAAAAAATAATCAAGCAAAAAAATAAAGAAATAAATAAAAATCACACAAATAAAAAAATAACTTGAAATAAACAAATAAATATAAATCTTGAAAATAAAAGCAAAATAAAGCATCCTAACAATGACCATGCCCTAGTAGGGAAATTCAAGGATAACCAACTAGTCTTAGACAGGACAAATGCTTTTGGAATTTTGAGGTATCTTAATTTGATTAGGAATTATGATATACCTACTCACAAAATGATGAGAGTGTTTGGCTTAGATTGTTCACAAAATAGTGAGAGTGCATGGAAAGGGGGATTGAGGTGAATTCAACATGAATTTAGCATGGCCTACATATTCCCAAAATGACCTCAAGTCACAGTAATTCTATACACACAAAAACGCAGGGAAAAACCAACTAGGTCCCAACAAGTTCTCAAATCTGGAAAATGGCTAGTCAAATGAAAATAGTAATGGCAAGGTAATGCGGTAATGCATGACAAATAAATATTGCCCCTAGTTTTTACATAGGTGGTTATAATTAGGATACAATGAATTAGATCAATGATACTAATTTTTCCATAGGTGGTTATAATTAGTAACAATATCAATGAAACATTGTTTTGCCCATAGGTGGTTATAATCAAGCTCACACAAACAAAATTGATATAAGATGGAAAATGAAAGATATCTTTCTAGATCAACTTTCATAGACTATAATTGAAACACATATTTTGATTGATTAGTGAAACTACATCAGAATCCCTTCACAAAAAGGTGTGGGAAGAACTAAAAGAACTAAGATCAAAATAGTATCAGGTAGGATAGCTTAAAATAGGCTTAGGTCTAGATAGGAATGATATGGTTAAAGGGAATGGTCTTACTCTAGAATAACGATGGGTTTTGATAGATTGGATAAAATGGTAAGAGGTTTTACCTCAATTGATGGGGTTAATGTCAGGGATATGTGACAATGGTGAATAGGTATGGAAAATGAAAATAGAAGGGTACATGTGTTTGGCTTGGGTATGGTAAATGGCATTTGATTCTGCTGTTCTTGTTGAAGTAGAGATGCACATACAAAAAAAATACATGATCATGTTAATTACTACCCCACACCTCATCTAAATAGCTTCTCTATCAAGAACTTGATGCAAATTTAGATGCCAAGAATGTTGTTTTGATCTTCATTAGTTATTGACTCAGATTCCTTCAACTGTCAAGACAAGGTATCCTTTTAGCCTCTATAAAGGAAAGTGCATTCATGGATGGTAAATAGGGATAAGTGTTGGTTGATAGGCTTGGTTATGAAATCGAATGGTAGATGATAATAGAATGTGTAATGGTTGGCAGACAAATGAAGATTGGGAGTTTCAGTCACACATAATGTTGTTGATTCCAAATTTGACATAACTTTAGATGTGGTGGGTTTGAAGACTTGTTCTCTCTATAGGACCACCATATTTTTATATTATTTGGGCCTGAGAGTAGTTACCATTTGATTAGGTTGTAGATTGGAAGCTATTTTTATTTGATCTTGAATATTGTCTTCATTAAGTAGTGAAGGAATTTTGTGCTCAGCTATTGGCACCTTGAAGAGGTTTTCACAAATGAAGTTATCATGATTTTCCCATAGCACCTTCAAGAAGGTTTCACTAAGGAATGTTGGATTTTGACTTCGATTGTCTTCTAGTGCTTCCAAAAAAGTTTCACTATAAGATGCTGAGCTTGAACTTTGATTGTCCCCTATTACATATAAAAAGGTTTCACTAGGAGAGTGTTCTTCTATGACATGAATGTGGTCTTGGCCTCTTTATTATTCTTTAATTGTTATGTCACCATGGATGTAGTTTAACAAAGTTTGATTCTATCAGTCCCAATCGACACTTGTGGGAGATGGAATGTCAATGAAATGCATATATTGGTTGATGATAATGGAATGGGTGTAGGCTACACAATCCTTGTAAAAGATACTAGGATAACTTATGGTGATGTTGAAGTAATCATCATCAAAAACTGTAGAAGGATCACAAATGTATTCAAATTGATTTGCTATGTATGTGTAGCCAATTTTATAATAACCATGAATTTATTTTGATTCTAAATATAATTCTTACTTAATGGACTCTAAATCTGATGTCAAGAATGATGTTGATTCTGATTTTGAAGCTAAATCTGATGTTGATTCAAGAATAGGACTTGACTGTAATTTTGAATAGTCATCTGATGGGTACTTTATTACAATTATGTCTTGTTGAATGTTTGGTATTGGAAAAGTGATGCCCTGTGATGACATAATGGGCTCCAAAAAGACTAGTTTCTCAAAGTGACACTCCTCCATAATGGGAAATAGGTCAAGAGACAACTCCTTAGATATTAGCTTATCAAAGGGAGGCACTTGAAAAATAGGCATATGGTCAAGATAATGATTTGCCCAAAGGCAGTTATAATCATTAAGAAGTGACTCAATAAAGACTTGCTCATCATTATGAGACTCCTCAACAACAGGTATAGGATTGAAAGGTGATTCATCATAGGTTGACTTATCACAAATGGTTGTTTCAACATAAACATCTTGGATCAGTAGGTTCTCTTGACCTTAATTTCTAATGAGTTGAAAAATACTAGTTTCGAACATAGCTTGGTTTTTGAATGATTTACTTGGTTGAGGGATTGAATGGCTTGGTTGGATAGGTAATGATTGGATCTATTGGACATGTATCGATTGGATTGGTTGAGGTTTTATAAAGTGAGGAATGATAGAAATTAAATGAATAATGGTTGGTAGTTGGATAATGGTAGGGTATTAAGGAGTGTGATTTCTTAGATGAACCAAAGGATTTAGTCCTAAAATGGTAACAATAGGGTGGTATGGAGCTTGGATGTTTAATTAATCTAAAGGACTAGGTCCTATAATGATGAAGGGGCATTGTGGAGATTGATTGCTCACATAATCCAAAGGATGAAGTCCTATTATGGAAATGGTATTCCTTGGACATGGTCCTAGAATAGAAATGGTATGACATGGTGGAGCCTAATTACTCACATAAGCCAAAGCATCAAAGTCCTCTTCATAAACCATATCATCCTAGTTGGTAACTTGATTTTGATCCTATGGATTTTGACCATGTTCCCCATATGGATTATTATAGGGAGAATAATAAAACTCCTTAGAAAATCTATCTATGTAAGGGTTTCTAGTCAGATTTTGTGCAACCATTATATCATAAGTTAGATTGTACATGACTCCACCATAAGTGTAGCTAGACATATCTGCAAAAATGATGAATTCTCTAAAAAAAAGGCTTAGAGTTCTATAAATTTTGAAAAACTATGTCAAAAATAAAAATGTTTCAAACTTGGTCTAACTTGGTTAAAAGGGTAGAGTTATATCTCCAAACAATGATTTGATCATGGAGATGTATCTACAAAATGGTTTGTGATAAGACTTGGCATAAAATAGTCTAATTTCAAATATCATACGTGCAAAATATCAAGAAATGAATAAAAATCAGTATGTCAATGTCTAGGCCAAAGTATTCCAAACAAGATCTAAACTAGGAAATGGAAAAGTTGATTTGCTAGGTCTTTTGTCCAAATGTAGAGTCAAAATCTAGGCTCAAACCAGCTGTGCTAAGATTTTTGGCCAAATGGCATTAAAATATAGACTTGAAATAAAGGCATGATGTTATTTTGATGTAATCTAACAAGATTGAAAAAAAACTTTCGCATAGACCCAATATATGGAATCAAAAATAAACATGATAATTCATCATAAGCCATAAGACAAAAGGCTCTTGGAGAAAGGTTGTGTTCTCCCAAATAAAGACACAAATAATGATGAGGATAGACATTTAACAAACAAACAATCAATAGCCTTAAAATTTAGGCAATCAATTAATCAAAGTTATGCAACTTCAAAGAGAAAGATCTATGTATCAACCTCATGAATTGAGGCCTAAACATAAATAAATCAATGTTTGAATCCAAACTTGACAAGTTAAATTGAAAACTCAACGTTTAAAACTAGGATTTTACAAAACAAACTATACAAGATTGGACAACATGACAGTGCATAAACAAGGTCCAAATGGCATATGTGACTAGTTTTGAATAATGATTTTTATACAATGGTAAACAAGTCTTGAAACAAATTGAGATGAATAATAGTGTAAGCATGCTCTAATGATGTGATCAATGTTATGTTTCAAAGACTCAAAGGCTCAAACTTGGTAATGATGTGGGCATCATAATGGTATCCATCTCAAAAAACTAACACACACACAAACATATTTAACAAAAATTTCAAGGCACAAGTCTGGTGTAAAATAAAAAACATAACACCTCTTTAGATAAAAGAGTGACTTATAAACAAATTGGTTTTGACATGGTTTATAAACAAACATGTTATTTTTAGTCTCAAAACACCAAGCAAGAAAATAAAAAAATACAAGTAACTCATCCAAATTCCTATCAAAGGTATGGAAAAGTGGGGTTAAATAAAATTCATTAGTTTTCTAATGTTTTAGATGGATCGAATACATATGAATTTCACATCAACATACAAAATAAGTGCACATCATTTGGGTTTGTGTCATGTGGCTTGTTGTAAAAATGTCTTTCCCTTTTTATAACCACTACATCTATCACTTGCTTAGTGTAGTTCAATGTCCAACATACTCAAACATCCTAGGCTTAACCTCTACTAATGGAGATCGTTTAACTACTCAAACTATCATTCTAGTGAGGGGATCACAATTTATATACTGCCACCACCCACCTGCCACCCCCCCCCCCCCCATGGAGAGGGGTTGAAGATGATATTGGGAGATGAAACCCTAGGTTAAAGATTCCCTAAATAAATTATGGGAGGTAATGAAGCATCCCTCACAATCCAAGATGCATGAAATAAATAATAATTAAAAGAGCTTTCAAGGTTGTTTCTAGGTCACCCAAGCCATGCGGGTCTTGGGGAGAGCCTTGACAACTTCTCTTCTACACCTTTGGACTAAGGTAATTTGTAATAAAGAAGTTGCTTTTGATCCCAAAAGTTCCCTAAATGGGATGGATGGGAGATCATACAAGCATGTTCTTTCTTTTTTCCAAATAAAACTAATTAAGCAACTATTGAATACAAAATTTGAAAATGAGTTCAATTTTAAGAACTTATTGAAAAAGTGTGGTGATGTTATTTGGCCCCTTGGCCTTAAATTTTCAAACTTTGAAATAAAACACAAAACATAATCATTAAATCACCCTAAAAATTTATTTTAAACACCAAAATGAAGGATTCCTAGTTCATTTTAGACATCCAAATGAAGTGTGAAAAGACTTATTTAATTTGTTTTGGCACTTTGTTAGGTAGGTATTGTAATAAAAAGGTTACCACCTTGTTTATCCTTAAAGAATTTTTTTTTCAAATGAGATAAAGAACTTTGAAGGGAAAAATATGTCAACTCAAAGGCAAAACCTCATGAAATCAATTGCTTTAGATTAGAAACTTAAAAAAAATAGTTTCAAAATTTTGTCAAAAATTTATGGAACTTGAAGCTAAACTAATAGCATATTCTAAAAAATTAGGAGAAAACACATGGTTTTAAAAAAAATCATCAAAATAGAGTCCATATGACACCAAACTAATCATTTGAAAATGACCTATTAGCTCTTCGGTTTATGTTTTAAGAAAAACACTATGACCATCGATCGTTATTTTGATGTCAATAGTTTTATTGATCATCGGTGGTTATTCTGACCATCTATGGTTTACTCAACCATCAGAAATTCTTCTCACTATCGACAATCTTTGTATAAACTTGTGAAGATAATAATCCAACCCAATGAAGTTAAAAATACAAATTGCAAGAGTTGTAATAATCCAAATGAAGCTTTTAAAGTTACATAATGATGCAAGAGCATCTATAATAGCTCATAAAAGACATGGTCAAGCTAATACCATCAAGCATGAAAATCTTAAATCATGTTCTATTTATGAGTTGAATTCAAATTCAAAATCTTTGTATTTCCCTCCAAATGTTGTTTAAGGAGTAAATGTAAATGTCAAATGTAAAAACTAGAAAAGAGTGAAAAGGTGAAGGTAGTTAGAGAATATTTCTACATTGAAAGCCAATCTTGGTTTGTGGATAAAATCAAGGGAATAGTTGAAGGTCTTTCAACCATATAATGTTTGTTGGAAAATTGTCTTCATTTAGCATATTGGTTTAGAAAAATCCACTTTTCTTGCTTTAGAGCCCAAGTTAGGCTTATGAGTGAGAGAGGAGTTTATTCCTTAAGAGTGTTATATGTTTAATGTTGAAAATCATCTAAAAATAGAAGAGGGATATACATATATAAGAGAGATATGATCTCTCATTCAATATTAGATAAAGGATAATCAAGAAGAAAAGAGGATGTAAGAGTGAAGGAGGAAAAGAAGGTGTGATGTGAGGAAGAAGAAGGAGTGGATGTGTCCAATAAGGCTTGTAAGCCATAATTCTTATTTCATGAATTGAATTGTAAGTATCTATGTTTTGGTTAAGAGATAAAAATATTTTGATTCCCATGTTAATGCTAAGAAAACAATGATCTCATTTTGTGGAATTTTGGTTTCAATAGTGACATGCCTATGCATGTGTGTGTGTGTGTGTGTGTGTGTGTGTGTGTGTGTGTGTGTGTGTGTGGGGATATCCATAAAGCCTAGAGAAATAATGACCATCTTATTTCATAAGGAACCTTTGGATGTATGATAATAACAAGTTATAAGTGGTATTTTATGTAAAATAGGTCTATAACCCTTGAAAATAATACAGGATTATAAACATGGTATGAATAGGGTACTTAGACAAACACACAGTCCATTGATGCAAGTTTATATCTACGTGGAAAGAAATGCCCGGGAGATGTAGAAGTTTGAGAGTAGATCTATGAGATAAATAATAACATATATGATAATAAATTAAGTCTTGAAGTCCCTTAAATTCTTATAAATCCTCAAAACCCTACTCTCAAGCCTATAGATGACAGTACACATGCAGTAAGATGAAAGTTTGTATGTATTGTGAGAAAATTGTTTTGATGGAAGACTTTTAGACATGAACATAGCTATGGAGATAAGGGAATTTTTTTTAAAGTTATGTGTGTGTGTGTGTGAAGCAAGGATATTATGAGATCATTATCAAAACCCTACTCATTTTCATAAAACCATAATGAAATCAACTTGGATAGAACTTGTTTAGGGTGAACAAAGGATCTTTAAGACTTAGTAGATGATTGGAAAGGATGTAGGATGTTGAGACAGTCCTCAAACAACAAATTGGACATTACAAAGCAGTAGAATACATGAGGGTACAAAGGAGAAAGTAATCATCCAAAAGAAGAAAGGTGTAACTAGTAATGAAATTGATAAAGAGATTGCTAGTTTGAAGAGAGATTTAGTTAAGTTTGCTGATAAATATGAGTCTTGGATTTAGTTGAATAGGCAAGCATGGGCATGGTCAATGAGTAAGAGGTTGAAGTGGCCAATAAATCTCCTAATGAAGAGGAGAATAAGGCAAAAAGAGATTACCAAGAAGAGAGAAGCCCATAGAGGCTTGAAGAAGAAAAGAAGGTTGCCAAATGAGCAACAACAAGAAGAAGAGATTGTGAATAAGGTTCTCATTGTGGAAAACAAGAAAAGAGAAGAAAAAGAAGATGAAGTGCCAAAAAGAGCACTTGAGAAGATGAGAGTGTTGGTGAAGAGAACATTCATAAGGACCTTGTGGTCTCTTTTTTTATATATAATGTTGTCTTTGAATGGGTAATTTTAGGTATGAGAAACCTTATGAAGGTCAAGAGAAAGGCCTTGGAAAGTGAAGAGATTGGTGAAATAGGAGACACCAAGTGCACAAGTGAATGTGGAAAAGAGAGAAGTAGGTTCGATGCTATTGATAAAGAAGGAGAGACGCATTGGTTAATGCATAAGAAATATATTGAGTACTCCATACAAGAAAGAGAAGAGATGGAAGATGAATATAACTTCCATGATGTCATTGAAAGCCAAGAAGAGGCAAGAGAACAACCAAGCATAAAGGAAGAGGAAAGTACAAATAATCAATAATCCATACAAGTCAAAGAACCCATGGAGTAGCCCATTAAGAAGGTAAAGGTGAATTCAAAAGTTAATTTTTCTTTTTTTCATAAGCATGAAGTTGTTGATATACAGGTTATAGAATCAAAGAGAAAGGTGGAGTTTTCAATTAACCATGGATATGTGATTCATAAATGGTGGAAGAATAAAACTCCCAAGCAACAGGAAGTGTTGGCACAAGAGCATGGATGCAAGATGCCTAGATGGTTTGAGAAGCCAAATGATAAGAAGGAGAAACAAGTATGGGTACCTAAGAAGGTAAAGAGTCAAGATATGAGTGTTGAGGTAACAACACTAAGAATTCAATGGAGGAAGGTGGAAGTTGATGCAAGAATCCAAGATAATGAAGATGAGATGGTGAGCATGGAAGATGCATTCCATGAAGGCAAGAAGTTTGAAAGGTTTACCAAGGAATTGAAAGGTAAGACAATTGTTTACAATGAATGGGATGATGATGTTTTTGAATCCTTTAATGATATTTTCATGAGAAATGAAGAATGTAAAGTGTCTATGTGGACTAACATGCAGCAAGGAGAGAGTTCAAAATGGATGGATGATGAGGGAAAAGGTGAGCATATAGCCAAGAAATGCCTCATTAAAGGCAAAGGACAAAAAATATGGTTTCAAGAAGAAGTTAAAGAGAGTAAGGAGACACAAGGTAATGGTGTTTCAATTGTATTTGATAAATGTACTAATGAAGAAGTTGGTTTGCATGAAGATAAACCAAGAAAGGATGAGATAAAGGCTAAAGGACAAGCAATCCTTGAGAAGGATGAACCCAAGTTTGATGAAAAGAATGGTGAGATAGATGAGATCTCACTAAAGGATGAGTTGAGAATGTTGGAGGAGATCTTTAGTTCTCCAAGAGAGTTGTGTAAAGATAGAATTCATGATGAGGACACCACTAGTGAGAATGAAACAAGAAAAGAGAAAACCCAAGAGGCAAGGATAATTTTGATCAAGAAACAAGAGAGTAAAGATAGCCAAGAAGCTTCATGGCCTCAATATTTTGATTCTAAGGTGGATTTTGATGTTTTGTATGTAGGTTGTGGAGAGATGAAGATGGATGAAATCCATAGTTCAATGGATGAGCTCTTGAAATAATCAGAACAAGAAGAATATGACTACATTTATGAAGATGAATCATGGAGATGGGACATGGAAGCTAAAAAGGAGATGAGAAGAAGAACATACTAGAAGAGAAAGAGAAGCAGCATGAAAGGCAAAGACTATCTCAAAGGAAGACAAACGCAAGAAATGCAAATAAAGAAATGAGATCCAAGCATACATTGAAGATAAAGGCATAGAGGAGGCATCATTTGAACTAAGGTTTAATTTATTTCTAGAAGGAGAATATGATGTAGGAGAATCTACAATATCCCATCGAGGACATTGTCAAGCTAAGACCATCAAGCATGCAAAGCTAAATCATGTTCTAGTTAGGAGTTAAATTCAAATTCAAAATCTTTGTATTTACCTCCAAATGTTGTTTAAGGAGTTAATATAAATGTCAAATGTAAAAAGTGGAAAAGAGTGAAAAAGTGAAGGTAGTTAGAGAAGATCTCTACGTTGAAAGCCAATGTTGGCTTGTGGAACAAATCAAGTAAATAGTTGAATATCTTTCAACCATAGAATGTTTGTTGGAGAATCTTCTTCATTTAGCATATTGGTTTAGAAAAATCCTCTTTTCTTATTTTAGAGCCCAAGTTATGCGTATAAGTGAGAGAGGAGTTTATTCCTTAAGTGTTTTATATATTTAATTTTGAAAATCATCTAAAAAAGAGAAGAGGGATGTACGTAGAGAAGAGAGATATGATCTCTCATTCAAGAGTAGAAAAAGGATAACCAAGAAGAAAAGAGGATGTAAGAGTGGAGGAAAACAAGGTGTGATGTGAGGAAGAAGGAGTGGATGTGTCTAATAAGGCTTGTAACCCATAGTTCTTAGATCATGCATTGAATTGTAAGTATCTATATTTTGGTTAAGAAATAATAGTGTTTTGATTCCCATGTTAATGCTAAACAAAAAATGATCTCATTTGTGGAATTATAATCTTAATAGTGATAGACATGTGTATGTGTGTGTGTGTGTGTGGATCTCTATAAATCCTAGATAAAGAATGATCGTCTTATTGCATAAGGAACATTTAGATGTATGTTAATAACAAGTTAGAAGTGGTATTTTATGATAAAGAGGTATATAACTCTTGAAAATAATAAAGGATTATAAATATGGTATGAACATGGTACTTAGATAAACACATGATCCATTGATGCAAGTTTAGATCCATGTGGAAAGAAATTCATGGGAGATGTATAAATCTGGGAGTAGATCTATGAGATCAATAAGAACATATATGAGAAGAAATTAAGTCTTGAAGTCCATTGTGTGTGTGTGTGTGTGTGTGTGTGTGTGTGTGTGTGTGTGTGTGTGTGTGTGTGTGTGTGTGTGTGTGTGTACACACACATATAATTTCATCATTTTTATTATCCATGTTAGATGTTCTTATTCTTAATGTGTACATTATATGTCTCATCTTAACCAATTTCATCAATGGAACAAATAATTGACATATTTGACTATCATACTCCAATCTATGAAAGAAACTATCCTAAATTTCTTGAGACAATCTCCTCGAATGGTACTAAAACACTTTATTATGCATTGGTTTCAAAATATTTTCATCAACTTCAATTAAATACTTATATTTTCTACACACAATTCTCAGAGGTGTTGTTGTTGGTGGAATCCATTCAGAGGATGTTTTAAAATCATTATATGTTTTCATGAAAATTTCTTCATTATATGTTTCCATGAAATTTTATTCATTGTTAATTTAATCATTATTTGAGTCCATTAAATTTTCTTCATTGTTTATGAGTAAAGTATCATGCATAGGCTATTCATCAACAAAATAAAAAACTTTAAACTTTCAATGTGAATTTCCAACATTATCTAATTTTCTATTGTCAGATTCATCATAATTCAATTAATTATTGTGAATCTCATCATAATTCAATTCATTATTATAAATTTAATCATTATTAAATTAATTATTATCAATTTCCTCATTATCTAAGGCATTTGGCTCATCAGGGTTAGTGTTTGTAGCTTGTCTGGAATTAAATGCTTGCATTTGTATCTCATTTTTTCTCTTAACTCTTTTAATTGCTCTGGTGTTTCATTCTGAAATTTTGTCCCCTTAATTGAACATGAACCAGAGCCCATTTTGATAAAAGAAACTAAGAAATTACTTCAAATGTGGGGTCCAAATAAACTACAACCAAGAAGGAATGCAGAGTATGTAGAGATAGGGAATGACCATGGGGACAACAATCTTGATTAGGGATAAAAATAGACATTGAAAAGTGAGTTTTTATCTTAATTTAAGTAATGCATACATGTTATAATAATAATGCATGAATTCCTATAATGCATACACATTCCTTGAAGTATAGGCATATACTATAAAAATAAGCAAAAAGGCTCATATTCAATGCATTTTTTCCACTATAATACTATAATGTGATGCCTAAAGACTTAATAAGACTATAATATGATGCATAAATCCTTAATATTATGTAATAAGACTATTAAATATTGTAATAATGCTATCATATCATGCAATAAGGCTTAATATGATGTAATAAGTGTAGATTAAGAATTTGACTCAAGAAAGATGGTTAGTATTGTGTTAGTTCCAAAATGAAATCAAATTGAAAGAAACACACTAAAAAAAAAGCATATCTAGGCCTAGACACTAAGCGGAGCTTAGTGAAGAAAAATAATTTGACAAAACATAACTAAAAAGCAAGAACACAAACTTTCTTACCCTTCTTGGATGCTCCAATAGATTTCTTCATTGGCTTGCTCAGCTTTATGTTTCAAAAGGTCTGTTGCAATGGAGCTTGGCTATCCTCCACCTCATTTTGGCACCATGTGGCTTATGGTTTTGGCTTGGTTGAATAACTTGGCATTATAACACTAAAATGCATGAAGTTTTTGGAATCAATTTAACATTATAACTTTGCACTAAGATAGCTTCAAATTCATGTTCATGGGTCTTCTATTTATAAATTTTCAAAATGGTTCAGGATTAACCATGACTGTTCATCTCAAGATTGAGATGTGTGGCCATGAATAAATTCAATTAAAAAAATAAAATCCATAAATACCCTCATCATGATTTGGGAAGAAGGGTAATTTATGAGGCATGGGAGGGTCTTAATGAGGCATGGGGTGGATTAATCCTAATATTTTATGCATTTGTGGCCTAAGGATGTCTTTCCAAAAAATGATGTCATTTGATGATGTAGATATTCAATATGTGCTTTTAGGCCAAATTGTGCATTTTTTTATAGAAATTGGTCAAAATTTTGGTTGGAGGTCATGGGCGGATAGGTTTAGGTGTCTACAGTTTGCCCCTATTTGGGAAGATGTTGTACACCACATGAACATTAATCTTTTCAAAAATAATGAGTAACGGCCTATATGCCAAAAATAATACAATTATTGAAGAAAGAAGCTCCCAAGAAAATGTGTGGAAAGCCTATGATGATGTCCCCGTGAGGGAGTGGCCGTTATATATGTATATGGACAGTTCCTCAAAAAAAAGCAAGAAGAAAGGTTGGATTAACATTTGATTAAAAGTAATAGATATGAGATATGCTTTCATGCATTGATTTAGAAAGGGGACCAATTTTCCCAAAGGTGGTTATAATCAGGAATAAAAATCAAAAATGATGATTTGCCCATAGGCAGTTATAATCATTAAGATGACCTAGATTATTTGATAAAGATGATTATGCTCTGGTTAGGGATAATTAGCAATCATAACTCAAGGATAAAACCTAGAATATATATTAGAGATGAGCAGGCACAAACATAGATGTGGTGGTCTAATGACTAAAGAAGCCATAAAAAACTAGGCATATGAGGATGTGCAAAGTGATTAAAAAATGAATAGAAGAATAAGATTGATCATTGGAAAGGATTTAGTTGTACCTTCCAATCAGGAGATGTTAATCCTTATTAGCAATGATACAACTAGAATGGTCAATGGGTTAATTTGAACAAAATGGGATGGGAAGATTTTCCAAGGAGCCAAGGAGAAAGTTCTGCATCTCCATTGATTTTAGACCTTATTGAACCTAATTTTTATTGTAGCATATGACAATAGGCATCATGATAGAACACCATGAAGACTATCTCAAAATATGAGTAAGTACTAACTCTCAATCCAATAAATATTTGAAAATAATGCACCAGTGATAAAAAACCATCATGATAATGATGACTTATGAATATGGATGGATTTAAGTATAAATGTGTACATAATCACCTAATGAATGCATATAGACTGAATTAAGGCAACAATGCTAAAATCAAATAAATAATCAAGCAAATAAATAAATAAATAAAAATCACACAAATAAACAAACAAATAGAAATAAACAAACAAATAGAAATCTTGAAAATGAAAGCAAAATAAAGCATCCTAACAATGACCATGCCCTAGTAGGGTAATTCGATGATAATCAACTAGTCTTAGAAAGAAAAAATGTTTTTGGATTTTTAAATATTAATGTTTTTGGAATTTTTAGGTATCTTAATTTGATTACGAATTATGAGATACCTACTCACAAAATGATGAGAGTGTTTGGCTTAGATTGTTCACAAAATAGTGAGTGCATGGAAAGGGAGATTGAGTTGACTTCAACATGAATTGAGCATGGCCTACATATTCCCAAAATGACCTCAAGTCATAGTAATTATATCCACACAAAAAGGTAGGGAAAAACCAACTAGGTCCCAACAAGTTCTCAAATATGGCAAATGGCTAGTCAAAGAAAAATAGTAATGGCAAGGTAATGCGGCAATGCATGACAAACAAATATTGCCCCTAGTTTTTACATAGGTGGTTACAACTAGGATACAATGAACTATATCAATGATACTAATTTTTCCATAGGTGGTTATAATTAGTAACAATATCAATGAAACATTGGTTTGCCCATAGGTGGTTATAATCAAGCTCACATGAACAAACTTGATATAAGATGGAAAAAGAAAGATATCTTGCCAAATCAAATTTCACACTACTTTCATAGACTATAATTGAAACACATATTTTGATTGATTGGTGAAACTAGATTAGAATCCCTTCACAAAAAGGTGTGGGAAGAACTAAAATAACTAAGATCAAAACAGGATTTGGTAGGATAGCTTAAAATAGGCTTAGGTCTAGATAGGATTGATATGGTAAAATGGAATGGTCTTACTATAGGATAATGATGGGTTTTGATAGATTAGATAAAATGGTAAGAGGGCTTACCTAAATTTATGGGGTTAATGGTAGGGATATGTGACAATGCTAAATAGGTATGGCAAATGAAAATAGCAGGGTACATGTGTTTGGCTTGTGTATGGTAAATGGCATATGATTCTATTGTTCTTGTTGAAGTAGAGATACACATCTTTGTCAGTAAATGATACAAACAAAATACATGATCATGTTGATTACTACCCCACACCTCATCTGAATAGCTTCTTTATCAAGAACTTGATGCAAATTTAGATGCCAAGAATGTTGTTTTGATCTTCATTAGTTATTGATTCATATTTCTTCAAGTGTCAAGACAAGGTATCTTTGTAGCCTCTACAAAGAAAAGTGTAGTCATGGATGGTAAATAGGGATAAGTGTTGGTTGATAGGCTTGGTTATGAAATGAAATGGTAGATGATAATAGAATGTGTAATGGTTGGCAGACAAATTAAGATTGGGAGTTTCAGTCACACATAATGTTGTTGATTCCAAATTTGACATAACTTTAGATGTGGTGGGTTTGAAGACTTGTTCTCTCTATAGGACCACCATATTTTTCTATTATTTGGGCCTGAGAGTAGCTACCATTTGATTAGGTTATAGATTGGAAGCTATTTTGATTTGATCTTGAATAATGTCTTCATTAAGTAGTGAAGGAATTTTGTGCTCAACTATTCGCACCTTGAAGAAGTTTTCAGAAATGAAGTTATCATGATTTTCCCATAGCACCTTCAAGAAGATTTCACTAAGGAATGTTGGATTTTGACTTTGATTGTCTTCTAGTACTTCCAAAAAAGTTTCACTATAAGATGCTGAGATTGAACTTTAATTGTCCCTTATTACATCTAAAAAGGTTTCACTAGGAGAGTGTTCTTCTGCTACATGAATGTGGTGTTCGCCTCTTTATTCTTCTTTAACTATTATGTCACCATGGATGTAGTTTAACAAAGTTTGATTCTATCAGTCCCAATCAACACTTGTGGGAGATGGAATGTCAATGAAATGCCTATATTGGTTGATGATAATAGAATGTGGGTAGGCTACACAATCCTTGTAAAAGATACTAGGAGAATTTATGGTGATGTTGAAGTAATCATCATCAAAAACTGTAGAAGGATCACAAATGTATTCAAATTGATCTGCTATGTATTTGTAGCCAATTTTATAACAACCATGAATGTATTTTGACTCTAAATCTAATTCTTACTCAATGGACTCTAAATCTAATGTCAAGAATGATGTTGATTCTGATTTTGATGCTAAATCTGATGTCGATTCAAGAATAGAACCTAATTGTAATTTTGATTAGTCATCTGATGGGTACTCTACTAGAGTGATGTCTTTTTGAATGTTTGGTATTGGAAAATTGATGCCATGTGATGACATAATGGGCTCCAAAAAGACTAGTTTCTCAAAGTGACACTCCTCCATAATGGGAAATAGGTCAAGAGACAACTCCTTAGAGATTGGCTTATCAAAGGGAGGCTCTTGAAAAATAGGCATATGGTCAAGATAATGATTTGCCCAAAAGTAGTTATAATCAGTTAAGAAGTGACTCAATAAAGACTTGCTCATCATTATGAGACTCTTCGACAACACGTATATGATTGAAAGGTGATTCATCATTGGTTGACGAATCACAAATGGAATTTTTCAATATAAACATCTTGGATCAGTTGGTTCTCTTGACCTTAGTTTCTAATTTGTTGAAAAATACTAGTTTCGAACATAGCTTGGTTTTTGAATGATTGACTTGGTTGAGGGATTGATTGGCTTGGTTGGATAGGTAATGAGTGGATCTATTTGACATGTGTAGATTGGATTGGTTGAGGTTTTGTAAAGTGAGGAATGATATAAATTAAATGAATAATGGTTGGTAGTTAGATAATGGTAGGGTATTAAGGAGTGTGATTTCTCAGATGAACCAAAACATGAAGTCCTAAAATGATAACAATAGGGTGGTATAGATCTTGGATGTTTAATAAATCTAAAGGACTAGGTCTTGGAATGATGAAGGGGCATTGTGGATATTGATTGCTCACATAAGCCAAAGGATGAAGTCTTATTATGGAAATTTTATTCCTTGGACATGGTCCTAGAATAGAAATGGTATGACATGGTGGAGCCTAATTACTCACATAAGCCAAAGCATCAAAGTCTTATTCATAAACCATAGCATCCTAGTTGGTAACTTGATTTCGATCTTGTGTATTTTGACCATGTTACCCATATGGATTATTATAGGGAGAATAATAAAACTCCTTAGAAAATCTATCTCTTTAGGGGTTTTTTGTCAAATTTTATGTTGCCATTATATCATAAGATAGATTCTAAATGACTCCACCATAAGTGTAGCTAGACATATCTGCATAAATTATGAAATATCTAAAAAAAAAGTCTTAAAGTTCTATAAACTTTGAAAAACTATGTCAAAAATAAAAATGGTTCAAAATTGGTCTAACTTGCTCAAAAGGGTAGAGTTGTATCTCCAAACAATGATTTGATCATGGAAATATATCCAAAAAATGGTTTGTGCTAAGACTTGGCATAAAATAGTCTAATGTCAAATATCATACGTGCAAAAGATCAAGAAATGAATAAAACTCAGTATGTCAAAGTCTAGGCTAAAGTATTCGAAATAAGATCTAAACTAGGAAATAGAAAAGTCGAGTTGCTAGGCCTTTTGTCCAAATGTAGAGTCAAAATCTAGGCTCAAACAAGTTGTGTTAGGATTTTTGTCCAAACGGAATTAAAATCTAGACTTGAAATAAAGGCATGATGTGATTTTGATTTAATCTAACAAGATTGAAACATGACATAACATGATAATTTGGCATAAGCCATAAGTCGAAAGGCTCTTGGAGAAAGGTTGTGTTCTCCCAAATAAAGACACAAATAATGATGAGGATAGACATTTAATAAACAAACAATCAATAGTCTTAAAATTTAGGCAATTAATTAATCAAATTTATGCAACTTAAAAGAGAAAGATCTGTGTATCAACCTCATGAATTGAGGCCTAAACATAAATCAATCAATGTTTGAATCCAAACTTGACAAGGTTAATTGAAAACTCAACGTTTAAAACTAGGATTTGACAAAACAAGATATACAAGATTGGACAACATGACAGTGCATAAACAAGGTCCAAATGGCATATGTGACTAGTTTTGAATAATGATTTTTATACAATGGTAAACAAGTCTTGAAACAAATTGAGATGAATAATAGTGTAAGCATGCTCTAATGATGTGAGCAATGTTATGTTTCAAAGACTCAAAGACTCAAACTTGGTAATGATGTGGGCATCATAATGGTACCCATCTCAAACAACTAACATACAAACAAACATATTTAACAAAAATTTCAAGGCACAAGTGTGGTGTAAAATAAACAACATAACACATCTTGAGATAAAAGAGTGATGTATAAACAAATTGGCTTTGACATGGTTTATAAACAAATATGTTAGTTTTAGTCTCAAAACACCAAGCAAGAAAATAAAAAAATACAAGTAAATCATCCAAATTCCTATCAAGGGTATGGCAAGGCGGGGTTAACTAAAATTAATTAGTTTTCTAATGTCTTAGATGGATCGAATGCATATGAATTTCACATCAACATATAGAATAAGTGCACATCATTTGGGTTTGCCTCATGTGGATTATTGTAAAAATGTCTTATCCTATTTATAACCACTACATCTATCACTTGCTTAGTGTAGTTCAATGTCCAACATGCTCAAACATGCTAGGATTAGCCTCTACTAATGGAGATGGTTTAAATACTCAAACCATCATCCTAGAGAGGGGATCACAATTTATATACCCCCCCCCCCACCCGTGGAGAGGGATTGAATATGATTTTGGGAGATGAAACCCTAGGTCAAATGTTCCCTAAAGAACTTATGGGAGGTAATGAATTCCCCTTCACAAGCCAAGATGCATGAAATAAATGATAATTAAAAGAGCTTTAAAGGTTGTTTCTAGGTCACCCAAGCCATGCGGGTCTTGGGGAGAGCCTTGACAACTTCTCTTCTACACCTTTGGACTAAGGTAATTTGTAATAAAGAAGTTGCTTTTGATCCCAAAATTTCCCTAAAGGGGATGGATGAGAGATCATACAAGCACGTTCTTTCTTTTTTCCAAACAAAACTAATTAAGCAACTATTGAATACAAACTTTGAAGATGAGTTCATTTTTAAGCACTTAATTGAAAAAGTGTGGTGATGTTCTTTGGCCTCTTGGCCTTAAGTTTTCAAACTTTGAAATAAACCACAAAACATAATCATTAAATCACCCTAAAAAGTTCTTTTAAACACCAAAATGAAGGATCCCTAGTTCATTTTAGACATCCAAATGAAGTGTGAAAAGACTTATTTAAGTCGTTTTGGCACTTTTTTAGGTAGGTATTGTAATAAAAAGGTTAGCACCTTGTTTATCCTTAAATATTTTTTTTTTAATGAGATAAATAACTTTGAAGGGAAAAAATATGTCAACTCGAAGGTAAAAACTCATGCAATCAAACGCATTAGATTAGAAACTTTAAAAAATAGTTTCAAAATTTTGTGAAAATCTATGGAACTTGAAGCTCAACTGATAGCATATTCTAAAAAATTACGAGAAAACACATGGTTTTAAAAAAATCATCAAAATAGAGTCCATATGACCCCAAACTAAGCATTTTAAAATGAC
>JARHVA010001483.1:2770000-2860000 GCA_037957365.1 Torreya grandis
GAATTTAAGAAGCATGGAGGGTCTTAATGAGGCATGAGGTGGCTTAATCCTAATATTTTATGCATTTATGACTTGTGGATGCCACCCCATAGAAATGATGTCATTTGATGATGTAGTTATTCAATATCAATTTCCAAAAAGAAATATTCAACAAGTTTCATGTAAAATAAACTTAAGCTCTTGATTTAGATTAATTATCTTTTAAACATGATTAGGCAACTTTGATGCAAATCTTGGCTCCTTGTGTACAAATTAATCAAATTACTCAAAATGTTGTATTATTGGCTCAAAATTTGACTAGATTTGAATTAAGATGCGATGTTAGATGCATTAGATCTGTATTCCCATTTAGGATGATGCCAATGCAAATTAACAAAGAGACATGCCTTGTGAAATATATTTGATATAAAAGAGCAATCCAAAACACCTAGGTGCAAAAATGTCATTTTGACTCAAAATTATTTAATCAAAGTTAGTTGCTTCATAAATTGCATTACCCCATTTAATGATACTCTAGCTAAAATCTATACTTGAATTTATAAATTTCAACTCATTTTAATGTGTTTTAGTGTTTTTAGGCCAAATTATGTATTTTGGTAGAAATTGGTCAAAAGTCTAATTGGAGGTTATTGGTGGTTAGTTTTAGGTGTCTACAATAAGACTATCATGTGATGTAATAAGACTATCATGCGATGCAATAAGACTATCATATGATGAAATAAATCTCCAATATGATGCAATAAGGCTATCATATGATGTAATAAAACTCAATATGATGCAATAAGGCTCAATATGATGCATGAATCCCCAATATGAGGCATAAATATCCACTACATGATGTAATAATACTCTTGATAAGAATATGAAGCAATAAGACTAATGAATGATGAAATAAGGCTCAATATGCAAGAGGAAATGAGATAGTTTTGCCCAAAATCCCATCATACATCCTTAAAAAACTAGGTGAATAATAGGTTCCCAAATTGGCACTAATCACATTCATGAATTTATGCATTTGTGATGAAATTAGGGAACTTAGGGGTTGTGTTTGTTATAAAATTAGGATTTAATATTAGGGGTTTAGTGTAATGGGTTTGTACATGTGTATATTTCATGAAATTAGGGTCTAAGGGCACTGTACATGTTCAAGTGATAAAATTAAGGTTTACAATCAACATGTCATAAAACATGACCTAATTTAGCCCTTTCAATCACATCGTAGACTCCAATTTAGATTTAATGGGTTGAAATTGACCATATTTGCGTTCATATTTGTAGTTATGATTAAACTAGGGTTAGTTAATCCTTACATGTTGCATCTATATTATACAATCGATTGGGCCATAAATTTGGTTTAGGGGCTCAATTTTGCCCAAATCACATCCCTAATTGAACTAATCGACTAATTGTTTCAATTCATGATAGATAGAATTGTACTTAATTTTATCCAAATTCATATATCATGATCTTATTATTATGTCAAGAAGGGGTTCAGATTGACCTCCCATACCTCCTAGATTTAATTGCCCCTTTAATTGAACCTTGTTATGCCATGTGTGTACCTCATACACTTGAAAGTTTTAAAGTTATCAAAGATGCATCAAGTCCTGGAAGTTTCAGAGTTGACAATGCCCTAGGAGGCCAAATCCAATTACATATCACCACATGTACCTCATACATGCTTGAAAGTGTCATCACTGTTAGAGGTGTCAGGTCCTAGAAGCATTAAAGAGATCTATTAGATCCCTGTGAGGCCAGATCTAACTAGATACATCATCACATGTGTATCTTGTACACACATATATTTGTTTTAGAGATCTAACTATCACTTGTCTTAGAAGCATCAAATTTTTTAGAGCTTTAAGACACCCAATCCAATAAAATATTTCCATATGTGTAGGTCTATTACACTTGGAAAAGTGTTAGAGTTGTCAAATATGCACATATTTGATACTTAGACATGTTCTGTCACCGAGCCAACCAATCCAAATAAGGCGTATTCACAAATTTATCATACATACATATAATCCAATAATTTTTAAAGATTGGCATTGATCCAATAAACTCATGTCTAGTAAATAATTCACATAATGTGAGCCTCCAAATTGCCATTACTATATGAAAATTATCATGTAGATCCCTTTAAGGTCCCATCTAAATTGAGCAATCATTGAATGTTATCAGTTTTCTACATGTATTTATTCAAATTATTTATCTCTTTTCCTTGAATTACCTCTAGATCCCAAATTACATTCATATTAAGTCCTACATATGAGAGAACACAATTCAACAATGGACAAGCCTCAACCTCAAATCCCAAGCTAGAACAAGAATTTTGAGACATGTTCTACTTTCTTTCATCCACATCATAAGGTTTAAGCTCATTACAATGAAATATGAATAAGATGATTAAAGATATATATACAAATTATATAATCTTGAAACCTTCGATGAGGGGTGCACACTAGTATTCAATTCTAATCAACTATATATATGAGGTGAGCAGTTCATCATCCACATTAATAATTATTAAGTATCTCTACTCAGCATCTTCCTTGAGGGGAAGCAGGTTTCAAATTTAGGGCACATTATCATAGGTTTAATGTATCTTTAATAAGCTCAATAGATTTTGAGCTGGGGTAACTTATACATATGTTGTACTTGGTCAATTTCAAGTTTACACCATCCTTTAATGGTTTTGAACAAAGTCCATAGTACATTTAGATATTTTCTAAGTTATGCATTCATCACTACTGGCATGACGTCTTAAAACATCTTAAAACTACATCATCACTAATGGATACAAGTGACAATTTCAATTTTATTGAGTTCAAAGCCACATATTATACAAAATAAAATGCATACCCAAATTGACCAAAATATTTAAGAAAATCATGTACATAATTTATACCCACCATCTTACATTTGTATCTAACCATCCCAATTACATAGTAAGGTATAGAACTCTATAGTAATGATAAGCACCAAGTATTGTCTAGCTTTTTTTTTTATCTTGAAATTGTTCCATCTATGGTTCGGTTATGACTAGTCCCATGTCAAAGACATAGTATTTAGATGATGTGGGAATGGATGGAGTGGTTGATGGTTGTCCCATGTGTGATGGAGGGGTAGATTAAGGAGGTGCACGGAATGGAGGATTAACCATATTTTCACAAGAGATATTAATTTTAGGCAAAACTTGATTAATGTATTTGAATACATTAGGGGAATCAAGTGAATAATTGTAACAATATAAGACTCTTGTTAGACTTTCAATTAGGACCTCAAAATGCATCTATTGAATTAGCTGCACAAATTGACCTTGGAGGAAACTTTAGGGATGTTATTAAACACATTTTTAGAATGTTTTTGGGACAATCCAAGGCATGATTCATAGGTATTGGGCTCCACTAGATAGCACTCTTGAAATAGATATCCAAGAGATGCAGTATTGCACCAAGGGCTCAATTCCTATTTCTACTTATGCAAGATTATCTATACTACATAGTCCAATTCAATGGGTTTTCCACTTAAACAAATTAGTTCAAAATTTATAAATTAAGGGTTCTGGTCAAAGATATAAAAGAAACAACAAAAGGTAAGGTAAGATTTTAGGCAAGTAGGATAATATCAATAAGAAACACAAAATTTAAGGGCAAGTAGGATTTTAAGAAAGTAAGGCCGTAATGTATATCCTTTCCCTACTAGTAAAAAATCCCTAATAGTTGTGCATGTTTCAATTGTTGAACAAGGCTTTTTCTAACATGTGTTCTATTGATGAAACATATTGGTGTATATAAATATTTAAGTGCACCAAAAGCTGCACATGTAATATCTAATACTTGTTTAACATTTATTCTATAAAATTAAAAGTAATCAATCACATCTTGATAAGTAAGATTCAAGTATTGATATTCTAATGCACAATGCTTGGTACTCTAAAGGTTAAGTTTTGATCATAGGCTTAAAAAATAGATTTTATGACCTCTCATGATAAAATTAGTTATATTTTAAAATGTATAATGTGTTGAACCTTGAAACCTTAGTTATAAGTAGCTAAGATGACATATTGAAATGGGTAAAATTTTCAAAGTCTAATGCGATGTTATGGCACCTTAATTCACTGTCCAAAGCTAATGGGGTCTTTACCCTATAAGAAACACAAAATTTGACATTTCCCCTAATGGGACCTTTCCCCTATAACAAACACAAATTTATTTTGGTTTATGTTATTTCAAAGTAACACATACATGCTATATAATGTGTATGCATTATTTGAACTTTAATTTAAAACTGAGCCTTTAGGCTTGGAAATGGCTTGGATTTCTAAGCCAAAGGCTTGTGACTATGCATCTACAATCAAAATTGAGAGTTTCAGGAAAAACCAACAAATTTCAACTTCAATCACCAAATATGCTATGGATTTCAATGTCAAAATTTGAAAAATTGTCACCATTACGATCAGCACATTTTCCTCTTTCTAAATATATGATTTTTATAATTTTTGAGCTATTTTAAGGGTTCAAACTATATTTATTTCTAACAACACCTTTTCTAGAACAATACATGTCATACCCATACATGCCTATTAATGTTTATCTAAATTTTTTTCATTGATCTAAGTGTAAAGCAAATTATATGGTAACAAACTAGACCTAATTCTACATGCATTCAAAAAAATCAATTTTAATTTTTTTTGAGGTAGTTAGGATGGATTGCACGGCCAGCTATCCATTTTTTTGTTAGTTTTTAGGATTTACTTAATTTTAAAATTAATAAAAAAATAGACATAAAAAATATATATAAAAAAATACATAACACACTAGAAGATCTTATCTAAATATTAATCAAAGGATTTCTAAGAATATTTAACAATGCTCAAAAAATGGTGGGCAGTACAATGATCTATCTACTATGTTTTCTTAAAAAAATAGAAAGTCTTCTTCAATTCTTTGATGTTTGACCTATTTATACTTAACCATTTTTCAAAAAAATAATTTTTGGAAACTAGACTCGAAATGCTACAATTCATGTTTTTATACCATCTTTAAATTTTGAGTATAGCCATCTCTAATTATCTATAGAAGTTCACATTTCTAAAATTTTAGAAAAATCATGTCCATGAATAGGCCCCATTTTGTCCCCCAAATGTGTGCACTTACCCATTCACCTACATGGAGTTTCACCAATGGCTCCACACTATAGAAACATCTTGCCTTATGGACCACCTCAAACTCTTCCAACTTTGGGGGCATAAAATTTGTGACATCCTCCTCCTCATTAGTATCATCTCTTAGGCCTAAGAGAAATCTAGAAACCATTGATCCTATCAAATATTGCAAATGACTGTTGGATGTTGAGTGGGCCAAAGACTTTAATTTAAATTTATATTACCCACACATGGTGATCCATTATGAAAATTAAACTTGTATTTGTTTAGTATTTATTGTTGTTAAAATTGGTGATTATATCAAACAAAAAGATAACAAATATTAAAAAGAGAATACAAATGTGGAAAATAAATTATATCTTTTGAGGCTTTATCATGAGGTTACTTCCTAATCAAATATGAAAATTTTTAAAAAAATATAATGAAATAAATAATTCTCTAGATATAAAATGGCAAAGGCATGTAAAAATGAATGCACATATTATTATTTAGTCCCTACCTTGCCAAGGATTAATAGGAACCACTTATTAATAAATTTATTTATATTTCGTCAATCATTTTTTTTAAAATGCATATGATTTAACAATTGAAAAGTTTTTATAAAGTTTTTTCATATAAATATTGGCATATTCATAAGGTGTTATTTAAGAATATTCTTTAGTGACATCGTAAACACTTATTAACATCACAACACATAAAGATATTAAATTAAATATTATTATAAAAATGTACTTTTCACTTAGGTGGAAGAAGTGGCAAAGCATGCAAAAAAAATTAGTTGGATGGCAGTGGATGAAAATAAATTTGGCAATGACACCATGTGTCATATTTATGATTTTGTATGCTTCTTTATCATTTTGTTTCCAGAGAAGTGGTTACACTAGGTAAAAACTTTCACCCAAAAAAATATAGCAATAAAAAATTACAATATTACATTATTCAACTAATAAAGTTATTCCCAAGATTGATTTTATCACTTTTTTGAAATAGTAACCACTCTTATTTATTTACTTACTTATTTAGTTATTTTTCCAAATTTCAATTTAAGATAATACAACATAGGCCCTATACTATGGCATAGAAATCAATGGGTCAAAATCATTGACTTTAAAACCTAAAGTAAGAAAAGAATCTAAGTATTATGGCCACCAACCTTGTCTTCAACATTCATAAATTTACCTTTCAAACCATTACCATTTTTCATTAAACACAGTCCCTAATTAATAAAACCACAACATATTTACCTTTCCACCAATTCAAATGACCTCATCGTGGAAACTACAATAAAATATTTCCCTTCTTCCTTACAATTAATTATATGGCAACTATGTAGATTGGAAGAAGCTTACAAGAAATATTATCATTCTCTAACTACTATTAATTTTTCTCTTATGAAGAGTTGTTATTATATTCAATATGCAATAATAAATAAACAACAATTTCTAATTGAATCTATATTTTGTATTAATTATTGTCCAAAAATATACACATGATATAGATAAAATTATAATGAACATGGATGAATGTTTGATCACTTGCATTACCTAAAATTTAAGGATATGATCATTGGATTAGGTATGAAGGGAAGATTTAACATTCATTATAGTAAATGTGTGGGCTTGTTTATAGTGCCAATCTACACATGAGTGTGCAGAGATTTGAAACAATGCAATACTTCTATATGACACAAAATAGACAAGGATGGAAGATGATCAAGTGATTGGATGTTGATGAATTAAAAAGATTAAAAAATGGACAGAGCTAATAAATTCACAACACTACATTATTTTTACTCCCAATACTTTAGCTTCCTACTTCCCAATAATAAAATAAGCTAAATCATAAAAACTAATAGCCTCAAAAAATTATCTAGATTTTTACACATAGACCAATCCACACTTGTCACTAGAAATAAATTATTTACATTGCATTGTGTTCCAATTCATCCTCTTGCAAATTATTTACTTATCAACCCCTTCTTCCATACGAAATCTAGTAAACTATTTCACTAGTTATTGTAGTGGATGAATTAACGATCTTAAATTTATCAACAAATAAAACTCTATTTATATATGGAAATATCAAATTATCTGTTAAATTCTAGGATATTAGATTTTATATGCATTTTTTTATTATTGGTATTTTTTTCTTACATTCATACAAGATATGATTGATTTCAAGATATCAAATTTTAACACTTTAAAACTTATCTTTTGCAAGTAAAAGGAATATTGACAATTGTTAATATATATTTGAATCCATTTCAACTAACTTGAAACAACTACAGTTTCATAATTAAAACCATGCAACCTGTCCATCCCACACTTTTCATTGTCCTTCTATCACAAACAAATTTCATATTCATATTTCCATCATTTCACTTACAATTTAAAAACTATGAAAAATACTAATATACAATGTAGATACCATTTAAGATAGTCCTTCCTACATTGACAAAAATTTCACATGATGATTATGTGGGGGACAAAGCTAGCATTATCTACCTACTTTGAAGATTTTCACTACAAAGAAAATTTACTCAAGATTAATGAATATAAACTCATTCTATATACTGACATAATAAACAATAGATAAGGTATGTAATCCAATTTTAAACTCTTTTTCTCCAAATTTCAAATTACATACTTCTAACCAATTTTTACTTCTTATCTAATCTCATAGCGCTAAAGTCTTCTTTCACCTACACAGAGATAACAAAGAACTAATTGATGAAAAACTACCATCAATGTATTAACTTATGTTATGTTTTTCTACTATGTATATCAAAGTTATACTATGTTTTCCTTATCTTTTCAGTGTATATACAAATGTATATAAATTTTATAAGTTTTGCCTAAACTAAAACACACTTTTCTTTATCAATAATAAATCTGTCTTTTATGTTGTGTAATAGTCAATGTTAAAAAAACCCTTTCGCCTATCTCAAGCTGATACTTTGTTTTTTATGAAACAAATATCAAATGCAACTATAAAGGCAAGGACTAGTCACCCTTGCTATAACCATGGCATTGAAAATATTTATTAATTATAAAAGTTATAATATTATATCTCAGGGATGAACAAGAAAGAAATATTTTTCAATTGATGCATTTTCTCTAACCATGAATCAGGATTCATGGTGAGATTGTACTTAAACATTATTTTATTAAATGAAATTAAATCTAGGAATGAATTATATGTGTTGTAGCTCTATTTACATAAGTTGAACAAAAAATGAGATTTGCATTGATTTAATTTTAAACTTTTATTAAAATTTAATTACAAAATTTTAATTTTAAATTATAATGGTTAAACGTAATTATTTAAATAGAATTATGATTTTTTTTTAATTTTTGGATATAGATAAAGATGAGGGTTTTGATAGGACCCAATAATCTACAAGAAAAACTTTTATAGACATTAGAGCTCCAAAATTATTTTTGGAGCACAATAAATATGCAAGGTCAATAAGTAACAAAAAATCATAAACACTAAAGAGAACTATGATTTTATTTATGTTATTATTTTAAATTATTTATAATTTTCTTATATATGTTATTAATTGGTTTTGTTAAAGACTATGTATTGATGAAGTATCAATTTGTATTTCTTAAATATTTATATATGAGAGTTAAAAGCATAATAGTATGTTCTTGTTTTTTGACATAAAAATATTGCATACTTTTTTTTAATTGAAAGTTTAAATATTAAAAAGAATCACTGAATGATATAGAATGTTGGCATATTTCCAAATAATTTAAATTTAAATAATTAATATTCATATATATATATATATATATATAAAATGTAAAATATTTACTTATTTTTAAAATTAAAAGTATATATTAAATATTATTTAATATTTATTTATAATTTATTTTTTTAAATATTTTACGATTACTCAATTAAACATAATATTATACTTTAACACATTGAGAAATTATACAAATGATCAAAAGTTTCTTACATAAAGTCACATGTATAATTTAAAGCATAAAAATTTTTACTATAAATTTTGGCTACTAAAATTGTACTCTAACCTCTCCCTAATATATTTAAATTTGTAACATTGTTAATAATATTCTATTGCATATTCAAAGTCTAATCAGGTAGGATGCACTAGATGTTTGTCTTGTACGTGTTTTTTTAATTGCATTTTTATTAATTTAATTTTTCTCTCACATACATATTTATTATATTTTAATTTTTTTATAATCATTATTGATTTTATTAATATATTTATTTTGATTTAAATTTTTTATTATATTTAAATTTCTTAATTGTTAATTTTGTTAATATATATTTTTTCATTTAAATTATTTAAGAGTATGGAGCTTAGTAAAAATAAGTTTGTAGAGAAGAGATGTTAATATTACTAATAAAATTGTAATAAATTTTAATATATCATATTTTCATTTAAAATAATGAAATTAATTATTTACACATTTCAAATTGTTAAATTTTTAATTTAAAATGTTATCAAACACTTATTAATATATAAATCAAAAATATATTTATAATTTAAATTATTAATTAATTAAAATATTTTATAAATATTAAATTTTTAATAATTTTTTTATTTAATTATTTTGATTTTAACATTTTAAATATTAAAACTATTTTGTACAATTACTTATATATATGTTTTTAATATTTTTATATTAATACATAACAATGTTTTTCATTCAATATCTAATTTAATTTATAAAAAAAATTAACATTAATTTCCATTAAGAGATCTTTCAATGAGTTAATATTTTTTAATATGTGATTGGTGCAAATGGCAATCTAACTTTGTTAGCCTTATATTTTCCTTATTGTCAAGTTATTTTGGATTGGTTTCATGGGTTTACCCCCAATTTTGGGTGAGTTGGTTTTCTTAAAACCTAGTGCTATTTTCCTAATGTTAAGGTGGTAATACATGATATTTGTGTACTTGTGAACAATATTACTGTAAAAAAAAGTTTTAACATTGATTACATAGTGATCAAGTTAATTCATGCCAGCTTCATTTATAAGTTATTATTTAAGTTATTTTTTTCAATTTTGATTTGATTGTGTTTATTTTATGGTTTTTTTTATTGAAAATATTTTTAAATTATAATAATAAAATAATATATATTAGTTATTTAAACAAAAAATGAGTAGAAGAAATCATTCTCTAAGATTTATAATAACTAATGTCAAGAATCTACATTGTCAATCAATAAAATTTGAGAAAATTTTCAACTTAAAAAGGTGAAACAAGGAGCAATAAATATGAGCCATTAAACATAAATCATACTAATCAATAAGATTAATTATGAAAAATGGAAGAGGGGGAGGTAATTATGATAAATGGAAGAAGGGGAGGTAGAGGATCATCAAACTTATCCCCTGAATTAATCTAGCCATCAACAATTGAAGGCTCTATAATATCAACCATAAACCATTTGTTTCCTTTTCTTTTTATTTGTTATCATAACTATTTGGCTTGATAGGATAAAGAGAAAGTTATAAATGAGGGATTTTTATATGTTATGGTTCAGACTAATCAAAGAGACCAACACCACCACCTCTACCATCCAAATCAATACCACTATTACCACCATCCCAACCAACCCCACCGCTTCTACCAACCCAACCACTACCACCATCATCTACCTAGCCACGCTTTTGAGGTCCTAAACCTAAAGATAGGCTATGTCCTTGAGGAGAGTAACTATGGAATATGTTATATGATCAAGTCCTCCTCTACAACCCATGTCTAGGGTCCCATGGAGGAACCTAAAGGTAGGGAGATTCCACTAAGACTCTAATAACTACATATGGGGCACTATCTAAATGATCAAGTAGAGTCTTGAAGGTGGAAAATATCCATACAAAATTTCTCAACTTGAGCTTAAATTTGGAGCATAACATTATATAACACATTAATGGGTTATTATCTTTATAAAAAATCATCTACTATAGCCTGATTAAAATTAGTATCATTGACATTCTTCCATAATTGAAAGATAATTTTAGTCCAAAATATATGCTAAATTTTTATAATTTTTGTAGGAGTTATGGCCAATTCCTATAAATGTATAATATTCCATGGGAACATATCTAGATGGAAGGATTGGAAAATGGTGTGAATCCACTACTAAGAAGATTGGGCAAGCTTACAAAACCAGAAAATATGTTTTTAATATTCTAGGTGATTTTACATAGAGAAAACAAGGTAAGTCATACTAATATGCACCAAGCATGTAAAAATTTGGATACCTTAGTGAAGAATACATTACAAAAATTATGTTTATTTTGGTTTGATGATAGTCATCCACACACTATCAAACCTTTTTCACTAGGCTCTTTATGTGGAATTAATTTTCCATTTAGAATCATGAGATTCAATTTGAAGAGATTAAAGAGAGAGGATTTGGTAAGCTAACTAAGGTTTATATTAGTGGAAGGGGATCTCAATAGGAAACTTCTAGTAAATCCATGATATGGATGGAGTTTGCATGCCAATCTTATGGAGATGGATTTTAGGTATGGCAATCTAAATTTATGAACTAGACTCATGATACTTGGTTTATAACTAAAATTGGTTGCATAAAATATGCCAAGGCATCCAATCCCTATTTTTATTACAAAAGAGATTAGAGATGACTTTGATACCCTTTTATAGATTCATATAATTTTAATCCAAAGCACGAGAGTGAAAGGGAACTCATGAAAAGAAAGAGCTAGAGGCTATTGATTTGATTTCTATGCACACCATAGAATTTTTTTATGATCTATCCTCTAATATTTTAGGATTGATGAAAAATATTCACTCCAAGTTATGAGTTGTAAGGTATTGGGTTTTGTAAACAACTTGTTGGTGGGATACTGATGAACAATGTAGTTTGTTTACCACAAATGGGTTGGATAAGGATGAATCTAAACCTAATTAAGATTGATAGGATGATGATGGATCTAACCTAAGGTAGGTATTACTTCAAAATAAACTCAAAAAATGAGGGAAAAGTAGGGTAAGAAAGGAGTCTTTTGGACCCAACTAGATGAAACTTTTCAAGACTAGAACTTGAACTATAGGTTGGAAAATAAATCACAAACCAATGTTTATTACAAGCTACTATAGCATGCCAATAATAAAACATGGTAAGTATTCAAAGGGAATCAAAATACAACATACTTAAACACATGAAATCAAATATTGTCACATTTGTTTTGTTAGACTGCAATAGAACATCTACAATGGAAAATTACAATTTATATGCAAAGGGTATTTAGATCAGTTATAATTTAATATGAACGACTTGTATATAAAATATATAACTCATACACACAAAAAAATACTAATAAAATAAAATGATATAAATTCTTTCACAATCCACAAGTTGGATAAGAATTATTATTTGGACATCAAAGCTAAAATTGAAGAACTTCTTTAGAATTTCCTATCAATCTTAATAGCCAAAAATCTCCTCCCTTTGGGACTCAAAGGATATAAGGATAAATAGATTTGGATTGGGAAGACCTCATCTCTCAAGTGAAGTATAAATATATATTTAAAAATAAATGTACTTACATCCAAATCTCATGCAAAGGATGCATGTACAGTAGTCATCCCAAAATAAAATTTCATAACTAAAAATACAATAAATATATATGTGTGTGTGTGTGTGTGTGTGTGTGTATGTATATATATATATATGTATATATATATATATATATATATATATATATATATATATATATATATATATATATATATATATATATATATATATATGTATATATATACATATATATATATATGTATGTATGTATATATGTATATATATATATATATATGTGTGTGTGTGTGTGTGTGTGTGTGTGTATATGTATATATATATATATATATATATATATATGTATATATATGTATATATATGTATATATATGTATATATGTATATGTATATATGTATATGTATATATATATATATATATATGTATATATATATATATGTATATATGTATATATATATATATATATATATATATAATCTATATGTATATATGTATATATGTATATATGTATATATATATATATATATATATATATATATATATATATATACAAGTACATATTATATTTAGGTGGGTGCTAATGTGGCAAGAATAGTTGAATAAGATGATGGAGTGAAAATTGGAAGAACTAAAGTATCCACCATTTTTATTTGTGGGATCAAAACTAGGCATATTAAAGTTTGCATGACTACAAATACTGTAAACTAAGAACCTTGAGATTATGTAGAAACATTAATAGTGGGTTACATGTTTGGCACTAACCTTGAAGCTATTTATTTTACCTTGAGTTATTTGAATAATGCATGTGCTTCTACGAACTCCTTATTAATGATGTCAAAATTGAGTAAGGAAAGTTTGAAGAGTTTGATGGCCTCAGCCATCAACATTATCTATTCAATGCCCAAGCTCTATAACTTTGCTCACAGAGCCTCAGAGCTTGTTACCCTATCCTTGGTAAAATATATTAATTTTAAAATTTCATCATTTGTCCTATATATTGTGCCTTCAACTTCCTCCTTGATGTTGTTTGCACCTCCTTAGAGGAGGTTTTCAAAATTTTCCCTACTGGTTAATTCACTTGTAAGAGTAATCACATTAGTGATCCTTGTATCTTTAAAAATTGATAAGGCCTCATTTTCATGATTTGTAAAATGTCTCAATAGATTCTTCATCTATGTATGTTAATTAAGGGAACCATCCCCTTTTTCAATTATATATCTAAAACACCATGATGCATCTATGCTAGAGATTAAGTTTAATTAATTGAAGGCATTGGTTCTAGAGCATTGAACCAAGAAATTCAATCTTTTCTCTTACTCTTTCATTCGGTGCCAAAGTTTAATCAATTGTGATTTGTTTGATTGGCTTCTTACTCTGGCAACGTGGATATTATACAAAATGTTGTAAAACGTAGCATTTCCACCCTAAAAATCATCAATTATCTTCTAATGAGCATGTATAGTCTATCTTTGTTACAATATTTGTTGTGCCTTCTCTTTTATTTTGTACATTTTTTTCTTAGCTTCACTAGTTGAGTCCAAAAAAGGATAAAAATATTTAGTGTATTCATTAGGATCCTTTAGATCCTTTTTGGATTTCTTTTCCAATAGAAATAAATTCTCTTTGTTCAAATTCCATTTATTCCCATGTATCCAGATTCAATACCTTCCTCTTCCTCACCCTTTATATGGTTACACTCTTTTTGTCAAACTAGGTAGATACTATATGTAACTCTATCACAAATAGATTTTGTCTCTCATCCCTTGTATTTTGCATCTCTTTTTCCCATTTGGGAACGATAAGTTCCCCTATTTATTCATCTTCTGGGCTTGGGTATTTAAATTTGGAAGGTGGAGGAGTCATTGGAGGATGTTTTACTATTGGGGGTGTCAATGATGCACTTATTTGTATTGGGAACTGGAGAGGTGGATAGACAATACTCTCCCATGGTGAATGTTCTCTCAATAAAGTGAATTTAGCCACATACTTGGTCAAGCCTTAGGTTGTCTCAATAGTCATAGTGGCTAATTGTATGTGTGAAGATTATGGTAGAGGCATCTCTAGTTGAGCTAAATGTTTATTGAGGATTGGTAGCCTTTTAGGGTTGTATGTATAAAATATAACCCTAATCTAAAAATGAGCTCCTTTCCTTAGAGCCTTTATTTTCTTTGAAGTTGAAATAATGAAGAGTCAACATAACTAGACAAAAGAATATTTGGAATAGTTGGAGGATAATCTATAGTTAATATCTAAACTATTAATAGATGAAACAAGACAAGAGACTATCTCATTTATGTTTTATCTTTGATCTTACATGAGGACTTGGTGATCCAAAGTACCAGCCAAAGTTTATTCTTGTTGTAGGCCTTTGAAGCTCATAGTTTTATCCTTTTCCAACTCTACTTCATCTTCATTTAGGGCTACCTCTTCATTTATTATATGTATTGACCAATCATTATTTATAAATATTCTTCACCTTCATTAGTTGAATATTCAACTAAAGATATACTTGTCTAGGTTATTCTTCTTCTAGTTCCTCCTCATCAAGGGATTCCTCTATGGCGGGGAGACTAAAAGATGGCCTTTATTATAATTATTTACCCTTAGAGGAGGTAGAAGGACCCTTAGATTTCTTTTGTTAACTAACCAAAGTGGAATTGGAAGGCAAGGGAGATGTTGAAATGACTAAACGAGCTACGGTGGTAGAAAAAATCACTATAAGTGGTGGTGGAGGAATGGTTATTGGGACAACAGTTGTTGAAGGAAGTGTGAATGGAGTAGGGGTTGGTATGGTATGGAGTGATTCATAAGATGTCTCCTTACTTATGGTATTAGATGGATGTGTACTTAGTAGAGGTACATGAGGAGAAGGAGTATTTGAAATAGATGAGAAATAAGCTTGTAGAAACTCAGGGAGACTAACCTATGTGATAGTTTTAATTGGTGATAGAGGTGTCATAGATAATGTACTCTTCTTTTGGTCTAAAGGGAGGTGTAGTTTTCTCCTTTATAGTTGTAATTCCAAAAAATATAGTAGTAGTATTTGGAGATGTAGAGGGCAGCTGAGGATAGGGGAGGCCTCTTTAAGTTTCCTTCCTTATTTGAGGATTAGCCTTCCTCTGACCACTAGAATATCCCTCTTATAAATTTGTTTGTTCCCCTGTAGGAAAGAGAGATTGGTTTGGCTATTTCAAATACTATGGCAAAGTTTGATGCCACTAATGGCTCCATTCTCTTTTTTCTTGTTCTTCCATCTCCTTAGCTTGTTATTTAATAATATTAGGATTATACTAAAGAGCCAGAGCAAATATCATAGACATTTGTTTATCTTTCATCCTTATCCACACCTCGGTATCATCTGATCTAGTTATAAAAATATCATCATGATCATATTCCTTATGACCATATTAAATTTTCACTTTCTTCTTTTCCTTGAGGTGCCTAAGGTATGTTCTGATTTTCTTCCTAGGGTCCCACTCCCTGAATTGGGACATCTTTAAATTATAGTGGGATCTAACTTTCCAAACCTACTGTAAATGTGTCCAAATGACTACAAATTGAAGTTGTCTAATATGTAGATGAGTTTTAGAATAATAGGTTTGATGCTTGAGGCCAAGTTATTCTTCAATATTGTTATAAAGTTCAAAATCCACCTAGTATTCTATAATTTTATTTGGTATGTGTGTTGGTGTAGTAGGTAGGTGGTTAGAAGTATTACATTATTTTCAGTTTTTGTTTTATAACTCCTTATATTATACTGAGTTCTCACCTATTTTCCCCAAATTTTATGGACCTCTCACCTATTTTTAATTTCATCTTTGATGTATTTATTATTCTCTATGTTTTTTAATAAATCAATGAAGTTTTTGTGTGTGCAATTTATATTCAAATCTCTCCAATCTACCAACAATGCAGTATCAAAGCTTTCAAGGCATGGTTTCATGCCTATGTTGAAAATATTATAGGTTGGATGATCCATAAAGAAGTCAATGTGAGAAGTACGACTCAGAATATATAAGATAGATAAGGAAGTCCTAAGACACCAAAAAGAGGACAATGATGCTGGTATAAGTGTTTAATACTTTGATGCAATAGTACATCAAAAGCATATCATGTAGTGTGGAAGACCATAAAATAGTAGAATCATTGGAATTATGAAGATGCCATTATTTGGATGATAAGGATTTAAAGCTCACTAACTCATTTAAGCATTCAATATTTTAGATCAAATCGACACTCATAAGGATGGACACCTAGGAAATTGATTTAGGTTTTCTGCATTACATTTCTATGTTGGAAGATACACAATATATTCTGGCAAGAATAATTACATATTTATAATCCCATGCCAATCACATCCAACTGTCAGTGTTTTAATCCTAGTACTTTGCTCATTTTCTTCTTTTTATTAGATTGATCTATATATATGTGTTTCAATATGGAAATTCAAATTCCCATGGAGAAATATTTTGATTTAAACTTTCATCATGGAAGGTTAAAATACAAATGCAATTAATGCATAAAAATTTGTGGGGTATCGTAAATGGAGATGAGAAACAACCCACTAATGCAAGTAAATTATTTGAGTGGAAAACAAGAGATGAAAAAGTGAAAGCTATTATTGTCCTTGCACTTTCATATTTTTAGTTACATCATATGGATTTAGTAAAATCATCCAAGGAAATTTGGAATACATCAACACCTTGTTTGCTGCAAAAATGATAAATGCCCAATTTTCACTAAAATTACAGTTATATAAATTCAAAATGGATGATGGAATTACTATGTCTAGCCATATAAACAATCTGAGGTCTCTTATTAAGCAACTTGTTGAGGTAAAAACTAATGTTGAAGATTAGGATGCAAAATCTATTTTATTGAATATTCTAACATAAAAATATAACAATATTGTATTTACTCTTAGCTAAATACCATCACAATCTCTTGATGATATGATTGCAACACTACTCCTGAAAGACAAAAGGATACCTATAGAAGATAAAGGTATTTTTCAATAAGAGAATGCACTTTATTCTTGAAATTTTCATAAAAAGTCTAATATTGACAAAAAAGACATGAAATGCCACTACTACAAGAAGAAAGGTCATAAAGCATGAGACTATCATGTTTGAGAAAAATATGTTCTCTAAGAGAAACTCAAGCCCAGTGAAACTAATGTTGCTTAAGTAGAACATCCACCAGATATTGATGAAAGTGAAGAGTTAGCTAATGAGGTGAGCTTCACTTCACATCTCTTATTGTGAAACATGTATTAGCACCTAATTGGAGGCTGGAGGATACATGGAGGTTGGAGGACAATTGGAATCCTCTCATGAATCACCTATGATGGGGTGACATCATCGTTATGGTGACTTTTTTTTCAGTGTGTTTGTTTTATGTTGTGTGGTGTGGTTTTATTGCGTAGTGTGGTTTTTCAATAAAATTATTGAGCATTATTTTCCAATTTGGTACCTTTTGATGAAGAACATTATGGGGATTTAAAGCACTAAAGTAATGTTTGGTTCTTAGAAAAGGGTTTGTGTAAATCTGAGAAACCACCGAAGTGTATAAAATAGAGAGATGTAATCCTATCACTTCCAAGTTTGTGGTAATCCTATAAGGAAAAACCAAGGTGCCATCAAGACCATGAAGCCATAAAAATGGCATGCCACTTCAAAAAGTGAGTAGGCTAGATGGATAATGTATAAACTTTTTACCGTGTTTGAAATAAGGATGGGTCCACTATCAAGAATATGATGTTTTTAAAAATAATGTAATAAGGGGTGAATGTTAGCATAGCAGGTAGGTGGTTAGAACCATTAAATTATTTTTAGTTGTTTTATAAATCCCCATATTTTATGGAGTTCTCACCTATTTTACCCAAATTTTATGGACCTTTCACCTATTTTTAGTTGCATCTTTAATGTATTTATTATGCTCCATGTTTGTGAATAAATCAATGAAGTTTATGTGTGTGCAATTTGTATTTGGCTTTCTCCAATCTAAAAACAATGTGTCATCACAAAAATAGAGGAGCTAACCTTATTTCTTCAATTTGAATGATTATGCAGTTGGGTTAATACTAATAATCCCCCATTTTACCAATGCTTCTTGTTAAGTTTTCAAACAACCTAGGCATTTGGGTGCCATGAATCAACTGATACACTTGAGAATAAATTTCTTCACATATGTTCTAAATTTCATTTTTAAATTTATATATAAACATGAAAGAGTAATCTTCATAGATTCTATTATTTGGATATTCTGTTGAGGGTTGTCATATCTCATATGTGTCCTATGAACCATGCCTAAAATTACATCTAGTAGATATGACCTCATATAAAAATTATCATCAGTTGGCCTTTATTTAGGATAGAACATTTATGTTTTTAATTTTGCACTTATGGCTTCCTCTAGGGAAACTAACTTATCTAAAGTTAAAATAATTTAAAATAAAGGGACCCATTCCACTTGCACATAAGTTATGCTTTCAAAACCATATAGTCTATTTAGGAGAGCCATAACTATCCTAATCCTAGGTTTGAATTTGAAAATGCAATCGGATTAAATTCCTCCCTTTGGATTCACCTTTTAGCCCATGACTAGCCATTTTTTTAGTTTTCCATCCACTATGTTATGCTTGAGCCAAACATTGGTCGAGACTTGGTTATAAATGGTCTCAAGCCATGGAAGTCTAGGATACCTTTCAAACCCTACCATAAATAACTATAGCTACCTTTTTTATTTTCTTAATATGTACGAAATCCATAAAAAATATTCCATTGAAAAATAAACCTCTAAGTAGGTCTATGAAAGGCATTACCTCTGGTTTTACCACTGCTAGATGGGACCTTATATTTTAATGGGCATTAGGTCATTGATATATTTTTTCTCATCTAGAGATAAATGATCTTGTGTAGAATAGGGTGCCACATACTCCATAGCACTCAATACTACCAAATAGTAGAGGAAGTTGACTTTGAGGGCACCTTTATCAAACACTATATCCCTGTATTATATGCACTCGACACAAGAGTATGCAGAGGGGGATTTAACTCACACTTGACTTAAATAAGAGTCCATTATATCAATCCTTAATTATGTAATTCATTTTGTAAATTTTTTGGTTCATTAGAATTTAAGTTCACTATAAAAACTAGGGCCCTTTGGATGCATGAGGGCTCAGAATTGTAAAGTTTGATCGATAGATTGATGGTGAAATGACTAACCTTCGACTAGATTTCACATATATTACCTAGAAGTTTGATTTTTGAATGCATTTGTGTGATATCAATGCAAATAAAAACCTTTTGATTATGTTCCTATTTCAATTTGAATGTGTTATTCAGCTTTTACAGGTTTACTTGTTTTCAAAATGGAGACTATTCATTAACTTTATGAGTCCACTCATCACATTCTAGACAGTTGTCGAATTCTCACTTACCCACATTTTTACCTTGCTATTGAACTCATTTATGTGTACTTTGAGCACGCATCTCCCAAATTACAACACCTTTCCAATTGTCATTTACTTGGTCCTTTATATTTGCATATTCACTTTATATACTCCTAGGCTATGAGTTAACATAATTGTGCCATGTGGAGCAACCTCAGGCCTATAAGGACTCACTGGCATAGGAGCATAGGTGCTTGAGCATTTTAAACTATGTATGTCTATGTAAATGTTCCATGTAACATAATTTCAACACATGGCATGATCTTAGGGCCTTGGGGTCATGAAGACTCAAAGACATGGGACCATTGAACAATCGGTTTTGATTTAATCCCTCCATGGTTTCAGATAAATGAAAATGTGTCAAGTGTCAAATGCTCAAAACTCAAAATCTCAAAACCATTAAAACTATGGGAATTCAGAACCATTAGACTCTGTTAATCCTTTTATACGACTAGATTGATACGAATGTGAAAAGTGTCAAATGCTTGAAACTTAAAAGTTTAGAACCATTAGACTATAGGAACTTAGAACCATTGAATAATTAACTTTCATTTTAAAGTTTCAATGATTCTAGGTTTATGTAAATGTAAGGCATGACCTACTCTTAGAACTTAGAGACGTTGAACACTTAGAAATTTATTTAAAGTTAGAAGGCTTTTTGTAATATATGAATGTCACCTATCGAATTGTCGAACCTCAGAGAGTTGAAGGATTTAGAAACTTTTTTTGAAAGTAGAAGGATTTGATTAATTTGATAATGAAAAATGTCCATCTCTCTGAACTTGATATCTTTAACTACTTGGAAACTTTTGCAAAGGGATACAGGTTTTGGATAATGTAAGTACGACACTTGTCACTATCTCCCATAAATAAAGGTAAATCCCCTATAGGATTAACTTTGATAGGATTTTGTTGGTACTCCTATGAGTACACAAAATGTAAGAAACTCTAACAAAGTACATTATGCTATTAGTCCAAAAAAACTTCAAAAAATATTAAAACCCAAGGTTAAAAATAACTCAAAATATACATTTAACCTTTGATTTTCATAATTCAAACTCTTATATATTTAGACTTATGAAGGCAACATTAGATGTTTGCATGATTAAATTCATATCATGGATTTTTAAGGTTATAGGACCCTAAATAAGTATTTTCAATAATAATGGGTCCTCGTTTGAATTTTTAAAAATGGGGTGTGTGTATTAGGGCACATAAAGACCACCATAGAGACTGAGAATTAAGAGATAACTTTGTTTTAAGCCTGTAATCATCACATATCAAATCCATTTTAATAATATGTCAAGCCTTCCAAATATTATTAGCCACAAATGTTCCCACAATGGTGACATGGACCTAGGTAATAAATACATTATGAATATTTAATCCCTTCTAGGCTCATTTTCCCATAGGACTGCCCTAAGTGATACAATTCTAAAGAAGAATTTCTAGATCTCATTGTCATCTAATGTATGGATGATCCATTTACTATACAGTATATGGCCTTGGATTTAAATATCTAAAATACCAAACCATAACAAATATCTTGGTTTATAGTAAATATCCCAAGAAACTTGGTGAAACCCTCATTCACTTTTAGAGTTAGCCCACAAAAATTTCCTTAAATATTTTTTTAACTTGTTATATGTAGCCTTAAAGGCAATCTAAAAAAAGGAATAATAGACATGAGTGTCCATCAACACCTTGGATAAAATTTGGAATTTTAGCACTGGTGAAATTGGTTTGGAGATCCAGTAGATAATTTTTTTCAACCCTTTGAATCACAAACTACTGAAAATAAGAGGGTGTAGCTTGAAAGGAAAAAAGGTTTCCTAGAAACTTAAAATTTTCCCTAAGATGGATCCAATCCCACTTTTATTAAATTAATAAATTGGCTAAATGGGAGAAGGACTATTTTTAGATTGGGTTTTTCTCCACTGAATGGAGGAGCTAGAAGCTAAATAAAATACCCCAAAACATTTCATAACATTGGATATGGATTGCTCCTCTTCAGCCAATATGAGGAATGAATCATCTATAAAGTTTCTATTAACATTTAAACATGATTTTTGGGGAGATATGTACCATTTAATAGACATATGGAGGGAAAATTAGCCAAATGTTAGCAGAAACCTTCTCCAACAAACACATGGAGGGAGGGAGCTAGATAAAAATGTTGATGGATAGAACAAAAGATACCAAACAAGCCAAATTGAACCCCATTGATGCTAGTGTAGGTGTCAACATCTTATAAAATCATCTAAAATGTATTAACAAACTAGGTCCAAACCATAACACCTTAAGCATAGCTAAAATGAAAGGCCATTCATTTCTATTGTAACAATTTTGAATTCAAATTTGAGAAATAAAACCTTCTAGTGAGACCATTGGGCCCTTTCCATTCCTTACCAAACTAAAATAATGTTGTCAATGATATATATATTGTGAATAAACCCATTCTTCTCAAGATAAATAATTAGAGGAAGAAGAGATCTAAACCTAAGAGCAAGATCTTTAACAATAAAATTGTAGGACACATTAAGAAGATTAATAGGTCACCAAATATGCATGAGTTGTAAATCCTCATGTTTGAGGATGAAATTGATATTATCTTTATTAATCATTTTTCTAAGGGAATGACTTTGAATGGATTCAAGATAAACTTTGTGTAGATCTAGATTAACTGTATCCTCAAGGACCTGATAAAGTTCACATGGAAACCCATAATTACCTAGGGCCTTATTAACAACAATTTACATAACTTCCTCATCATTATCCACCATAGAAAGAATCCAATCATATTCCCTGCATGTTTTGTCTATCAACTTATAAGGAACCACTTAGAGGAATTTATTGAGAGCAAACTCTTCCTCAGGAGTGGATGATTGAGTTGTAAACACAACATGATAATGAGGCATGTAGGTTTGCAAAATGTTAGGAATATGTGTAAGCCTAGATCTAGCTTCACTAATGGATTTCACATGACCATCTGCTTTCTTGGAATGGAGGAGAGTGAAAATTTCCTTTGAATCTCTATCTTTAATTTTAAACAAGTGTATGCAAGCATGGATATGAGCTCGATGAGATTGATAACGATCTTCCACTTTTAGGTTGTGCCTCCATATGATAACCTAATTTTTTAGGTCTTCATTGAAGGATGAAACCTCCAATTCTTGTTTGACACAGTTGATTTCATAATGTGAGGCAATAGCAGCTTTGCACTAGAAATCAACAATTTTCTAGCCATATATATAAATAAAGGTCATAGTCTGACTGATAGCACTTTCCCACCATTCAATCCAACCAAAGTCTTTACATGGCCAAAGAATAGAATTTTAGGTTCTAATAATGTGTCTCTAGGTCCAGGAGTGATGTAGCTTCTTGATATTAAGATAAAATTGAGATTTGGAATTTTTATTTGAGGAAAAAACCATTCAATTTCAAATTTCATGGGAAGCTAGTCTGAAATAAAGGCATTGGGAATGACTACATATGGTGGTCAGAATTATTGGAAAGAGATAAAATGTTTTATTCAGCAACAAGAGTATGATCCAACCATTTTAACACATTTTCAAAACCTTGGTATAAGTTATACTAAGTGAACCAATGTTAGGTGGTAGGAAGGCAAAGGTGGTGATTGGGATTGAATAAACCAAGTTTATTGTGCATGTAAAATCACACCTCTCCTTTGTCGGCATTCCATCTCATGTGGAGTACCCCTCATCCTTGGGGATTACATCACTAAAGTCACCATATTGGATCCAATTGGCATATGACAGTGATTTGGCAAGCCAACACCAAAAACCACCCTTTCAACTACATCATTAGAGGCATAAATGTTAGCAATACCAAGAGAATGGCCATCAAAGTTGAAGAGGGTCCACATAACATGATGAGTTCGGTACAAACCCTAACAGATGGTATTAGGAGAAAGATATATGGAAATCTTTATGTAACCACACCCTTGCATCCATTCTCATGAGAACACATGACAAATGGCTCCTGCCCAAATCATTATGATGGAGGAGAGAGAAAAGTTAGAACTATTAACATCTTTCGAGCATAGAATTTTCATGTTAACAAAAAATAGACACATATCCTTTACAATGTATTTTTTTTTTGTGTCAGTAAGTCCTCATACATTCCATGATTACACTATCATTGACTAAAATATATTTCCATAGTAGTTTCCTCGTCCACCTTAGGCAAAATTCAAAAATTGTTTTCCAAGTAGGATTGATGGTTGCCTTTCATTGAAGTGAAATGCCTCCCACTTGTCTTGCACGTAATTTCCATCTTTTGGTGGTGGATATGGACTACCCTCTCTAGGGTACACTAACTTGAGATCAAACAAAATAAGTTTTTATCTTGCATGTGGTTGGTTTATCTCATGAGAGGTTTGTGATGGTTGAGAAACCATTGGTTGGCTTTAGGAGCTAGAGAAAAAAACTCCCACCTGTGGGGCATGGATAATAGGTGGTGTTTCCACCTAGTGAGTGGTGAGGGATGATTGCTTTATGACTACCATAGAGCCACCTATGGATTTGTGCATATTATTTGAAGCCTTGTCTATGGTGCTAGGTTGTTGGTTACCCTTTGTGGTAATAGTAGTTCAGCTATCCAAAGACATTTGTGTGTCCTTATTCACCTCAGAAGAGGTTTATGGTGGTGGGGTTGGCTTAGATTTGGCTATCAATGGGAAATTATGATTTCTTTGATTTGTGCACTGGTAATGGAAACATGTGTTTGGCATGTTGACATAAAACACCCTCTGTGACAAACTCCTATTTTCAACTTGGATGTAAATGGTTATCTTGAGATCGTTAGAAAGATCCACTTCCACACATACATAAGTTTGAGGTCAAGTTGCAAAACAAATTCTTCCTCAAACCTTATGAAATGCCTTATGGGTTTAATCAATAGGTGCAAAAAATTCCATAAGGGCAAGGAGAAGGTAGGAAATTCAATTCAAAATGAAAATTTTAACTTGACATGCTTTGAGATGACGAAAGCTTGAGTCGAATGGGAGAACGTAATCAATGTGTTACAAATAAACTAGGGACCATAGACAATAATGGTTCAATAGTGCTCTTAATTGTTAAACTAAAAAATATATATATATTTATCATATTTTTTATTCCCTACAATTTAATGCCATGAAAAGTTGACCATGTATTGTGGACCCAAAATTTCAAAATAATTTTAATGAAGACTCGACCAACAAAATATGTAACTAAAAGAAACTGTTCATAATAACTACAAACTTTATCAATTTTAAGAATTCTAAAACAATATCAGGGAGGCTTTCAAGGGTAAAAGTGTTATCCCGTGAAAAACTTTTGTGACGAATTTTCACATGGGTTTTGGCACCATTGCTTCCCACATCTCCTTTAGAATTATTTGCAACAAATATTTCGGTACCCGAGAAAGAGGACATTAAATAGAAGTGCTAATCACCCAAAAGGCAACGAAGGGGCAGTTTCAACGTCATTAATTGAATGCTCATGAATTTGTTGATAAATTGTAATTTCAATGTACAAGTTTATATGTATGTTTATGTAGCCTATAAGAGATCGCCAACCTCCACCTGTATCCACATCAGAGTTGCCTTTAAAATTATATTCCCCCTTTCCTGTTTATGCTACCAGGGATTACGTTAATTAAAAACAAGATTATAAAAAGTAAACGAGTATGGAGATTTTAGAGAAATATGAGGCATTAGCATTCAAGGGAATTTAATCTCACGCCACCAATACAGACAATATCTGGAATAAAACAACAAAAAAAACTCGGAGTAGAAGTCCCATACAAGTGCACAGTACCACCCTGCCGGCATTAAATTCAATCTTATATCATAGCATTTTCATCTATGCATAATAATCAACCACTCAACAGACTGTCAGTACTTATATATTTTTCTTTCTTACGTTGAATAAATTCTTATTTTTTATTTCGGAGGGGCCTGCCGACAGAGGTTCGTTTCGCAGACGAGCAGAATGGCTTTGCTTTAAGTGGATGTTCCTTTCACACCTGCACCGCCAAATATGACAGCTCATATGTATCTCGTTTACCATCTAATCTGAAAATATACTTGCCGGGGATGTGGAGCCATTGGGCACTCACTTTCACCCTCACCCTCACCCTCACCCTCACCCTCCCCCTCCACCTCCAGTCTTTGATCTCAAGTTTCAACGATAATAATATTTTATATTAGGTAAGTATACTTATTATAAATTTTTATTATTTCTATTTAGGTCTGGCAATTAATCAGAGATTTTCATGTTTCATTTTGTTTGATTTTTGTTACATTTACATTATTGATTTAGGTTCGTAATCATTATAACTTATTTTCATCTAGATAAAATTTAATCAGAATGAATGAACTTCAAAAATGTAAACTTCTAATTACTAATTTCTATCTAACAAACACTCAACTGTATACCAAACATACCAAATCACACTCATATATCCATCTCATTATCAATATGCTCTCTGTTGCGGCACCACCAGCAACATTGAGACGGTTGCTTTATTGTGGTCCACATTACGTCAACTTGCTGAATAAAGGCATCTATGACGTCGCATCGATGTAATGCACTGAGGATCGATCATTAAAGATTAAGATAATTGTGAGTTTTTGAAGGACGGCATGTGAATTTTTAAAGGGCGTTTGTTTTTGTCGCCTCTAAGGCTGTACGTGGTTATGATAACTACGATTCAACAAAAGCAAGGTTAACGAGGTTGGCATTCAGATATGATTCCAAATGTTTGGAGCGCCCCATCACCATACAATCATGATTCATGATGACGGAACTGCAACCGCCTGAATATGTCAACACATATTTGATTGATTAAGTGGACCATCGTATCGCCTCTTTTATATATGAGGTGGACCATCTTTGTCCACTGGTGACTTTGCTGCCGCCCAACTGGAAGAAGGATGGTTTGTATATTTCAATCCACCTACCATGGGGAATCATTCTTATTATTTCGTTCACAACGCCATCTACGGAACATTGGATAAGAAGAGGAAACCAAAGGCCATAGGAATTGATCTCGAGTAAAATTGCAGATGAAGATATTTGCTAGGCATTTTATCCATGTTTACTTTTTCTTTTTTTAAATGTTTCAACTTTTATTACTTGCCATATTATTACTTGCAAATTTGTTGGAAGTATAATGTACTTTAAGATTTTTTTTAAAATGTATCGGTCTTAGGATGGGAGTGCCTTAATTAGTAGTAGTATTCATATTTCTAGTTGACGTATTTGTGGGGCCCAAAAAATCGATCAAAGTTTAGCATTCACGATGGGGTTAATATTTATTTACAACATGTTAAGGAAAATAACAACATTTAAAGCAAATTGATTATGGTTAAGGCAAACGATAACGGTGAAGTCAAACAACAATAGTTAAGTGAAACGTTAGTTGAGAAATAAAATGTTAATATCTGTTGACCTGTTACTTACGTGCCTTTCCCCTATTCAAAGAGTATACCATTTTTCGATTACCATTACAATATTCATTTTTTACTTGTGCAGGAGCTCGTTCACCATTCCCTGATTTCAGAAGCACGGACCATAGGAGCATCTTCAAGGAGGCATTTTACTATACATGTTGGTAGCTACAATGAACTGCATTGTCTAAATTGTTGAATCTAAATTTGGATTTGTTTTATATTGACTGTATTGTTGGCTGCGTGAAGGAATTAATGATTAGTTAGGGCATAGTCATTCATGTAATGCGTATTTTATTGAATAGTTTATGTAATTAGGATATGATACATATAATTCAATGAACGCATATAAATTCAATACATAATCATTATTGGATATGCTACATATAAAGGAATTTGAACTCTATACCTTTGTATTCTAACTTTATACTGTAAAAGATGTTTGAAAATTTGACCCCTATTATGTACATACAGTCAAGTATAGCTATAACCACCATCAAATTGAACTCGATAATAGAATGTAGTTAGGGGTTCAAGTAGTTAAAAATACAGTCAATGCCATGTTGTAGGAGGCAAAGTATAGGAGTATGAGTTTTGTTTGAAGTAGTAACTGACATTGAATGAATTATGTGTTCAATGAATTCTATGTAACATATCCTAATTATACAAACTATTTAAATAAATTATGTGTTGAATGAATGATTATGTCCTAACTAATCATTAATTCCTTCAAGCAAGCAACAATACAGTTAACATAAAATAAACTATGTCATAACTAATCATTATGTCCTTCAATCAGTCAACAATACATACAACATAATACTCCTATGTTCTTCAGATATTGTTAATGTGAAGGATGGGAATGTATAAATGTTTCTTTTGGGCTTGCAAGACACTTATTGTGTTCATTTTTCTTGATAACTCAATCAAGTTAATAATAAAAGGATCTTGGAAACCATTGATTATATTGTTGACTACTTGAACCCTTGATGGTATGTCTATTTGAGAATGACTTTCAGATCTTACCCTATTCTATGCTTAAACGTGAATCTAAATTTTATGACTGAGTGCTGACGATGGTTATAACTATTCCCTTAAATGGCAATATGAATGGATGTTTCTAATGTTTAATTTCCTACTATTAATTGAAAGAGTGACATGTGGTGGATAACATAGTACTAAATTTCTCTTAACTTACTATTTAGTATAAGTGTTTATAATGGGATTACAAAACACTTATCAAGTTAATAATAAATGGATCATGAAAACCCATTCACTAAATTATTGACTGCTTCACCCTGATTGTATGATTATTTGAGAATAATTTTATGCTTGAGGCTTGAACATTCAACTATGTAGACAATGATTATGCATTGAATGAATGATTATGAACTAAATAATCATTAATTCTTTCAAGCAGTCAATAATACAGTCAAGATAGTACTCCTTGGTTTTTTAGTGATAATTATGCAAATGTGAAGGATGGGCATGTATGATTGTTTATTGTGGTCTTGTAAAACACTTATTGTGTTTATTTTCCTTGATAACTAAATCAAGTTAATAATAGAAGGTTCATGGAAACCCATTAACTATATTGTTGACTACTTGAATCTAATGGTATGCTTATTTGACAATTATTTTAAGAACTTATCTTATTCTTTCTTTAAACTTGCATCTATCTTTTGTTACTCATATATTCCTTTAAATGGTGATATGAGTAGATGTTTTTAATGTTTAATTTCATATTGCTAATAGAAAGAGTAACATAGGTGGTGGATAAATTAGTACTATGTTTCTCTTAACTTAGTATTCAGTATAAAAAATTTTGGTGGGATTGAAAAACATTTATCAAGTTAATAATATAAGGATAATAGAAACCCATTGATTGTATTGTTGATTATTTCAACCTAATTCTATGCTTATTTTAAAATAATTTTATGCTCAAGGGTTAGATATTCAGCAATGATTATGTGTTGAATGAATGATTATGAGCTAAATAATCATTAATTCCTTCAAATAGACAACAATACAGTCAACATAATACTCCTAGTTTTTTCAATGATAATTATGCTAATGTGAAGGATGTGCATGTATGACTATTTATTGTGGGATTGCAAAACACTTATTATGTTCATTTTCCTTGATAACTCAATCAAGTTAATAATGGAAAGCTCATGGAAACCGATTGATTGTATTTTTTATTGTTTGAATATGATTTTATGCTTATTTAAGAATCATTTTAGGATATTACTATGTTCTCTCTTTACACCTGCATCTATCTTTTGTGACTAGTTATTCCCTTAAATGGTGATATGAACGGATGTTTCTAATATTTGATTTCTTGATGCTAATATAAAGAGTAACATAGGTGTTGGATAACTTAGTAATATGTTTTCTCTCAATGTTATGTTTCTATTTTATTAGTACTCAATATTAGTGTTAGTACTTAGTAACAACATTCTCTAAGGATAATGCTATCAAAGTTTTGAGGTCATTGCCCCCTTTTTGTCAATTTTAATTATTTATCAATACCCCTTGTTTATGTAAAAATTAATAAATCTATTTTTTTAGCTTACTCACTTCATAGATGACGTCCAAGTTGAAGAGATGGTTATCTCTTATCGTGCAAAATCTATGTCCTTGGGAGTTATCTTCCAGTGAATTGGAGTGGAGTGAGGTGGAGTACAATATGGGTAATGATAAAGATAGTGTTGCCTGGATACAAAGAGATAGTATAGAAGACTTCTTAAATGGTGAATGAAATAAATTGGGGTATCCAGCTGTATCAAAGATAATATATTCAATATTATGCCATCTCACTTCTAAAAAGTTAGGATTTATAGATCTCTCTAATACATAGTGTGCTTATTGTGTATTTTAATAGTTTATTTTTTAAATATGATTTGGTCTTTTTTTAATTATAATTTATGTATGTATTATATAGGTATTGGTGTACGTATGGCCTTAAGGATTATAAGGTGGAAGATTATGGGTATTATAAAATTTCAAATGTTTCAAAGGTTGGTAATGGCAGCTAACCTGGGTGTAAGCATTTGCATTGTGCATGCAAATGTTACTTTTTATCCATGTGCTGATGAAGATGCAAAAACATGGTTTGATTATGTATAACAACATGTGCCATATGAACTTGCAGGACATGGTTTTCCATGGGAAATATATCAATGACTTTAGGGGTAGTCATTTCACTCTAGATCCATTCATTAGTGATGCATTGAAGGATTGGTTGGAGAGGTTGTTGTTGTTGGGCCTAACTCCTGAACTTGTTCACTAAAAGCATCATGACATGGTGCATGAAAAACTTACATTGTTCAAAGGTTAGATAAAGAGGAATGATTTCATGACTAAAAATGACATCCATAATATTCAGAGAAGGATTAAGGAAGTAGAATACAAATTTGAGCCTAGTGATGCAAATAGTGTTCAAAAATTTATCACTAAAAATACTTAAAAATTATTTATGTATGAAGAATTTAAAAAAATAGGAATAGAGGAGAAACCATTTTTATTAGGCCTCCAACATCCTCATCAATGTCAGTGGATGTTGAAGTATGCAAACAATATTATACTTTCAATGGACTCCACATATGGGACTGATGTATAGAAGGTACATGCAAATTTCCAAATTTGAAAGTTCACACTTGTTATTATATATGACTTATGTTTGTGTTTTGTAATGAAGTTCATGTCATACACACTTATTATATTTTATATCATACGCAATAGACTTCATATTATGTGGGTGTTGATGTCGATGGTTACTATTCTGGACCTAACATTGTGGATGCAAAAGCTAGTGGTCAGTGTGCATTGTCAAATATTGGAACGAAAACCAAATGATTTCATGGTGGACAATGATCATGATAAAATTATTACTATTAGGTAAGTTGAGCCCGTGTCTATTATTAATATATCTTGTTATTTTTGAAATTAATTCAATGTTTTCTAATTTTGTTACATTTACTCTATCATTGTAAGTCTAGGGAAGTGTTTCAATGCGAGGTATACCTTTGTAGATGGAATGTGATGAGAGTGTGGCTAAAAATCATGATTTCAAAGGTCAATGATGCTAAAAAATACATAAAATGTTTATAAGCTTGGGTGAAATAATGCACAAGTCCTTGCATCTCAAGAGATAGTAATTTATGACATGAAACTGCTCATGTAACAATATGTATCTCAAGAATCATTCATCAACAATTGAAATGATCATTGGTTTCACTGTATTAGCATATGGGAAATATGTTTGCATATAATGCACCATGCATGTAAAGATACAAATGATCTCATATAAGTATATCACTCTCATCTGAAGCACATGTTTCTAAATGAAATTAGAGTTTGATGCCATAAAAGAGTGGATTAGTTAGTGAAGAAGTTGGTGTTTGTTGTATTTGTATATAACTCATGGAACCTATTTTGCCTATTTTTAGAACCACTCTCTTCTTATGAATTTTGAGTTTACTTGTACAATAAGTCATATTGATGAATTAAGGTCATAAAGTCTAAAACTACTTCTGGAGGTCTAAGTCAAATTTATTTCATTTTGAATATGCATTTTATGTTAAACAATCATTTATGGTTGTCGAATTGATGAATTTTTTTACTTAAATGTTAACAAGTGGTTTCAAAGGCATAAGTGTGATATAATGAAAACACATTCAATATTTATATGGTTAAGATGTGCAAAATGTTAGTTGTTTTTAGTTTGACTTGATCATTTGAGCAAAGAAACTTGATGGTTTCATTTTGTCTATTTTGACTATAAATGATGTAATTTTTTTCATTGATGTTGATATATGAGGAGGTTTGCATTATTTTATCTATTTTTCATGAATAGACTAATCAATGAAATCTTGATAATATGCTTATTCAAAAATTTCTCTTGTGATTCATTGACCTAGTTTTTAATTTCATCAAGATTACCAGTCAAGATTGAGAATGATATATTATCTTGATTTATTTTTATTTTTAAATTCCCTTTCATATATGGTTTTTATATCATTTCATTTAATATATGGAAATGATGATTTTCTAGGGAAGGTAATAATGTTATAGGTTTGATTTAAATCTAACATATATAAATTAACTTTATTAAGATGTATGCCTGAAGTTTATACCTAAAACTAAGTGCTGAACCTAAGGACTAAGTTAATAAGTGATCACCATGACATGGATTTACTAAGGTGGTGGACAAAATGTTTATCATCTTTATAAATGCATATAGGTTATCAATAATTTTGGGTTCAAAGTCAAGGTTTTAACCTAACTATACTAGATTGGTGGTGCCACCAAATACATTTCAAATGAGGTAAATGCAATGGGTGTGGATTTTGGTTTTAATATTATGTAGATATTTATTTGAAGGATATTTTATTGCATTAATTGACATGTTACATACTTTGGGTTTTGATTGTTGGTAGGGATTTTGGAATAAAGATTGGTAATGATGGTATTTTTGGTAGAAAGTGGTAATATTTTGTTGAACCACTAACTAAGCAATGGAAAAGTTGATAACAAATAGTGAATGGACACATAGCTGAAAGTGATTAATGCAAACTTTGGCATATAGAAAAGGTTCATTTTTTGAATTTGGTAATGATTTGTAAAGATTATAAGTGGAAGAAAATCTCTACAAGCATAAAGAGGAATAAGGAAGAAGACAAATATTAATGGTTTTGTGCATCTAATTCTATTTTAAGTGAGGTGTGTTCATCACCTCTATAGTAGTTATTATCACTAAAAAGATGCAGTCTTGTTTGATGCTCAAAAGGAAATATCAAGAATATATTTTTTGTTTGATTGCATGGAATTATGAAAGGATTTTATGAGGCTCATAGATGTTTGAGTCTGTTTTCAAATGGATTATATATTCATTTAATATGGTTTTGAACTATAATTTCTTGAAAGGTGTGCATGGAGAGGTCTTTGTGTATTTAGTTGGGATTTTTTTTGAAGTCTTTAGGGATTTTGTTTTTGGGTTGACATAAATCTTACAACTAATGGTGTTTTATGAAATTTCATGAGTCATTTGTTTACAATATAAGTTTGAATATTTATGAATTTGATGGAATTATTCAAATGTCTTTTAGGGTATTAAATATTTTGAGGAAAATATTTAAAATATTTTTTTTGCCATTGAAATGGAATATTAAGAGAGCATGATGAAAGAATTGATGTTTCTATTTTAGTATTTCAATTTGGTGTAATTTTTTTACTTCTTTCTACATGCATATATTCTAGTTTATGAGAAAGTCCATTTTAACATGGGTTTTTTGGTTTTGAATCGATCCTGGTGAACAAATTTTGTTTAGTTTTTGAAAATTGGGTTGCACTTTGTATTATTTATGATGGTTCAAATAATTTGTAAAATGATCATGTTAATATTGTTAATCTATTAATCTATTTTTTAGGGTTTAAATGAAGTTTTAAATAAATGTATATTGAGTAAATTTAAATGAAAATGATTATTTTTGGTGTAGATAGCTTTTATTTGCATATGGGTAGTCATAAGTTGCTTCAGGTTGAATTTATATTTGATTTCATTTGTTCACCGCCAAATTTTTTTTAGGTTTTGACAGTGAAAATGGATATAAGTTTAAGTGTTGAATAAGGCTGAAGGTTTGATTTTATATAATTTTTTTAGAAATGCATCAATAGTTGTGTTTTGAATTTTTCAATGGAATATGTCTATAAAGACTCGTTTCTTCTCTTTGATGATATAAGTTGTTTCTATAGTGTGGATATTATAAAACTATAGTTCAATGTTGTACTAATGACAAAAAAACATTTAGTCTTGAAGAGCACAAAATATATATTGTCAGGTTATGCATATGGCTCATTTGGTAATAAGAATTTTTGGCAAGCTATTTATATGTGTTACTCCTTTTTTAGACGCAGAGTTAGTTCGAAGCAGTGAATAGTTTGATTATTTGCAGTGATAGTATTTGGCATATTTTTATTTAAATATGTTTCCTATCTAAAATCATTTTTGTTATCAAGATAGTATTTTTGAAAAACTAAAAAATATACAATGGTATTAATATTGAATACATTCGCATATCTCAGTTTCAATTAGTTGTAAATGAATCATTTGACATTATGAATATAGTCAAATATCTTTCTTATTTCAGAAGATTGAGTTTTAGTCATGATTAGTCTTCATGGTAATTTTGAAATTTGTTGATAATATGAATGTTATGAGGAGTACAATCAATTTGGGGTGATTATTTGGAATAATAATTTATTTTTAAACTATTGAGGATTTTGGAAACAAAGATATATGGGTTTAAATTTAGATTCAAATTTTCAATCTACTTTATTAAAAAATGCAATAGAGTTCTACAAGAGATTTATTTCATTTGTTGTTGAATCAGATGGTTAACAGCGTATTGAAAATATTGGCGTATTTGAATTATACATTGATAGATTAGGGTTTAAAGTATAACCAAGGTTTTTATTTTGATTTTATGATTATATTTTTTAGTATAAAAATTTCATGTTGTACTCCTCATTTCCATCATTTAGATGTAAATATTTGTGAGCATCATAATAAGAACACTAAAGAGAAGGTATTCCTCCACAAAGGAATGCTAACATGGGTCAATATTACCATGTCCATAGGGGTGATATAGATTTATCTAGACTATTTAATCATGATACCCACATGTCTATTCACTTTGATGTATCTGACCTTGTTTTATAGAATGTTCTAAACTCTTTGCCATCCAATCTTACTTTTGACATGGGAATAGAGGATGGAGAGGTCCTATTTAGAGATCTCATCCTCATAGATGAATAAATCTAAGTAGTTATTCTCAACATATGCATACTATTATACAATATGAGACTTATAATTCACCTAAGCACAAAGCACCTACTCTTGAAAATGAGCTTTAGTTGACTTAAAAGTTGCATTCACATTCTCTCATGGAATTTAATGCCAAAGATCCATCTCCTAAACCTATTGACAGAGCTTTAGGATGTTCGAAATTAAGTCTTGACCAATTTCCACCTTACTCATAAGATCAGGATAGGGTTGTTTCTTTAAAGGGTAAAAGGCATGCAACTAGTCCTTTAGATTGAGATTCACCTATGATCACTAGGATAGTTAAAAAAATAAAGCTCAAGGTTGATGATGAAGACAGTGACTTAAACACGAAGCTAGTTAAGTTTCTTGCAACTATAATGAATTATATTGAATATGTAATAGATAAAGGCCATCATTTTATTGAGATGTTGTCAGATATTGATGATGAGTAGATGGCTAGTTAATTTTTTATTTGAGATACTTGATACTTTAAGTTGTTGATGATACTATAATATTTTGACTTGTGTATATTTTATATTTTGATTTATGATCATAGATTAGAAATTATGTAGTGTGGTTATTTTGATTATATATTTACTAAATTAAATAGTTTGATGCATATTGTATCAACATATATAGTATTTAATTTTGTTCAATTGATATAGTTATTATGATGTTTGACATATTTTATTTATTTTGAAATGATTTCAATGACTTAAGGGCCCCCACCCATTTAAAGTTATTTTGGCGTATTATTATTATCTAATTTTGATCTTAAGACTTTGTTAAATTCTTAAACATAGAGTCAAGTTATAAATTTAACTAATTGACTTTATTAAAGTCAATTAAAGTTAAAAAATAACTAACCAAAGTTAGTTATAACTTATTTTCTTAACCGTCTCTTGAGGAGATTATTTTAAATGAAATCAAATTTACATCATAAGGAGATCAACATTACATAGGTATTATGAAGACTTTAAATTGCTTCAAAATTCATTCATCATTTTCTTTTCGGTGCAACATCTCTAAGATGATACAACTTTTATAGATAGACCAATTATACATATTCTAATTATAATGGAGTATTATTCATTATTTGACTTATTTATTATTTCATAGAATATTTTAAAAACCCCTTGCACATATATAATATTATTTGTAATTTATTAGATCCCTACAATTAGATTGGTAATTTTTAATCTTAATCTTCACAATAGGCGAAAAGGTTGATTCGTTGATGTGACAATTTTGACTATCAATAAATTTAGTGACTTTATTGGGGAATTTTTTAGAAATATTATATTTATTTTTATATTTTTTATTGTTTGTTGATGACTATTGGAGATTCTCTTCTTATAAAATAAGCTTTAATTGATATTATCGATGATCAAGTTGGCCTTGCTTTTAATCTAACTCATTTTGCATGGTATAATAGGTCTTATAATAAACATCACATAATTTAAGATATAATATAGGAAAAGGAATAAATAAAGTATAGGTAATTCTTTCACATGAAACATGATACCATATTTAAGAAACTAATCAATACATTAGGCAGATACCAATCTTTTTATCGCGTCAGTAGATGGCTCCTTTGTCCAATCTTTTAATATCTTTTAGCAGAAACCTGCGATAGTAGGCAGGGGCCAAATGGCTACGGCTTCACTATTTCACTCAAAAACTATTACAAACTTACTACAATACTCTTATCCTTGTTTCAATTTCTGATTCACAGGATCCTTCGGAAAGGGCAAGTGAAGAGCATACTCTTTTACAAGGCTACTAGATTTTCATAATGAAAATTTTTCGATGATACTCCTAAGGAGGAGAGGCTTATTTATAGCAATAGAGAGGTCCTGCCTGCTCGCTGGCAAGGCGGTGTTTGTCTCGTCATGCTTTACAGTGCATAGCTACAGTGAGATGCTATTGGACCCGCTTGACGATGATGATGATGAAGGAATGATGGGTTGTGGGCCCAACATGTCTTTCGCTTCGTCCACTAAGTCATCTTCGGATATAGGTTGAAAAAGGCACCTTATCTGGAATGTGCTTTGTAGGTACCAATGTCGGCATTGGCCAGTGTCACATGGCATATGGCGCGGAGTGTAGTGGAAATGAGATTCCCACTCAAGCTGTCGATGAATTATTGTATGCACCACCATATCTTGATCATGATTTTGTTCTTCGTGAATGCGGTGCGGGCCATGTCTTGCTATCCATCGGTACAGATGTTCATTGAATGCCGATCAGATCCGAATACGCCACGTCCAAAGTGGTCGTTTCAACAGATCAGTGAATTGATTGTAAAGGAATTCACTATTGAGTCGTTCTATTGTGATGACTCCAGAGTTTGTCCTGCGGTTGGCCTGAATAGTTACTGCTGCAGACATCTATAGATCTTGTGCAGCTGCATAAGAAATCCGTTGTTCTACATCTACAGAAGTCAAGCTTAAATTTTTGCATGCTATGCCCTATAATCTGATTGTCATTAAGCCGAAAGGCATGACAGTCCATTAGAAGTGGCCGAATGGGCAACTGAACGCTGTCTTGGCTCTGTCTTCTTTCTTGACTCTTATCTGATAAAAGCCGGATTTGCAGTCGAACTGTGAGAAATATTTGAAGGCACTTCTCAGTTTTTGTGTGTATATATAGATGACATTCTTATATTTAGTAATTCTTTAGATGAACATGATGCATATTCGTCATTGGTTGCTCGAGATCATCGGCGAGGGATTTTAGCTCTGCTGCATCTGTTAGGGTGTGGAGCTAAAAGCTTCAACCTTTGCAAACTGAGGAATAATGGTTGCTGAGTTCTACAGGAACCGGCGTCGGTAGCATGACTGACGTCGGCAGGATCCAGTGCAGAAGGCAACCGGCGACGGCAGAAAGTCGGCCGACGTCGGCAGAACCAGACCAGCAGGGACCGACGTCGGTCGCCTGTGTGTTCCCGAAGTGTTCGTTTCACAGACAGTTAGTTAAGTGAACTATGAGTTTGCATGTCAAGACCAGCCAGAGTCTTGGGCTGCGAGGACAGTTGTCCAAATTAAGAGTCTAAGTTAGTGTTTGAGTTAAGGATCTATTTATAGACCCATTGGCATGTATTGTAAAAAGGCATGAGATAGAAAGGAAGAGTTCCTTCTAGTTGTAAGATCTATGAGTTGCAGGTTGTTGCAAGCTCATTGGTGATCTACATGTAAGCTTGGTCTTTGAATTGCAGGTTGCAGGTTCATGAGAGATCAGCTTGAAGTGCTATAGAGTGCTTGATGTACCGGCAGGGTTATTACTGACTGGTTGGTGAGGTGAACACCAATTCTGTGTGTGAGTTGGTTGTTGGGACCGTTTTTGTGTAGGAGAGTGTGTGTGAGAAGAATTACTGTACACTTGAGGTGTGGCGAATCTCTGTAAGGTGAAAGAGTGTGGCGGCTCTTTGATGTATTCTTTTCTGTTAGTGTTAATACAAGATAGTGTATTGTCTCTCATATTCTGTGCTATTGGTGAATTCTAGTTACTTGTGTTTCTGGTTATTTCCGCATATACTATTGCTTATATATTTGGTAATCATACTGTGCTCTATCTGAGGAGCAAGATCCTAACCAGTGGAGTCAGAGCATGTTTGTTGTTCCCTGATTTCCTGACAGCATCTTCATCATCTGATGCTTCATCTAGAAGATCTTCGAGAGTTGGTTCATAGATATCTTCCTGGAGATAAAGATCTTCATCTGGATCAACTATATCCCACCACGCTGCTGCGTTGGAGGAAAAGATAGCTTTAACTGTGAGATTCTTGCAGGAGCAGTTAGGAGCAATATGGCCAGGCTTACGACAAATATAGCAAATGGGTTTGTTGGAAGGAGGACGAGATGTATGTCGTTTCTTGAGGAAACGATGAGGAGGTGCATAGGAGTGCTTCTTAGGAAAGGAGCGGCGCTTATAGGAAAGATTTCAGCGTCGCTGCTTCTGGTGTCGGCGAGGTTGCACATACGGTCTACAGCCGAAGGGGACTGTCTCATTAAAAACAGAAGCGATTGAAGCGGCTTGATGCTTGCTTAATTTTTGCATAGACTTAGTCTCAGAGACTAAAGTCATAATATTCTGCTGTGTAAAATCAATGATATCAGATAGAGCAAGTTCTTCAATCATAAGACCTTTCAGGTTGATGTATGAGAGAACTCTGTCAATCAGATTATAGGGCATAGCATGCAGAAATTTAAGCTTGACTTCTGTAGAAGTAGAACAACGGCTTTCATATGCAAGCTTTCTAAATTGTTTCGCAAAAGCTTCAAATTGCTTAAGATCACAAAGCTCCATTTTCATCAACCATTTTTTGGATTCTAAAGTTCTATTGCCGACAGGCGGGGCAAACTCATCAATTAGTAATCTAAATAATGCATTCAAAGAATCGGGCTGGTTATGTACACGCTCAAATTGTTGAGCCTCAGGGATAGCATCCCACCAGAGGTTAGTAATTCCCCAGAAGAATTTAACTGCAAAGCAGCTGCTGCCAACTTGATCAAGATGGGCCTGTATAGTAAGGACTCGCATGGTATTACACTAGGCGGCAATTTCATCTAAAGGATTTAACAGGTCATCAATATTGAGATACCAGGGCTGCAAATGGACATGGGTGCGTTGCATTAGGGAATGACTAGGATATTTCTTAATAGTTTTAAAAGAAGGGCCAAAAGATACTGAACAAAGAGGTCTGGATGAGGACTCAGCCTTTTGGTCTTCTTTAGATAGCCAACTGAGACTATCATCTAAACTATCTATCTTTGAATCTAAAGAATCAACTTTCTTCCGTATATTATTTACAGTATCCTTGATGGATAGTACATCTCTACACAGATCATCAAAATTTTCAGAGAAATGAGAATTGAACCTGGATACATAATTTCTCTGTCGAAACTCATTGGATGGATTATCAAATGCAGTAGAGAAATATTGCATTGTGCCTGCTGGTTGTCTGTGGACACCTTTTGGCGGCGGCCATCTTCCACCTCTATAGAGAGTAACTGTATCTTCTGTGTAGAAATCAAGACTGTCTTCTCTTGGAAGACTCATTAGTGTTGGTGGTAAATCATTGTTGGGATTTACCTCTTCATCCTCTATTAGAATATGACCAGTCTTTACAGATCTACGGGATGAGGATGTAGATGGTCTGGTAGGAGAAAGACGGGACTGCATGGATAAGGATCTAGGCAGTATATTTACAGATCTGCCGTCACTTTGATGGACAGTGGCTTGACTCTTCATTCTGGGAGAGACATGTTTGAGCCAATCAAGTTTTTAGATGGAACCTCAACTGTTTCAATATGTCCTTTCTGCAATTGGACTGTACTACTCAATCTTCTTGCATAAGGCAGATTTTCTAAAATCTTGGGGTGATTAGTATTGGTCATACTATACAAAACAGAAATGTTTATAGATGCATACTGGAATTCTCCAAACATTTCTAGACCAAATAATGAAGTAAATAAACCCCAACAATCTAGCGATCCATGCTTAACTTCTTTACATCCTCTGTCACGGAATGCAACAGATAGGTTTGGACAAAACTCAAAACAAATAACATCATCATTAAGTCGACCAAGACTAGACAGTTGACATGAATGTTTGAAACTGACTTGGCAACGATCACACAAAGCTAAATACAATACTGGTTTTATATTACCAGGAATCAAGGGTCTTATATGAACTCTGATTAAACCGAAATGAACAAATTTCACATCTTCATGTGACCTGATATAAGTGATCTCTTTCTCAGGCAACAGAGATAGTAAATTTGTTTGATAATCCTTCTTAGGTTTATAGCAGAGTGTTAGTTCTACGGACTTGATTCTGGGTTTGACAAAAGAAAGATAAGTAGAAGTATATAAGAATTTAGACTTAACTAACTCAGACTTTTTATACACACTAGAAGCCTTAATAGCTGGAGGTTTGAACATACTGGTTTCTTTTTCAAGATCTGCTTCTGTGACTTCGATGTCAGGACAGTCTGACATATGATCTGGGACAAATGGAGGTAATTCATACATACCTTCAAATTCAGATTCATTAACAAGTTCTACGGTAGATGTGGATGGTGCTTTTCCAAATTCCATTGTGGGGAGATTTGGGTTCTGGAGTGCGAGAAATTTCTGGTCAGGGAAAAGGATATGCAGAGATAAAAGCGGCCTATGACAATATGGGTGAATGGCCTGTGACTCGATGCAATGACTTCCCAAAAAAAATTTTAGAGCAGAGAACTCAAAAGATCTGGTCCACGAAATAGGAAAATAAATCACAACTTACAGTATACACTTGAAATAACTTCTGGATCTGGGAGGCTCTGATACCAATCTTTTTATCGCGTCAGTAGATGGCTCCTTTGTCCAATCTTTTAATATCTTTTAGCAGAAACCTGCGATAGTAGGCAGGGGCCGAATGGCTACGGCTTCACTATTTCACTCAAAAACTATTACAAACTTACTACAATACTCTTATCCTTGTTTCAATTTCTGATTCACAGGATCCTTCGAAAAGGGCAAGTGAAGAGCATACTCTTTTACAAGGCTACTAGATTTTCACAATGAAAATTTTTCGATGATACTCCTAAGGAGGAGAGGCTTATTTATAGCAATAGAGAGGTCCTGCCTGCTCGCTGACAAGGCGGTGTCTGTCTCATCATGCTTTACAGCGCATAGCTACAGTGAGATGCTATTGGACCCGCTTGACGATGATGATGATGAAGGAATGATGGGTTGTGGGCCCAACATGTCTTCCGCTTCGTCCACTAAGTCATCTTCAGATATAGGTTGAAAAAGGCACCTTATCTGGAATGTGCTTCGTAGGTACCAATGTTGGCATTGGCCAGTGTCACATGGCATATGGCACGGAGTGCAGTGGAAATGAGATTCCCACTCAAGCTGTCGATGAATTATTGTATGCACCACCGTATCTTGATCATGATTTTGTTCTTCGTGAATGCGGTGCGGGCCATGTCTTGCTATCCATCAGTACAGATGTTCATTGTGTGCCGATCTGATCCTAATCCGCCACGTCCATAGTGGTCATTTCAGCAAATCAGTGAATTGATTATAGAGATATTCACTGTTAAGTCTTTCTATTGTGATGACTCCAGAATTTATCCTGCGGTTGGCCTGAATAGTTACTGCTGCAGACATCTGTAGATCTTGTGCAGTTGCATAAGAAATCCTCATAAAATGGGGATGCATGCCTTCTCTGAGAATTTGTTCTTGGACCAAAGCATTTAAGGACTCAAATGCTTGATTCAGTATCCTGGTAAGATTGAATCCAGGTGCAGGTTGATGCATGAGGGTAGCTGGAGGATTCCTACTAAGCCAATCTGCTATTACATTATTTTTACCTATAATATGCTCTACTGAAAAATTAAACTGATTAAAAAATGCTTGCCACCGGACATATTTCCCGCGACCATCTTTCCTACCATGATCCTTTTCTCGAAAGGTTGGGAATCTGGTACAATCGGTTACAACTACAAAATGTGGCAGATGCAGAAGTTTAAGCATAAACTTTTCTAAGCATTTCTTAACAGCATAAATCTCCTTATCAGAGGAGATCCATTTCAGTACATCTGAGCTAAAAACTCCACTCGCAAACTCACATACATATTCAATATTATTTACAAGGCAAACAAGTACTCCTCCCCATGAGAGGTCTGAGGCATCGGTATAGACTTTCATGTCTTGAGATTTTGGGATGTGCAGTTCTGGCAAGGTAGCAACCTTGGCTTTAATCTTCTGGACTGCATCTATATGTCTTTGTTCCCAACGGAATGCTTTCTTCTTCTAGAGAGGTTCTTGCAAAATAAATCTGTCTTCACCAGCGTTAGGATAAAAATTATTTAAGTAATTTAACAATCCCAAAAATGCTTGCAACTTTTTCTAACAAATAGCTTTTATCTGGGATAGGATATGGGTATGGTTCTGTTATTTCAGCAGGGATTATCTCAGGGCTCTGAGTCATGGCACTTGGGAATTGTTCTATGGTGTAGATGAGCCTAGGTATTCTTAGCCTTTCATTTTCTATGGTGAACATTATACTTTTTGCAGTGGCACCATAGGGCGTATATCTATCTATGAAAGATCCTCCTAGAAGGATATCAATTGGCATCTTCTCTAAAGCAAAGAAATCACAATGGAAGATTTTATTCTGGATACGCAGGGGCTGCTGATGTTTATACATATTGCAGGTAAAACTATTCCCCTGTATGTCTATGCTCTTATAAGCAAGGTTCTCATCTAGTGTCTTCCAGTCACTAATGAGTTGTGGCTTGGCAAAAGATAAAGAAGCACCTGTGTCTACTTGTGCATCAACAAGTCTGCCATTGATTTCTAATGTGAAAAACTAAGCAAATATACCATTAATTAGATGGTTTAGATAGGCAGGTTGTGGTAATTCTAAGGAAGGAATGCTAGTACATACCAGCTTTTGTCTTCCTGGATCTTGCACAATTATAGGCTCTGTGTAGACTTCTTCTTCAGGTTCTGGTTCTGCTTCTTGTTGGTTACTGCATTCACCAATACAATAATCTTGGTCGGAGTAGAAGATACTACCGACTTCATCCTCTTCTTCATAGCCATCATCCCATCGAGGATCTGCTGCAAGTACAGGTTCTTCTGTAGGCATGATTTGTTCCCAGATGGGTTCTCTGATTTCTTTTGGCGGCTCTCTGTTGGTGAATTTGTTCTTAATCCAGGAGTTGCTTGGCTTGAACTGACTTGGATAATGCACAGGAGGATGTTGTGGTCTGTGCACTGTTGGTGGTTGTCGCGGCTGAGAGGGCTGTCTCCCTCTGGATGATTCTCCTCTTGAAAATCCTCTTCCTCTGGGCTTCTCTGGTCTTTCTGGAACTTCATGATGAGCTCTTGACCAGGGTCCATAAGCTTCATAGGATGGATTGTGTCCTCTTGGCCTGTATGGTCGTGATCCTCGCTGCATATTCGTCATTGGTTGCTCGAGATCATCGGCGAGGGATTCTAGCTCTGCTACATCTTCATCATCTGATGCTTCATCTGGAAGATCTTTGAGAGTTGGTTCATAGATATCTTCCTGGAGATAAAGATCTTCATCTGGATTAACTATATCCCAGGAGAGAGAACATATATTTCTTACTAATCCTCAACCTAAAATTCATTTTATTTTTGATTCTTTTCATCTTAATGATAATATTTTTCCTACTAATCCTAATACAACTTTAGAGTTAAAACAATCTGGTCAAATAGTTGAAGTTACTGAAAATTATAATGGGAGAACAAGGTCCACCAATTCAGCTAATACATCAAAGAGCTCGAGACTTGATTTCAAGCCTCTTTATCAATATCTAAATGAAGCTAAACTAATAATGAAGCAATTTTTGATGATGTAGTATCCCAACCATCAATGAATCCTTGGATTCATAGAAATCCTATTAATATTGGTGCTCATCAAGGTAAACTTCCTTCATTTAAAGGTCTTAATATTCTTAAGTTCTCTAGAAGTCCCAGAGAATCATGGAAGGATCATTTAAATACTTTTAGATTAATTTGTGAAAATTTAAAATTTGTAAATTAAAAGGTGTCTCTTAGATTTTTTTCTCAAACATTAGAGGGAAAATCTTATCAAGCTCTTATTAGTCTTCCCTCTAGTGTTATTTTTACTTGGAATGATATTGAAGAATGGTTAAAACTTTATTTTGGTAAACTTAAACAATATTTGAACCTATTTAATGAATTATTAAATATTTATAAAGATCCAGGGAAAACAATTTATTGTTTTATTAGAAGATTCACTAGATTACGATAAAAAATCCCTCATGAAGTTAGACCTATGAAAATATTGTCTAGATTATATTTTTGTAATGCTTTACCTTTAAACTATAAAATAAATTTAAAATATAAGGGTATTATGGATTACAATAAAACTATAAATTTTTGTTTTGAGTATGAAAATAAGTTATAACATGTCAATTTTAATGATAGAACTAAAACAGATTTAAATTCTAATAATGTATAAATTTTAAATCATAAGACCTAGTTAGGGTTATTGCATATTTTAACTTGACTGGAGGTTTTGGAACCCTTCCTAGTGATATTATTGTGGTAAGATATCCCTTGGCTAGGTCTAGTGGATCCATCTTGGTCATGACCCTGATTATCTAATGTATCAACAATCAGAAGTGTAAGTAGAATTTATCTTCTTCGAGCTATGATTTACAGATTAGTTTCATTTCCATTTGCATACGTTTTGGTGAACCTGACATGAATCTAACCCTTGAAATTTTTATTTCACTCCATCATTTTTATCATTATATTATATCTTTCTATATTTATAGTACTGTATCAAAAGAGTCACTATAGTTCTAACTTTTTGTACACAAGTTTAATACATGGTCTCTTCAAAATGAATTTTTTCTATCTGTGTAGGTCTTATATAATTATAAGTTACTAGATCGATCAGTTCAACATGGTACTCTTCTTCAGTTCTATATTAATATACACTATCAAACAGATGGACTTTATCTGATAATTTCTTCTATTAACATATTGGTCAACAAACATTGTCAAACAGGTCGACTCTGTTCATTATTTCTTCTTCATCACACAAGGTTTTACAAACTTGATCGAACTAGTCAACTCAGTTAGAATAATTTGAAAGCAAAATATTAAGCATTATAGCATAAAAAATTGTAAACTAAATCATCTTCAAGCCTGCCAATGTTCCTTTATTTTCTCTCTCTCTATTATTTCATTTCTTCCTCCAATTTTTTACAAGTTGGTAATCTTCAAAACCACAACCCTATAGCTAACTAGGTCGACTTGGTCAACTTAGTTATGTAGTCTACCTTCTATTTGAGAGATATAGTCTACATATTTGACTTTATTCTTAAATACATTACTTTTGCATAACAGTAGCAACCTAGTTGACTCTGTTCTATATTATTTATATATAATGTTGTCTAAACCAACTATGTACTATTATCAATCAAGGAATTAACATCTATTTACTATTAATTAATTCACTTTTTTTTCAGTCATTTTCATGCTTAGAGTAAATCACATAGTCTAAATAGGTGGTTTTTCAAATTGTCATTTTAGTGACACTATTTTACTCTTTTTCATACACTACCAAACCAATTTACATTCAAAAAGCATTAAACATATGTCCTTTTAAGGCTTGCTTACTTGGATTTCATCACCAAGGGGGAAGACGACTTGGTTTTCTAGCCAAGTATAAATATGTGGTTAATGGTATATATTGGCAAAGCACCCAACACCCTTATTGTTGAGGGATTATGAGGTGAGGGGGTATGCCCCAATACTAAGCAAGTATCATTACCAATATAGATTTTTTTCAGCCCAAACACCTTGAAACCCTCTTTAGATTGATTTTTAGTTCTCTATTTCAGTCAATTTTCCTATCACACTAAGATCACACTTTATTATAATCTAATAACACTTAAGGTAATAAATTATTTAGCATTTATTTTTTAGTTACTACTTTCTCTTTAATCATTTTGTGTTGTATTTCAAAACTTGTATTGGCTAGCATTAGTGCAAGATTTGTGTTGTGTGCTCTAATTGAATCAATCCCATTGATCTAATTGTTTGTGAGTTTGATTTCATTATAGCTTCAAAAATGTCTTGAATTTTTTTTCTATGCTTCAGAACACTGTCATCTTACTCAATACAGTCTATTACAGACTATTTTTCACCTTCCTATCTAACATACATAGTTGACCTGCATGACTGTGTATTCATATCTCTCTATTATGTCCCCTATCCAATAGTACATAGTTGACCCATATGACTTTGTATTATTTTTAGCCTGTATCTTAATAGCACCTTATCAACCTTATCTATTATGTACTTATTTTCTAACCCTATTCTTTGTTTGGCTGACTCTATTTTTTTAGATGACTATATTCTCTGTCTGGCCAACTCTTTTCCTAATTTTTCTTCTTATTCCTTAATCTCTTTTTTATTTCATCAAGCATCATGAAATCCCCTATTATAATCTTCTTAGACAACCTAAATCCATTTAAACACTTTATAGGGTGACCTTTTCTTCACCTCCCATGAGAATCCTCACTATTGTATTACTTCTTCTCCTTCATTTTTGTATTGAAACATGATTCAAATCACCCAACAAGATGATATAGGTGGATCAGATCCTTTTAATACCTATCAATACCACTCCCATCTTCAATCATCTCATCATAATATGGGGGAAATTAACCCAAGTCTGTCCAATAACCCCACAATCAATCCAACACCTAAAATCCCTCCCCCCAATACCTGCTCAATAAGTCCCCCTATAAACACCAATACAAAAATTTATACAACCCAAATTATTGCACAAATAGTGCAAAAAATGAACAAAATGCAAACATCTAATAGTTCCCAAATGATTCAATTACAACACCATTTGATCAATATGGCTAATCAACCTCTTGTTCTTTTCCCTCAAAATAATCAAAATTTTATTCCTCCTCCTCTTAGAGATTTCATAGGGAATGTCATACCCCCACCTATCATGAACAACAAGATACTTCAAAACATAAAAAATGAGTCTTTATCCCCTTTCATTGTTTCTATTGATATCAGTAACATATCTCCAACTATTAATTATGATGGGGCTAAAACCCTTGCATCTTTTCTTAAGGCCTTTAGCAATCCTTATAAAGAATGGATCCAAACTAATACTTTTTCCACAACTAAACTCTTAGTTAAAACCTTCACTGGTGATGTATTGGAATGGTACAACCAACTTTCCCAACATTCCATATGCCAACTAGAAGATTTAGTAAATCCTTTAGTTAAAGAGTTTCAACACAATGATCTTCTCAAAAATTTCCTTAGTCATTTCATCAATGCTAATAAATTTCCCATTGAATCAACTCATGGTTTATCAAGTGATAGAACTCTTTGGCCCATAAATCTGATTATAACATGATTGATGACAATATGTTTAAGCTTTTTATAACCACCTTAACTACTTCACTTTAGTATAGGTTTGAACTTGTGTTCCTCAAATGCTCAACAAATCCCTTGACCAAGCCAAACATCAGGACTTCTTAATGAAATAGTTTGAACCTAATACCAAATTCCTTAAAGGATATTTTCAACATTATAGAAATGCAATAACTGACAATACTCCTTAAACCAAGGCCAGAGTTACCAAAATTGACAATCCCCCATCTTCCCACACACTACTAACTATGTCAAAAATAAAACAATTCTTAATGCCCTCTAAACCTTTTATTTATCCCAATAATCCCCCTAAATGGTATGACCCTAACAAATTTTGTTGGTTCCACACTGAGATTAGTCACTCCCATGAAACATGTAGAGGTCTTGTAAAATTTATTGTCTCCTACATGCTTGGTGATTCCTTTAATAACGAAGCCATGATTAAACTCTGTTGTCAAGATTACAATAATGCTTATAAAAATGAGAAGCTCCCAAAGCTTCTTCTTCTAGTAACCAAAAATATTATAATAATTTTTCACACCTAACGCTCAACAAGCCAACAAGGATGCTTGTGCTATTAATGCTAACTATGATCAATATTATAATAATTCTCAATATGTCAATGCATCTAAGGTTAACTATCGACGTAAACCAGCGCACAAAGATCCTGTCACTAAACCTAAGAAACCATCTTTGGAAGAGCAACTACTCACAGATACTACAACCACTCACCTAGCTTTAGAAACTAATGAGGCACCATATCCTCCTTCCAAATCCCCTACCACTTCTCTTCCTACAAAATCTGTTTTACCTTCTAAAACTCATGTTTGTTCTTCTTTTGAAAACCATTAGAACTTCTTAGAAGAATTCAAATCCATGCCTTGTAAGATACCTCTTATGCAGTTAGTTGACACCTCTCCTTATCATGGCAAGTTCATCATACAACAACTTCAATAACTTGAGAATCCATCTTTCATAGAAGAAGAACCACCTTCTCATGATCCTCAACCAACCGAAGCACATACCATTGAATCCATTTGTCCTTCTTTGAAACCCTCCATATATTTCCTTGAAGAAGACATGATTAATGATGAGATCCTATTTCAAGCTGATGATCCACCCCTATTTATTAAAATAGACATTAATACTCACCTTATTTGTGAAGTATTAGTAGATGAAGAGTTTGGTATTAATTTAACCTCTTTATGGCTCATCTAACAACTTGGCTATAATAAAGATCATCTCAAACAAACTTGCTTAACATGTTGTGGATTTGAAAAAATTAATCGAAATCCACTTGGTTTTATTTGGCTCACTATTATAATTAGACCTAAGACCATCTAAACTAAGCTTATGGTCCTCAATTTACCCTTATCTTACAAGATACTCCTAGGATGCCCATGGTCTCATAGAATGAGGGCTATCGCCTCTTTCGATAGCCAATAAATAAAGTTCCTTCATAATGGGAAAAGGTATAAACATGAGGTCGATCCTAACCCTTGGAGTATTCAACTTCCAAATCCCAAATCTCAATATTGCATTTCTACCATTCCAATGATCAATAATGTTCCCTTACCTAAATTTGTCAACATGAATTTGGATTTACATGTCGCTCTTGCTAATATAAATGATGATGAACCTAATTATTTGAAAAATACTTGCAACACTACCAAACTACTTCCTTACATCTTGAATTGGCTTCCTCCTCTATTGCCTTGCGATCACACCATCCCTCTCATAAATGAGATCACTGATTTCCTCCCTCCATGCAATGCTCAAGAAGCCTCTTACATAAAATGTGAATTCACATGAAATGATTATGAAGTGGCCAAATTATTTAAAGATACTTTAATTATGTTTCCACGTAAATTTAGTGATCTAAGCATCTCCCCTTCTGACATTCCTCCTAAATCTTAAGCATGCACATTTTCTCTAACTTATGATAATAATTACATCATGGCCCAAGCTCAATCAAGTGATTTGGATGTTCAACATTATCAAAAAACTCTAGCTCAAATACGTGCTTTCAATCATGATGTTAATACCATTTATATTGATTTTGAATTAGCCCCTGAATGTCATGTACCTCTTGCTAATTCTTCACTCATTGATACTCCTTGGGTGGTAGAACAAATCTTACCTTATGAACCTCTAAAATGTCTTGCATATTCTATACCTTCTACTGAACCAATCATTCCATCTAATTTTCTCCCCATTAATGATGTTAATAAAAAACCACTTGAATGTGATCAACCTTCTTCACCTATTGTACCTATATTGAGATTACACTACATGCCAAGGCCATAGATATATGTCAAATACATTTTGAATTTGATCACCATGGTAACAAAATTATTGATCTCAAAGTAGATGTTGAGTATTATGGTCCTCTTCCCACTTTTCCTAGTGATGAATCCATTCCTGAATTGCTTCATGCCCAAGAACCTCAACTCCCTCAACAACATCAAAAACTTAGGAATTTCAAGAAGAAATCCCCTCATTTCAACAACTTCATCACTGACATTGATCCTAAATAAAAATCCATTTCCTCTCTACCTAATGCACCATATCATTTCCAAGATGGAAATGTTATGTTTATCAAGAAAACTACCAAAATTGAATATGGTACCCCATCATTCACTCGACCAATCACAGTCTCTAGAGAACTTACACTAACTAAACATGACAATTTTAGCTTATTCTTATATAAATATCATGAGAATTTTGATTGGTCCTATGAGGACATGCTTGACATCAATCCTAGCATTGTGGTGCACAATACCATCACCTATCCTGATGCCAAACTGATGTGACTAAAGCATCATAAATTTCCACCTAAACTTTTCAATTTATGACATAAAGAAATCATTTAACTTATCAATACTAAGTTTATCAAGCCTATGGACTATTTATAATGGATTTCAAACATTGTCCTTATTCATAAGAAATTCACCATGGTCATTCACAATTGCATTGATTTCTGTAATCTCAATTTTGCTTATCCCAAGGACAACTTCCCTTTACCTTTTATAGATGCCATAATTGATTCCACTACTGGTTATAAAATGTTATCCCTTATGGATGGTTTCATGGGTTATAATCAAATTCACATTGCCCCTGAAGACCAATATAAGACAACTTTCACCATGGAATGGGGCACCTATTGTTATGTTAAAATGCCTTTTGGCCTAAAAAATGACATAATTACCTATCAGTGGGCGATGACCCATATTTTCCATGATCTTATCCATAATATTATGAAAACCTATGTGGATGACCTCATTGCCAAGTCTAAAAGTTGCAAGACTCATATTTCTAATCTTCTTATCATTTTTTATTGCCTCATCAAATACAAAGTTAGACTAAATCCAAATGTGTTTTTGGTCTCACATCTGGAAAATTATTGGGCTTCTTAGTCTCTCTTCATGGCATTGATGTCAATCCTACCAAGATCAACGTTATTGTCAACATGCCCATCCCTTGTTCCATTCCAGATATTCACAGTTACCTTGGTAAACTTGGGGCAATAAGATGATTTGTCCCTAAAATGGCTTATCGCATCTATTTTATTAATTATCTTCTAAAGAAAGGTAATGCCCTTGAATGGATGAATCCTTATCAAAAAGCATTTGACAATATGAAAGAATATTTGCTTCACCCACCCACTCTTCATCCACCTTCTAACAATCGTCTTTGAACCTTATATACTTCTTCCACACCCATATCAGTTGGGGAAATGTTTGCCCAACAAGATTATATCAGAAGGGAATATGCCATCTATTACATTAGTCGAGGCCTCATAAACTATAAGAAATGTTATACAAAATTTAAACATGATTGCCTCATCATATATTTTGCAGTTAAAAAGCTTTGACATTATATGCTTTATTAAACCATTTATGTTATCATTTATTCTGATCCACTCCATCAGTTCTCCTCCAAAGCCTTTCTTCCTAGAGATAGAATTGGTAAATGGATGGTCCTTCTCATGTAATTTTATTTTTGAATTATTATGCAAAAAGTTGTTAAAAGATAGATCATTGCTAATCAACTCGCAACAACTCCCATACTAGTTACCGACCACCTTCACAATAGTCTTTTCGATGACAATATTCTCTATATTGAAGGTCTTAATCAAGCCATCTCTCTTAAAGATTACTTCCATAATTTAACTATTGATCTTGAAGCAAGGATTAGTGTTTTTCTAGAGAGACAATCAAAAATTAATAACTAATTGAGTTTGTAGGTGTTAAAATTGGCACTTGGTCATGAAGCTATGAGGATTAACATGTAGTCTGGTTGGGTAATTGAGTTTTAAAAAGCCTTATGTAATCTTAATGTGTTATTTTATAATTTTAACAAATAATTATGCATCCATGTAAGTTGTCCTACTGTGAGTATGAGTTATGAAAGGCAAAAAATGTGTAGGTTTTTTTGTAAGGATTAATTAGATATTGTTATTACTTTAATCTCAATTGTTTGTGATAACTTTTTCTAATAAATAGTGAGATCTTCATGTAGGTTGTCTTGTTATGTATCTGAATTTATGAAATATTCACAAAAATCATTGCTTGTTGTGTTTCATTTGGTTTCTCATTAATCTATTCATTAAATCTTTGAGGATTTTGTGGCCTTTAATGGCAATAAGACACTATTCATAGTGTTAACCATAATTGACTAAATCATTCTTTTCATATTCATTTTTAGTAAGTCATTGTCCTTTGAGATCTCTTCACTTCACATAATTTATAGGGATCTCTATTTTCATGCTTTCTAGTTCATAATGGTCAATTTAGCTTTACGAGTGCATGTAAATTTACGAATAATGAGCCTACAAGTTATTAATGTCTTTATTCACACTTATCTACTACAATGTTATTCTAGAGTCTAAGTAGTTTGTGTTCCTTATGCTAGCGATTGCAAATACAATCGAATGATCATTGTGGCCATGTTCACCACCTAGACTTATGATCATTGAAGCCTCATGTGTATTGTAGATTTCATTAAGGTCTCTCCTCTTGATCTAGCAAAGACAAAAGAGTAGAGAGTAGGCCCCCTGTCATATTTGTTTTCCTTAGGTCTCGACTCATTTTTAGTGATAAGAGTCAACAAAACCTGTTGTTACAAAAATTAGAGTAGAAGTCCCATACATGTGCACAGCGCCACCCTACTTGTATTAAATTCATCTTCATCATAGCATTTTCCTCTACACCACCAATTCATATTACTCAACCACTCAACAGAGTACCAGTACTTATATATTTTTCATGTTACGTTTAATACCTTTTAATTTTTTTATTTCGGAGGGGCCTAGAGACAGAGGTTCATTTCGCAGATGAGTGGGGATGCTTTGCTTTAAGTGGATGTCTTTTTCACACATACATCGCCAAATATGACAACTCACATATATCTTGTTTACCATCTAATCTGAGAATATATTTTTTCAGGGATGTAGAACCATTAGGCACTCACCCTCACCCTCACCCTCACCCTCCACTCTTTGATCTCAAGTTTCAATGACAATAATTATATTAGGTAAGTATATCCATCTCATTATTATTATTATTTTTGTTACAATGAGAATTGGTCATAACTTTTCATTACCTCTATCCATAGTTGGAGTTTACTCTGGTAACTAATTAACCACCTTCATGCTTCATCCTTCCTGAGTTTTGCCACATCTAAATTTATGATTCAAGTTCGCATCTACTATAACCAATTCTTATCCCGATAAAATTCAATCGAAATAAGTAAAACACCCAAAAATATAAATTTCAAACTGCTAACTTCTAACTGACAAACACTCACCTACATGCAAAACTTACTACTGACCACCCCTCTATATCCATCTCATTATCAATATCCTGTCTGTTGCGGCACCGACAGCAGCATGGAGACGGTCGCTTTATTGTGGGCCACATTACCTTTAAAAAAAAAGGTCGTCAACTTGCCGTTTAAAGCCAATCCATGACGTCACACCACTGGCTTTTCCCCTCAGGAAATTTAGATTCGCTTCTCCTCGAGACAGCAGAAGCAAATGATTGGCTAGCTAGCTTTCTCAACACGTTAAAACATGTCGATGTAGTGAACCGAGGATCATTACAGATAGATAATTGTGTTTATGTACGATAATTACAATACAACAAAAGCATGGCTAATTCAGATAGGATTCCAAATGTTTGGAGTGCCCCATCACCATACAATCGTGATTCATGAGGATGGACGCCCGAGTCCCCAGGTGGAAGTGGTGGTTTGGAATCTGGACGGAACAGCAACCGCCTGAATATGTCACAACACAGATTTGATTAGATGTTCGTGGGGTGGACCATACGTTGTCCACTGGTGCCTTCGCCGCCGCCCAACTGGAAGACTGATGATTTGTATATCTCAATCCACCTACCACGGGGAATCATTCTTATTAATTCCTTCACAACCCATCCCAGAAACATTGAATAAGAAGAATAAAGCAAAGGCCATAGCCATAGGAATTGATCCTGAATAACATAGCAGATGAAGATACATGATAATGTTGGGTTTTTGTCTACTTTGATATAAAATGTTGATATATGATGTCATGCTTCTCTCATGCGGATTTCAAATTAATATCAAATGTTGGCGAAACTTCTGCTATCCGGTATGGGCTCGTGCAATGTCAGTCGTTGGAGGCAGGGGAGAGGGTTGTTGAGGTGACCCACAAAATAAAAGCAAAATTTATTAAAACAAAAAACGAAGTATAAATAGCATTAAAGAAGAGTGCCACCAAGAAAACACAAAACAAACCATAAACTACAGAAAGATTAAGAAGCTATAAAATATTTAGGATATTCTTATGATATACAAAGTTTCATAGAATATTTTTCTACTCAAATGTAAAATTGCACGCTGACAAAGGTAAGAATACTTAATTATCTTAAACGATTAACAAAAACATCAAATACTTGTTTTTGAAAATGATAATGTAGTTTGATTCTCCAAATATCAAATAAAATTTGGAGTCCCAGTGCATGTCAAAGCACATTTAATTTTGTATCAGCAATATTATCCCCTAGAAAAATGTTATGCAAAGAACAAACAACTTGTAAACTCTGAAATCAAAGACACCCAATACCACATCTATTCAACAATAAAACAAGACATAAAAACAAGCTCAAAAGACTCTGATTCATCACACACAGGGCATTTAAGATCTTCCATTCCCAAATGTTACAATCTCTTACCAGTAAGCAACCCTTGATGCAAGAGTAACTAAGCAAAAAAGTTAATCTTTAATTGAGCCGCATGCTTCTATAGATGTCGAAAAAGTTTATCCCAAGTGGTTACATCATCATGTACACCCCATCACTGATTCGCTTTAATAACATAAAATCTTGACGTTGGTACCAATGTGAAACATAACTAACATCAAACTTAGATAACACATGCTGATTTGGCCAACACCAAACATCCCACCATCAATAATTAGAATGACAAATCGCTGTAGAAAGAGCCAATGCCTCCACTTTGTTCCTAATGACATTATATGTTCTCTTATCATTGACCGTAAGTTTAAAATTAGTTCTAAAACAAGGCCAATCCAACATTGAGCCACTATGTTGATTGAGAATATCTCCTACATGTAGTATTTCTTTGTGAAGAAATCGAAGACTCTGACAAGATTTATCCCACATTAAGGGGTCCTCAGAATTAGAAAAATGTGGAGACCACCAAATAGAATGAAAGGAAAGTTGATGATAATCACACTTCGACATGTCCAAAGCAAGCCAATAATTTATTTTGTCCCAACCTTTCCTTATTTGTTGCAACATGAGAGATCCTTAAATTTTAAATGATACAAGAGTAACTAACCAATTCACCCAATGGGTATGACCCCAAATTTTACTACCACCAAGAAGTGCTTTGGAGATTGTGTAGTGCACAATAATCTTCCAGGCCTCATCTCCTTCTAATGAGTGAATAACCTACTTGATAGCTATAAAAATACCTTGTAGATGTGAATTATGAAAACCAAGACCTCCTGCTTCCCTATCCATCAAACACATGTTCCAATCCACTTTGGTAAAATATTTATATGATAGTTCCCCAAAAAAAGGTTCAAAGGACTCTATCAAAACTTTTATAAGCACTTTGAGAGGGAGTCATAAAAGAAGAGTAGTATACATGCACATTCTTTAGAATCTTCAAACAAACAATGAATTTACCAACCAAAGATAAAGGATGACTTATCCATTTGAGCACTTTTATACTCATTTTATTTAGCGCATGGTTCCAAAACTATAAAGATGTAGTATGAAACATGAAAAATATGCCAAGAAATGTAAAGTAAGTATCATGTTTAAGCCATTTTCATTGATACTTTGAGGCCCAAAGTGGTAGATCAACATAAGACATATGAATATCTTGTGTTTTATGCTTTTTATCATAAAACCAGAAGATTGACAACAGGTATCTAATCAATTAAGATCATTGTCAATACACCTTTCCCTTCATTCTCAAAAATAGGTATCTAAGCAACTAAGATCATTATCAATACACCTTTCCCTTGATTCTAAAATAAGGAAAGTATCATTTGTAAATTGACTATTTATAAGCTAATTAAAAAAATGCAGAAGTGAAATTCCATGAATTAAACTAGTAATGGCATCACTTTGAAGGAGATGGCTAGAACATCTAATAATAAATTAAATAAATATAGAGCAAGAAGGAAACCCTATCTTATAGAGTGTTGTAAATTAATTCCTTGAGATAATTTTACATATATACAAATTTTATCATTGGCCTCTGGGAAAAGCATTTGGACATGGCTGATGAAAGTAGACTCCATGCCTAGCTTATCCACCATCGCAATTACAAAGGGGCCACTCTATTTTATCATAAGCTTTGGCAAAATCTAATTTAATAAAAATTATGTCCTAACTAGAATCAACAGCCCATGCCATACCTTTAGTAGTTGTAATAAGATTATCTGAAATGAATCTCCCTGACACAAAACTTGTTTGATATGTTGAAATGATTTTCTGAAGATAAGGCTTAAGCTTAAGTGCCACTATATTGGAAATGATTTTATATGGCACATTTAATAATGTAATCAACCACCAGTTAGTAATTAGTGAAGGGTCACCCACTTTGGGAAGAAGTTTAATACATCCCTGATTAATGATAGCACCAAGAGAGCCCATGATAAGAGCTTCTTGATAAACCTTAAGGAGATCTTATCCCAAAACTAACCGTATCTTTTTAATAAAATTTGTAAGGCAAACCATCCATCCCATGATCTTTATGATCTGTCATAGAAAATAAGGCCTTATGCAAATCATCAACCAATGATTGCTCTATATCAACCATAATTTAGACCCCCATATTTGTGGTAATGGAAAGACAGGTCTAAAGAGTTGCATTATCCACTCCTGCATATTTACAAACCTCTACATAATGTTGATAAAAAGAGTTTAGAATGCCATTAGAACTATTGATAATGGCCCCATCCACATTGATTTAATTAATATGTTGTTTATTAGACCCCTTAAGGAATTTGAAACAAATTGTAGTGGATTGATCCCCCGATCAAAGCCAAGATAGGCATGCTTTCAAGATTGCTCCTTTTGCCTTTATGATTTTCAAAAATTCTCTTTTGGTGCCACAAAAAAACTAGGCAATACTATAAATGGGTTATATTAGGGTCTGAAACCAAATCCATTTGATTTCTAATACTATTTACATCTAAACATTTCATATGATTATTAAAGTTACCAACTACCTTTTTGCCTAGATGTCTAAAAAATCTCACAATCCTTATCATTGTGTCTTATCACCATACAATCTAGACAAAATCTCTTTGCAGACAATGAACAAGATTCCAAATAACGCTGGAATAATCAATAAATATTTTATTATCAATAAAAAAATTATTAAAAATCTCAAAAGTTTCCTTTTGACACTGCATGAAAATGATAGACCATGAAATAAGACTATGATCGGATAACACCGTTGTAGGGTCTACACAAATTGGGAGGCCATATGATCCTAGAATATAGTACCACCTATTATCTAATATAATCATAATCAAGTTAGCTTGAAATACATTGATCCCCTTACCTTAGATTAGCCCATGTAAACTAATGGAAGGGTTATTGGCTTGAATGTTTATTTAAACTGAAGCCAAGTTGTTAGTTTATCATCTTATAAGATGATAGGCAAATCCCCCAATTTATCACAATCAACCTCCAATATATTAAAAACTCTACAAAATTCTCATGTAGTAAGGGGAAGGGACATCACAACCCGTTGCCATAATGTAGCTTACTAGATAGCTTCACATGAGGCATACATACTACAAATTCCCAAAACATTATTATTAATTTTCAACTGATCCAAAGAAATACAATTGTTTGGATCATGCCATGTATCCACAATATTATCTTCCTATTTTCAGTGAATGAAAATTATAATGCCACCTCTTCTTAGAGCATGATTAGAAGTAACCTAGAAATATATAGGGAAAATTCTATGACAAGCAACTTAAAGTAAAAAACCAATAGTTTTAACTTCTTTAAGACAAAGAAAATAGATAAAACCTCTCCCTCAAATGGTCTTGGACAATAAATATTACGGGGTTATTTGAGAGACCCCTTACATTTTATGATATACACTTCATGATGAGGGGGAACTAGATAAAACCATCTCCTCATCCATATTGTTTAAGGAACAATATGGATTCACATGTTCATGATAAACATAACATTCCAAAACTTCCACGTTTGGATGACAAACCACCTATTATAACTTTGGAAGTACCTTGCTAGAGCCAAATACTGTACGAATATTATCCTTTGTAAATGAAACTTGATTATTAGTGGCAACTCCTCCATTACCATCCATCATAATAAGAACACTAAAGAGAAGGTATTCCTCCACAAAGGAATGCTAACATGGGTCAATATTACCATATCCATAGGGGTGCTATAGATTTATCTAGACCATTTATTCATGGTACCCACATGTCTATTCACTTTGATGTATCTGACCTTGTTTTATGGAATATTCTAAACTCTTTGCCATCCAATCTTACTTTTGACCGTGGGAATAGAGGATGGAGAGGTCCTATTTATAGATCTCATCCTCACAGATGAGTAACTCCAAGTAGTTATTCTCAACATATGCATAATATTATAAAATATGATGTCGCTTCAAACTTAGATAAAACATGCTGATCTAGCCAACACCAAACATCCCACCATCAATAATTAGAATGACAAATGGTTGTAGAAAGATCCAATGCCTCCACTTTGTTCCTAATGACATCATATGTGCTCTTATCATTGACTGTAAGTTTAAAATTAGTTCTAAAACAAGGCCAATCCAACATTGAGCCACTATGGTGATTGAGAATATCGCTTACATGTAGTATTTCTTTGTGAAGAAATCGAAGACTCCAACAAGATTTATCCTACACTAAGGGGTCCTCAGAATTAGAAAAATGTGGAGACCACCAAATAGAATGAAAGGAAAGTTGATGATAATCACACTTCAACATGTCCGAAGCAAGCCAATAATTTATTTTGTCCCAACCTTTCCTTATTTGTTGCAACATGAGAGATCCTTAAATTTTAAATGATACAAGAGTAACTAACCAATTCACCCAATGGGTATGACCCCAAATTTTACTACCACCATGAAGTGCTTTGGAGATTGTGTAGTGCACAATAATCTTCCAGGCCTCATCTCCTTCTAATGAGTGAATAACCCACTTGATAGCTATAAAAATACCTTGTAGATGTGAATTATGAAAACTAAGACCTCCCTCTTCCCTATCCATCAAACACATGTTCCAATCCACTTTGGCAAAATATTTATATGATTATTCCCCAAAAAAAGGTTCAGATGACTCTATCAAAACTTTTATAAGCACTTTGAGAGGGAGCCATAAAAGAAGAGTAGTATACATGCACATTCTTTAGAATCTTCAAACAAATAATGAATTTACCAACCAAAGACAAAGGATGACTTATCCATTTGAGCACTTTTGTACTCACTTTATTTAGCACATGGTTCCAAAAGTACAAAGATGTAGTATCAAACATGAAAAATATGCCAAGAAATGTAAATTAAGTATCATGTTTAAGCCATTTCTATTGATACTTTGAGGCCCAAAGTGGTAGATCAACATAAGACATATGAATACCTTGTGTTTTATGCTTGTTTATCATTAAACCATAAGATTGACAATAGGTATCTAGTCAACTAAGATCATTGTCAATACACCTTTCCCTTCATTCTCAACAATAGGTATCTAAGCAACTAAGATCATTGTCAATACACCTTTCCCTTGATTCTAAAATAAGGAAAGTATCATCTATATATAAGCTAATTAAAAAAATGCAGATGTGAAATTCCATGAGTTAAACTAGCAATGGCATCACTTTAAAGGAGATGGCTAGAAAATCTACTAATAAATTAAATAAATAGAAATTAAGAAGGAAACCCTATCTTATAGAGCATTGTAAATTAATTCCTTGAGATAATTTTACATATATACAAATTTTATCATTAGCCTCTGGGAAAAGCATTTGGACATGGCTATTGAAAGTAGACTCAATGCCTAGCTTATCCACCATCGCAATTACAAAGGGGCCACTCTATTTTATCATAAGCTTTGGAAAAATCTAATTTAATAAAAAATATGTCCTGACTAGAATCAACAACCCATGCCATGCCTTTAGTAGTTATAATAAGATTATCCAAAATCAATCTCCCTAACACAAAACTTTTTTGATACGTTGAAATTATTTTGTGAAGATGAGGCTTAAGCTCAAGTGCCACTATAATGGAAATGATTTTATATGGCACATTTAATAATGTAATCAACCACCAACTAGTAATTAGTGAAGGGTCACCCACTTTGGGAAGAAGTTTAATACATCCCCGATTAATGATAACACCATTAGAGCCCATGACAAGAGATTCTTGATAAACCTTAAGGAGATCTTATCCCAAAACTGACCGTATCTTTTTAATAAATTTTTTAAGGCAAACCATCTAGCCTAGGATCTTTATGATCTACCATAGAAAATAAGGCCTTATGCAAATGATCAACCAACAACTGCTCTGTATCAACCATAATTTAGACCCCCATATTTGTGTTAATGGAAATACATGTCTAAAGAGCTCCATTAGCCACTCCTGCATATTTACAAACCTCTACATAATGTTGATAAAAAGAGTTTAGAATGCCATCAGAACTATTGATAATGGCCCCATCCACATTGATTTAATTAATATGTTGTTTATTAGACCACTTAAGGAATTTGAAAAAAATTGCAGTGGATTGATCCCCCGATCAAAGCCAAGATAGGCATGCTTTCAAGATTGCTCCTTTTGCCTTTATGATTTTCAAAAATTCTCTTTTGGTGCCACAAAAAAACTAGGCGATACTATAAATGGGTTATATTAGGGTCTGAAACCAAATCCATTTGATTTCAAATACTATTTACATCTAAACATTTCGTATGATTATTAAAGTTACCAACTACCTTTTTGCCTAGATGTCTAAAAAATCTCACAATCCTTATCATTGTGTCTTATCACCATACAATCTAGACAAAATCTCTTTGCAGACAATGAACAAGATTCCAAATAATGCTGGAATAATCAATAAATATTTTATTATCAATAAAAAAATTATTAAAAATCTCAAAAGTTTCCTTTTGACACTGCATGAAAATGATAGACCATGAAATAAGACTATGATCGGATAACACCGTTGTAGGGTCTACACAAATTGGGAGGCCATATGATCCTAGAATATAGTACCACCTATTATCTAATATAATCATAATCAAGTTAGCTTGAAATACATTGATCCCCTTACCTTAGATTAGCCCATGTAAACTAATGGAAGGGTTATTGGCTTGAATGTTTATTTAAACTGAAGCCAAGTTGTTAGTTTATCATCTTATAAGATGATAGGCAAATCCCCCAATTTATCACAATCAACCTCCAATATATTAAAAACTCTACAAAATTCTCATGTAGTAAGGGGAAGGGACATCACAACCCGTTGCCATAATGTAGCTTACTAGATAGCTTCACATGAGGCATACATACTACAAATTCCCAAAACATTATTATTAATTTTCAACTGATCCAAAGAAATACAATTGTTTGGATCATGCCATGTATCCACAATATTATCTTCCTATTTTCAGTGAATGAAAATTATAATGCCACCTCTTCTTAGAGCATGATTAGAAGTAACCTAGAAATATATAGGGAAAATTCTATGACAAGCAACTTAAAGTAAAAAACCAATAGTTTTAACTTCTTTAAGACAAAGAAAATAGATAAAACCTCTCCCTCAAATGGTCTTGGACAATAAATATTATGGGGTTATTTGAGAGACCCCTTACATTTTATGATATACACTTCATGATGAGGGGGAACTAGATAAAACCATCTCCTCATCCATATTGTTTAAGGAACAATATGGATTCACATGTTCATGATAAACATAACATTCCAAAACTTCCACGTTTGGATGACAAACCACCTATTATAACTTTGGAAGTACCTTGCTAGAGCCAAATGATGTATGAATATTATCCTTTGTAAATGAAACTTGATTGTTAGTGGCAACTCCTCCATTACCATCCATAACACTCTTGGGAGGACCTATTAATTTGCCAACCTAAGCATAAGATCTCTTCTTTAGGGAAACTACTTTCCAAGAGGTATTTAGTGACCCTTGAGAACCCTTAACTTCCTTATCTTGAGTAAAATTGAGTTCATTTAAAGGAGAAACATTTACATCTTTTTCCTTAGGTAAATTATTTTTATTGAAAGGAGTCTCTAGGGCCCTATCCTATACATTTTTGCAAGAATTTTTGGATGATTTCTATCATGATAATAGTAACAAGAGTTTGTTAATGTTAAGTACACAATATTCTAATCAATAGAGATCCCACCAACCTAAAACATAATATAATCTTGAATATTTTTGATTAAATCTAAATAAACTCAGACCCTTTGAGTGGGTCTAGCAATAAAGCCTTTCAAGGATTCCAAATTCAACACAATTCTAAGAGATCCAACAATATTGTCTAGATGCAAATGGAAGATCATGGGGAGAATTTAGAAACTCCACCTAGATTGGTAAAAGACTTTTAGTGGATTTTTTAGGATTGAAATTGGTTTTCCATTTCTAAAGAACCAAATAGGAACCACAAACATTCCAAAGAGCTCGATGTAATACCTTATCAGTTTATTCCTTGGAACTAAATTGAAACAAAAAGAACCCTTTAGTTAGGTTCATAACCAATTGGTTATGGATACCCACTAGTTACCAAATTTTCTTTGTCCAAGCTGAAAGAAGTGAAGTAAAGAAATTTTCCCATCAAAATATCCAATTGCATACATTTTTTATAACATATCACATGTTTCATTCAGATTTTCACCAATTGAGGTGAAGGAAGGTTTTATCTAAGTAATTATAGTTAGAGGATAATTGGTATTTGTATATTTAGTATCAGTATACAGATCAAGGGCCATGTTTCCTAAAGTATTTCTCTAACACTTAGAAGATACAGTGGTGAAAATTGATTGAGGGAACATAAATTTTTGATGTTTCATTGCACCAACATACTTACCTCCCTGTGTAGAAAACAAGAACATACACAATAGTAAATCACGGTTGAAAATTGAATTTAGGGTTTTACCATGGCTTGGAGTAATACATTCCCATTTCATTCCCTGATGTGCTAATAACACTAAATAAGTTTTCAAACTCAATTTTAAAATCTGCATTTTATGTTTTATCTCCTTTTTCTCTTTCAAATTCTTATTAGTTTGTGCCAATATAGGTTTCTATAACTTTCGCTCAAAGTAATATTTTTTCTTGTGACCAATAAAAAAAAAAGATTTAATATTATTATTTTAATAAATATGAAGTTTATCATAAAAATGTTAGAATATTCCTTAAAATGTTATTATAGAGTATTCTATTTACTTGTTAATAATTTTTAACAAATAAATAGAAATGCTAATTTATTTATTTTGAATTAATCCAAAAAGATTACAAATAAACTTGAATAATGAGACTATAATCTTGTACAACTAGATCTACCTAGTCTCCATGAATTTGAAAAAACATAGTAATTAAAAAAAATCATATTATATTCCATTGTTTACTCTTATTCGGCTTATTTAGCATTATGCTTTTAAATGATGGAAAAAATGGAGGCCCAATCTTGGCATGTATTAATATTCCCCCCTTCACTTTTATAATTTAAGATCCAATGTTTAAAATTATTATAACCTTAAAATCTATTTGATGATTTTTTAAAGCAATGGTGAAAGATTTGTAGAGAAGATATTGAGAGAAGAACAAGTCGTGGGGTCAACCCCCTTTTCAGGGATTTATACGCTACTTTTAATACTTAATTGCTTCCACCCTACCCCCTAGACACACCACAATAAATACAAAAATAAAACTATGATATTGTAAATGTGATTGGTTTTAATACAACAATGTCATTTTCTCGTTAATGTAGATTTAAAAATTGAATTTATTTTGACATTTTTAGTGTAGGATATTTAAAGCTTATTTATTTTAATCAACTTTTCTCTCTCATAAATTTCCACTATAATTTTATACTATTATAGCTTTGTGGGATAATATTTTCTTAAAAATTTAACATATCTCAAATTTGGATATATTTTTACGATATTTAATGGTTTCCCAATGATTTCCATTGTTAAATTTGGATGTAGAGAAATACATCATTAAATGTAACCCTTTTGTTAAGGATATGTTTTTTATTTCATTTTCTTAAATGAATCCCCACAACAAGTTTTTAATGTTGCATAGTATGTCCTTCACATTGTTGAGAATCAATATTGTTTATGTGGTCTATAACGACCATATTTTTTTTTGTTTGAGTGCTAAATGTGAAATTAAAGAAATGCTTTACTAAATGTGTGCATGGTTTTCTTTTCATTGTTTTCCTAATGGTACTTTATGTAAAAATTTGTATTATTATGATTAATGTTTACTTCTTTAAAAGTTTTTTTTCCAAACCCAAATTTAATAAATTTAATGTTGCAACCTATATTATTGTAATTTTTTTTTTTGATAAGGTAAAAAAACTAGGTTTTATAGGGATCTTGGAACCACCAAAGTGGATTACAAAAACTATTAATAGGTCGAGTAAAGGTTGTCCAACCAAAACATAAAAAAACTACTACACTAAATCGAAAGCAAGGAAAACAAAAACCAAAAATAAAGATTATGAAGGAGATCCTTCTAGTGGGTCTTCATCATCCTTGATATTATTCATTGGGATGTCCTACTTAACATTTGAAATCTTAGGGATGTCCTACTTAATCTTAGATCATATGAAATCATTTCTGTCCTTTGCCCTACAAGGGAGTCTGCTTTGTGGGGACCACCTTGGGGAAACCTAGTGGAGGGTATCTCAAGATATTGGGTGACTTTATGACAGGGGTCAAGGATAATTAAGAAGACTAATTGAAAGATTGCACCATGGACTTGCACTATCTATGCAGAGAGCATTCCAATCCTGTATAAGCTTGGTGAGGGGCATCCCTGCCTCTTACACATTGGAGTTGAACTTCTCCAACTGCACTTTGTTTTTTTTCATCTCCTTAGACAAAGTCTTTACCCTTCTAGGTGATCTCATTATAAGTGCCTATATTGAATGTGATCAGCTTAGGTTTAGGTATGAACTTGATGGGGAGGTCATAAGTAAGGGATTTAGAAAGGCTGGCCTGAGGGGTACTCTCAAAGGATTAGTAGGATCCTGAGGTGGGATCCTCCTCTGAGGAGTCCTCCCTAATGGAGGATCCCCAGGGGAGGACCTCCCAACCATGTAGGGTTTGGCCATGTTTAATGAGGAGAAGGATCAACCCTTGGTGGAGGATAGGGTTAGTCTCATTTACTTGATGAAGCAAAATGATGCTTTCAAGAGATTTAAGTAGAAAGAAATGAAGACTTATCTTATAACCAATAAAGCAATTCAACAACAGGAAGTGGTGGGAAAAGATCATTGTGTAGTTACCTTTAAGGGTCATATAGTGCATAACTTGGAGACAAATTTCATGCCAGTGCCAAGGAAGATCTGCCCATGGTAAGACTTTCTTTTATAGTCTTCATAAAATCATTCATCTAGAAGAATCATTGCATTAGATCCTATTTATTTGTTTCATCTTTGAATGCCTTAGTCCCCTCATAGGACATACTGGTCACTTCCTTGCTAAATTCCTTTGAAACAATTATTCTTATGCCATAATTGGTCACCTTTCATTTGTTCTAGACCATTATGAATTTATAAGCCACTTATGCATTATGCTTTTTGATTCTCTCCATGAACTTGGTGAGGACCCCATGTTTCAGTTTCTTCTAAACTTTTTTATGGCCACATACTTCCATACAAGAAATGGGTTCAAGCCTTTCCTTATTGCCTCCCATCGAAGCAATTTTTGTAGAGCTAAGCTGAGCAAGAGGAAAGTTTTGGATGGAGTGATTTTGAATAATGCAAATGGAGTTTGAGAATCCCATCGATATCACCTTATGCAATTACGCCTCCTCCTATAGACATAATTATGAATCATTATGATTAAAATCCACCCCTTAAATGAAATATTATACATGTGTGGTGACATGATGTTTCTATCATGTAATGGTACTTTCGACCCATAATAATTCGAGGACATTATTAGGAACATTACTTGCATCATGATAATTTTAATCGTATTGTTGTAGCAAATCTAATTGTGTTTCTACATTAATAATTTTAATTGGGCAATCTATGAGATATTCATATATTTTTTTTTATAGATTTCCCCTTTTCTTATAAAATGATTAATAATAAAAAGACCATTCTTTTTAATCAAGGTTGTGTTTAGCCTATACTCTTTAGTCAAATTTACCTAGACTATAATTTATAGTCTGACTTCATTCGTTTCAAATATTTTTGGATTTTTTTCACTTTAATGGATGAGGTAACATTTTGTGACATATAATCATCCCCAATTACAACTCTTTGTATGGAGTGTATTGAATCTAATCCTCTAGAAATACATGGAAATCTCTTGGATATACTTAATGATATAATTTAGAATAGACCCAAAATTTCAATTAAGTTGATTTTTTTAATAATATTTACATATTAATGATCATAAATAACAATTATTTCTCATATTAATAATCAACCCTCATTTATAATTAACTTATAACTTAGCCTCCAAAATATCTTAGCTTCCTACAATTGACACAATATAGGCATGAACTAGAAGCTACAAAGCCCTTATTTAAAATATATTGTTCTTATAATCCTATTAACTTGTTATGACTACTCTCTCTCTCTCACACACATGCATAAAAAGAGTCTATTATTAATCATAAGAGGTTAATAGGATTGTAGTAAAATAATATTTTAAACAAGGGTTGTGTGTGTGTGTGTCACATACATAAAGAGAGTCTATTATTAATTGTAAGAGGTTAATAGGATTGTAATAAAAAAAAAAATTAAATAGGGGTCATGTGTTTATCACACACACACAAGTGTATGATTGAAACATTACTTAAATGATGTCACGGGGCATTTTATCCATGTTTTCTTTTAAAATAATATGTTTTTCAACTTTTACTACTTTCCATATTTATATTTAAAAAACTTATGGAAGAAAAAATGCATTTTTTAGATTTTAAAAAATATTGAGAGCTTATGGTGGACTTGTTCAAAGTTAAGCAATAATTATTATACCATGATCATGATAATGATTTGGTACTATTACATAATAGTAGTGATTTAGTTTCAAAGAATTATAATTCTTCCAAAAAAAATTGCACAACATAAATGGTAGTTTTATAATCCTTCAAAGCAATTTTTGAGGTCTCTGATACCTCACCACATAGTTATATCATGCCAATGTGTTTCTATTGAGGCAAGCTTTATATAAAATTAATATAATATAAAATAGAAGAATACCCAAAAACATTATCATAGACATGGTGGCGTAATCTAACTAGGCATTATTAGTAATCCTTCTTCTAATGGATGTCTTATTCCTAAGAGTTGACTGGTTAATGTGCCTATACACATTGAAAATATATTATTAGTTTAATATGTTGGTAGCCATAATAGGTTAATAAGATTTTTTAAAAAATTATATTTTAAATAAAGGTCATGTGTGTGTTTATGTGTGTGCATGTGTGCACACACACGTGCACGTGCATGTGAAGTGTCTGAGTGAAACATAACTTAAATGATGTCATAGTTAATTTTCTCGATGTTTTATTTTAAAATAATTTGTTCTTATACTTTTAATATTTTCCACATTTCTATTTGAAAATTTGATGGAATAAAAATGCATTTTTTAGATTTTCCAAAATGTTGAAGGATTATGGTGGACCTGCTCAAAGTTAAGCAACAATGCTCATACCATGATCATGATAATGATCTGGGACCACTACATATGATTACTGATTTGGTTTCTTTTTTTTTTTGTAAAAAATTAGCACAACATAAATTGTAGTTTCATGGGCCTTCAAAGCAATTTTTGGGGCTTATAATACTCACCAGATAGTTAGAGCTATGCAAATGTGTTTCTAGTGATGCAATCTTTTTGGAAATTATTATAATATAAAATAAGAGAATGCCTAATAAAATAGCCCAGATAGAGTGGCATAACCTAACTAGGTATTATTAACAATTCTTCTACTAGTGGATCTCTTATTCTTAAGAGTTAATTGATTCACATGCCTATACATATTGAAAGGATATTATTAGTTTGGTTAATATTTAAATATATATATATATATATAGTCGCATCCATGTTTAGTTAATATTATTACCTTAATTATCTTTAAATCAATTAAATATTATTAGTTTTAATTAGCTATAAGACAAGCATTTGCCCTATTGTAATCCAGAGTAGAGATAATTGATACCTCTTTCAAAGAGATTAATTTATTTTTATAAAATATCTTATTATCTTGTAATAAATGTTTGTTTATTACTCTCACAAATTTTAAATAGTACTTTAAATTTATTATAACGCATTATTTCATAACAATTCGTGTATTTTCCCCCAAATTGACTTCTTGATTTCAATCAATGGTATCGGATAAAGTTAGATCTAACATGTCCCATTGAATGAGGTTATGTTATTTTTGTGAATTAATAATGAATTCCTCCAACCCAATAAAGGAAATACTCAAAGAGACTAAAAAATTAAAGGGATAAAATGATAATCCAATTCATGTCAATTCTCCAATAGATGATGAAAAACACACCAATAATTCATAAAAAAGCCTTTCCAAGGATCCACACCCTTTAATGTAAAAGTAAGTCTTGATATCCAGTTATTTGTAAGCAAAATATAATAATATGCACTTGAAAATTTTTTCAAAAAAATAGAGTCATATTTTTATTTAAACACTCTCTTGATATTAGATAATATAATGTTTGCTCTACTAAAAACTAAACCATGTATCCAATAGTTGTGGGAGGATCGCCTTGATCCACTTAAGGAGGAATCAAAGGATAAGGTACAATCATCAAATATACCTATTGAAGTGACTTCATTTATGTTATTACAAATGAGTATTGTCTAGAATATACCTATTAGGATAATTGCATCTAATGGCAATTTTTACAACAAAAGCAAGATCAATATGTGAAATACTACACATATACCTTGCATTATCTATTTTAAAAATGTGATCTCAAGGATTTTGAAAGGCATACAATACTTATATACAAAATTGGTTTTCATCTATATATTAAAAAAGATATGGATTCCTACTTATTGAAATTATTAGATAAGTATATTTGTATGCATCAAAGATTATAGAAGTGTTCAAAAAATAAGGATATTTATTGTAGGAAAGTGGGCACAATAAAATGAGAGAGGAAACTCAAATTATATAAGTAGGAAACATACCAGAGAGCCCCCACAAAAGAGGAAAAATTAAATGTTTCAAATGAGAAATCCCATAGATATATCCTCATAAAAGGAGACAATAAAATGGTCTCAAAATCATAAGACCATCAATAAAAACAAAAAAAATTGTCATTCCAAAAGGACATTTTTTATAGAGGTACATGAAACTAATATGATATAAGCATCTAATGAGGATGAGCAATTATTTCATCTTATAAAAACATGTGATAAAGTTATGGATTCTAACCCTTATTCCTCTATTCCTACACCACATGTTACAACATCATCACTTGAAGAAGAAGAATTCCTTTTTCATTCATAGATGTGAGTGTGAGGGAAATATATTCAATTTATTGTAGATAATGGAAGTGATAAAATTTTGAAAACATAACACCTCATCCACATCGATACTCCATCACATGGTTTGGTTAATCTAGATATATTTGTGTTAGTCAATAATGTCTCCTTCCATACGTAATAAATATATTCAAATATGAGGTATTGTGTGGTGTGGCAACAATAGAGTTTTTTATGACTATGGAATATATTATCTCAAGACTTGCCTTATCATTATCACATCGGGAAGGAAAACTTTCATGATCCTTAAGACTTCTCCTAAGAAGACAATGGGCTTGATTAGTGAAAATTAGTGTAGGTGTGTTATTCATTACACTAGGAAATTTTTGTTAATGCTTTTTTTTACCATGCCTATTGGTGTCACCATAAAATCATAGGTGACACATCACAATTACTTAATTTATAAGAAACCCTTACTAAATGGATCAATATAAAATCCTTAAGTGTTGTAAAATAAAAATATTAAGAAAAAAATATAAAAACTAATCTTGAATGGCTATATTAAGCTCAATGAGTCACCTTTTTGAAGCTCAAATGTGTTACATCAAAATAAGGATGCAATATGATGACTCTGTATTGATAATAGATCCATTATAAAAATATATGCCAAGAATAGTTATCTACTTCCATGCATTGATGACCTCCTAGTCTAGATCAAAAAAGCAATACTAGTCACAAAGACCGATCTTAATTTAGAGTACCATAAAATACCCATTGATCCCTTTCACATTTTGAATAAGATGTTTAAGTCAATTGAAGGTCTATTTTAATGATTATGTAGACACTATTTATGAATTATATGCCATCTTAGACTTGTACACTTGGAAAATACAAACATTAGATGTTTTTATTAGTTTTAGACATTTCCCACTATCTAAAGTCTCACATATAATATCTCACTATGATTATTTATTATCTCTTAATCTAACCAATGTCATTATGATGACCCAAGCCTTTTATCTTTAATAGAATGTTATAAATGTGTTTATCTTATATCTCTATATGTTTTGTACTTGTACCTACTTTTTTACTTCTTGCGCACTTGTGTCCTAGTCAAAAACCTATGCCGATGTAAGTTTATTCACCTGACATAAGTGTCCAATGCCCTAAATTATTTCAATTTGAAAAGGAAACATATTCTTATGGTCAGCCTAAGTGCTCTAATGAGAGATACTATCCAAAAGGATTGGTATAAATACAAGATAAATCCTCATTCATTCCTCACCTAGAAAATTCTTGACAACTTCTTACCTTCTCACAAAGAAACTTACCAAAATCGCTCAATCAATCACTAAGTGAGCAAAGATTACCTATTTTATCATATTTCCATATTAATCATATGAATACTACATATATAGGTCTGAAGTACTAAAATAGCATCCCATGAGCCACATTTTCCAAGTTATAAGCTAGGTCATTGTATGTACTTTCTTATCACACATTGCATCATACACACACAAAACACCATGTAGTGGATAACCACATAGGTATGAATCCATATTTAGAGTATTGCATATGTAAGCAACACTCATTGATAGATGGGTATTTGTGAAAACTTGATACCTATTTTTCCCACATGAAATATGAAGATGAATAACTAGGGTTTTCTTATTTGACAAGGAGTGATAGTCCATGACGCAGATATGAATGCACTGAAATGAAGTTGAAACAAAACCCAAAAGCATCTAGGTGGTCACATCTAATTTTAGTAGGTATTCCATAAATTACACCTATGTCTAAGTTAGATAGAATCATTGATTGAACTATCTTAGGTTGACGTGAGTGTTCATATCTATAATGGTACAATTTCTATAATTAGGCAACCAATCCAAAATATAGATCCAGTCTATTCCCTTCCTATTCTAGATCTAAATTCATATTAACATCAAAACCAAATAAGTATGTATTTTTCATTATCATTACAATATCTAGCATAGATTTACTCTCTATGCTTAGCATATCTCAACATAATAGATTTAGTATATGTTTTAGCTATGTTTTAAAATTAATTGGCTTGCTATATATCTATTTATCACCCTTGTGTTTATTCATTTATATATTGTTAACCTTAACACCTTTGGATCCTTATCCAAAACCTAGGGTTAAACATTTTTTGAATTTGATGTTTGGTCCCCAGAACCCTATATTTTCATTTAGGATTTTTTGATTCTTTGTTGTTGATTTCTGATTTTTAATTTAAAAAGATACACTAGTTTTAAAAAAACGTTCAATTTGTTATGAATATGTGCAATATTGATGCATCTATAGTATATTTTGGGATCCAATTTGTAATTCTAGCCATGGTTTGTTACTATGATTACTTAAAAATATCTTTGCTTCAACAAAATAAGTAAATCCATGAATATCATAATTACTTTTGTAATGTTATAGAACCTATATCTAGATGATAATGTGTATGCTCTCAACCATTTATTCCACGTAGTTCTTATTCAAGTGACAAGTACCATCCCACACCCATTATTCACCAACAAGTTATATTAGATTACATGGTCCATATTGTCCCTACTCAAAAATGGTAAAGGTGTTCAACCTAATATGCCACCTATTAATATACAATAGGTTCCTCCTAATAAAAATATTGTGATAAAATCTAAGTGATATGATCTTGTTTACCAATTAAGCAACACACATGCTAATATTTTCACCCTTGACCTTCTAAAGCATTCTACTATCTACAAGGATATCCTATATGAAGCATTATGTGAAAGCCATGTTCCAAATGATATTGAGCCAACTTAATTTATGGATATCATGTAAGATATAAAAAATAATGCAAAGATAATAACCTTTGATCTAATAGATTTACCATCTAAATATGTTATTGAATAAGAATTACCTTTTTAAATAAAATTAACTATGCATAATAAGGGTATAAAAAGGGTGTTCGTTGATAATGGACCAGGCTTAAACATTTGGAACATGAATTTCCTAACCACCATGGGTATTAGTACCAACCTTATTTAAAATTTAGTTATGTATATCAAAGGATTTGATAATTCACATAGTCCACCAATCGGCCAAATCGCATTGGATATGATGTTGGGACCAAAAATAGTTTCAACCACTTTTTAGGTAATGTCTCAATCATTACATTGTAATTTTCTTATGGGTAGACCTTCGATGCATACCATAGAGGTTTTCCCACATAATTTACATCAGTGTGTAAAATTCATACATGATGTGACCTTATTAACAATACCTACTAATGATGAACCTTTTAAATTTTACAAAATGATACATAAAGTATTCCTAAAATGGTGCCTCCTACACAATGTAATCCTCTTGAGAGTATTAAAACATATGAAATGGGTGAGTCAAGTACAATTCATCCATTATCTCCAATTTCAAATAAGGCACTAAACACTAAAGTGCACATAGATGCACATTGAGGAAAAATAACCAATACCAAAGGAACCAATGATACCAAAACCATAATCACATCTAATATTTGAGCTTCCTTTATTGGTCAACATTGAGAAGCAATATGGTCATGATTTATATTACTACGCTAATGATGATGACTCCACCTATGATATGTCATATGAGAAGATGTGCAAGCTAAATTTTGATCTACTTAAGCATATTTTTCATAACCTATTTGAATTTATAGGTCCTTGTACATATAAACTAAACTCACCTTCAGAGGATACAAAACCAAATTAGGATAAGGGAAAAACATAAATAAAATATGAGCATGTAAATGCTTGTTATTCTATTCAGCCCTCTTTACTACACACTTTCAATCAACCTTACAAAGGTGAAACACATCTACATCATGTGAGCAATGTGGATGCTTCTCAAAAATATCCAAAACATAGTATACAACTTTTATAAAATTAGGATGCTTTAGATACAATAATTTCTATGTTACTTGAGCATCACATGATATATTTACCTCCTAACAGGCACAAATCAAGAAACAAACTTCTTCCTAAAGAGGGATTACCATATTATAACGATCATCGAATCAGTGATCATTGTACAAATCAATGTAAGGTGTTGAAGACCTAAATTTAGAAATACAAGAATGAAGGATGCATGCAATTTATGTTTAAAAAGACAAAAATGATCCAATACTTCTAATTTTTCAAAAGATAAAAATCCTTCAAAGCATCCAAATCATGATAATATAACCATTACCTAAAAATATTGATGGGGTACATGGCCCACATCTCAAGGTTGATGCAAATAATTTAGAAAAACAACTTGTAGTATTATTAGACTACAATAGTTGGGACATAATATATATGAGTTATGTCACTCACCAACATTTATAAAATATATTTGGTATATCATATTACCCATTTCATGTGGCCCAAAGGTAGTGGACCTTGCTATATGGGTAATGGACCAACAACCATACTTGACTTTTCACCTTGGAAAAAAATGGTTAACTAATATGAAAGTAGTTGTTAGTGTTATGAAGTAGTGTCTTATTTTTCAACATGATAAAAAAATAGGTTTATATACCATATAATGAATATGTGGGATAAGTACCAATGATTTGTGGTAGTGAGTTACCATTAAACACAACACTTTGGCTCTTATGCAATATAAACAATTTTGGCATGTAGGGCCACCACATAGTATCTTGGCTCCTAAATTATAAGTTTACTTTGACTAAATATTTGTAAATTTTTAAAAAATATATTTAAAAAAATACACATTTACTTGTTGTATTAAATCATTGGAATCTTTGTTTTTAGTTTCATGTTAGTGGATAACATATGATTTATTTATATATACACATATTTCATGCATCTTTTGAGTGTGATACATGAATACATAGATACCTGATCTATGCATTTTTAGAAACTAGACCTTCCCTCTACTCATTTCATATGGAAATTGGAGGCATCCACTTCTTTGACCACAATACATCTAGGTTATATCATTCTATGGTCATTTATACATTATCATTTTAGAGCTTATATACTTACACATGCCTTTATCCATTCTTATATCTTCCACAATGTACTTAATATGTTATGTACTTAATGGTTTTTGCTAACACATATGATCCATGGACTAGTATGCTATGTTTATGTTGATTCATTATGCTTTCATTTATGTACTTCCTTGAGTGTCTTGACTTGTTATTATCTTTCTTGTTTGAGCATTTTATTATGCTTCATTCTTTGTATCACTCATGCCTTTGTTTGCATATTTGACATTTGAATATGTCATTACTTGTTGTATGGACACTTGAATATGTCATTTTTTTATTTTTTGGATATTTTACTAAGTCATGTCCCTTCTATTGTGCAATATTTGAACATGCCCCTTGCCTGAGGTATCCTTGGACCATTATCTTTTGAATTATTTTTGAGTGCTTTTGTGTGTGTGTGTGGTTACTTTTTGAGCTTGTACGGTTACTCTCTAGACATTACCATGGTATATATCATGCATAGTAGGCCTTGATGTGATCACATTCTACATGCTTCCATGATATATGTACCTAGATATGTTCCCTATATATGCTACATGGTATATTAACAATTTACATAGTTATCTTAACCATTTAATGTAAGGTAACTACTAGTTACTAATTCCCCTTACCTAAAAATATGGGGATGGGATATTAGAAGGGGCATTCCATAGAGGCATGACTTCCACATTAATTCAGAGATTTAGATTGTAGTGGAGGAATTTTTTGTTTTAGAAACATGTTCTCCACACTTATTCAATATTCAACATACCCAAATTACAAAGGGGGGAATGTTTTGGAAACATGTAATCCACATTGGAAATTATATCATTTTTTATATTTCTCCATATATAGTGGGGACATGTTATGATAAGCATGTCCTTACACTTTTTCAAATTCCAAATTGGCCAAATTCATAGTTATATGATTCAGATACACATTTATGGTAGAATTCTATACATTGGTAGCATGAAATATATCTAAGGTGAATATATTATGGAATTTTCACCTAAAATTACAAAATCAAAATCAATTTTATATTTCAAAACACTTATATGGATTATCATCACCCACTAGGTTGGATTTTTGTGGACTGTATTAAGGCAATATACTATAGTAGTTAGTTTGTGTTTTATGGTTGAGGTGATTAAATCACTCATTCTTGACAAGTTTATAGGTTGGAATTGATTACATCATCCAAACACACTATATTTATAATGTGAGTTGACTTGATTTACTCACACTCACCAGGCTATAAGTATGATTGGGTTACATAATTGAGCTAATTTAAATTATCGAGTGGTAACTCATCTTTAGATCCAAGTTTGGTGAAGGTTTTGTCTTTAAATATTAATATATATTCACTTTATATATTTATATTTTTCCTAATATCAACTCTAATGCTTCATAATGATACATCTTTCATCTTTTCAAATCAGATTGCTAAAAGGCAAGGTGGATGCATCAATACAAATGTGTGCTTCTAAACCTTTATCTCTTTTAATTTAAATAATTAAAGTGATTCCAATTTTATATTACATGCATTGATTATATATTGTAACATGATATTGGTTGCAATTCAGTCACCAACAAAGCACACAAGTTGGGCTCATGTAAAGGTAAGGTGTGATATACACACCTAGGTACATATTTCTTCTCCTTTAAACCAACAGTTTAATTACTAGATTAAAGGAGGGGAAATGTAGACACTATCAATGAATTATATAGCACCTTAGTCTTGAACACTTGGAAAATATAGACATTGGTTATTCCTCTTAGTTTTAGACCTTTTCCACTATTGAAAGGCTTGAATCTATTATCTCTTTATGCTCATTGCTTATCTCTTATTCTAACCAATGTCATTTTGATGACACATGTCTTATATCTTTCTCATAATGTTGTACACCTATGTATCTTCTATCTTTGCAAGTTCTAGACCTATACCTACTTTTTTACTTCCCATAAACTTACATTCTAATTAAATGCCAATGTCAATATAACTATTTAGTGTCCTAAAGTCATTTAATTTACAAATGGAACATATTACTATGGCTAAACTAAGTGATTTAATGTGATATATTTTCCAAAGGTATTTGGTATAAATATAGGATCAATCCTGATTTATTCTTCACCTACAAATGACCTAGAAACTTATTACCTACTCATAAGGAAACTTACCAAAAGCACTCAAGTTAGGGAAGCTTCCCTATTTTATCTTATTTATATATTATCCATAGGGAAAACACATATACAAATATTAAGTATTGGAGGATCATCCCAAGAGCCAAATTTGCCAAATTACAAGCTAGGTCACTCTATGTACTTTATTATCATAGATTGCATGATACACACAAGAGAACACATAAGGGAGAATTACATAAATTAGATGCCTTATTTAGATTATTGGATATGTATGTAGTGCACATTGACAAATATTTCTTTGGGGAAATTTGACACTATGTGCCCACTACCCCCTTTTTACCATAACCAATATGAATATGAAGAAAAAAGGTTTTCTTATTTAACAAGGAGCAATAGTCCATGACCTAGATCTAAATCCACCAAAGTGAAGGAGATAATGAACCTAGAATCATCCATGTTGTCACATCTAATTTTATTAGGTATTATATACTAGACACCTATGTCCAAGTCAAGTAAAAGAATTGATACAATCATCCTATGTTGATGCAAGTGTCTATGACTATACATGTATAATTTCTAAAATCAGGTGACTAATCTAGAAACTAGATCTAGTATATTTTATATACACATAATATTTTCAAACTTTTATCACATACTAATACTTTGTATATTATAGGAACCCTTTGATTATCAATCTCTCTAAGTACATGCCTAATGGGTACATTGGGAAAAGGGTGGGTAGACCATTGGTGCTTCGTAAGATTATTGTCTATTTTACCACATATTATCTACACACTTGTCTCCTAAAACAATTTACCCTAAGCTTGATCTTCTCAGTTGTACCCTTTCCAATAATTTGTCACATTTTATCCTCCTTCTGCCTAACCTTATTAATTTTTGGTTAGTCAACTATATGGGGTCAATTGGGTTAACCCTATATTGTTTTAGGGATTTTTTCACTTAAGATTTGGTTGACATTTGGCTAACCTAGCTCTAGACCTAGTGAATTATTAACCAAAATTGTATAGGGTCGACTAGTTTGATTTTGTCAATCAACATTTTTGGAAGGATTTAGGCTAAGATCCACCTATATATATATAATTTCATTTCCCATCATTTGATAGGAAGAAGTGAGATAAAAATAAGTATAAATGAACATCTACTTATTGAGCATTCTACTTGAGAAGTAAAGCTTAGGGTTATATACTTTATTTAGAGATATAGATATTTTTTTATGAAGAAGTTATTTGGATGCATTGATAGGTTGTGTAGCCTAGAGCTGATTTATCTTTGTTAACCTTACATACTACAATAATTTATTATGAATCACCTTAGCCAAGGGAGATATTAAGGCTCGATGGGTTCATATTCAAAGGTAGTTATTCCTAAATTTATTTCTCCTTTGTAAGAGTGGATAGATAATGCATTTTTATTATTCTTTCTGTACATTAGGATTCCATATACATTGACATGAGTATATGTCTTCTATGCATGTTTAGTTTTATTGTTTCTAAATCCCACTTTGTGCCACAATCTTTGGTGAGCACTAGATTAGATTTACTTTCTTGTTATTAGAATAAGTGAAATATCAAAACCTAGGACCCCCTTAGGGTTATTGCATGATTGTGTTAGACTAGAGCATTTAGAACCATCCTTAGAAAAGTGTATTATGATAAGTTTTCTCATAATTGGGTATAACAAATCCCCATATTGGTCACACTCCTACTTAACAATTGTATTCCAATCAGAAGTGTAGGTATGCTCTATCTTCTTTAAGCCAAGATTGATTTATATACATGATGAATTTTTGATTGCATACATACTGGTGAACCTGATGTGAACTAACTCTTGTAGGATTTGTTCACTTATTTCTTTATTTTACCATATATTTTCCATACTAGGTTGATTGCATCGATCCAATTCTATCTTATGTGCACAAGTTTAACACACACTCACATCCATACGACTCTATTCTTTCTATGCAAGTTCTTTTTTAGGTATAGGCTACTAGATCAATTCAATCAACCCAGTACAGTTTTCCATATTTTTAGACTTCCAGTTTAGACTACTAGGCTGACCTAGTCAGCTCTATACATTTTCAAGCACCTATTCAACATACTAGGTCACCCTTGTTTACCCTGTACATTTTAGGCACTCAGTAACAGGTTTCTACAAAGCTAGATTGACCCAATCAGCCCTATTAGTAAAATTTTAAGGCATTTCTCAAGGTTACTGAACAACAATATCACATTTTTGCATCTCTAAACCACTTTATTTCTCCTTTGTAAGAGTAGATAGATAATGCATTTTATTCTTCTTACATACATTAGGATTCTATATACATTGACATGAGTATATGTCTTTTATGCATGTTTAGTTTTATTGTTTCTAAACCCCACTTTGTGCCACAAGATTTGGTGAGCACTAGATTATATTTACCTTCTTGTTATTAGAATAAGTTAAATATCAAAACCTAGGACCCCCTTAGGGTTATTGCATGATTGTGTTAGACTGGAGGATTTGGAACCCTCCTTAGCAAAGTAGATCCCCATAATAATTTTTCTCATAATTGGGTATAGTAGATCCCCATATTGTTCATACTCCTGCTTAACAATTATATTCCAATCAAAAGTGTAGGTATGTTCTATCTTCTTTGAGCTAGGATTGATTTATATACATGATGAATTTTTTATTGCATACATACTGGTGAACCTGATGTGAACTAACCCTTGTAGGATTTGTTCACTTATTTCTTTATTTTACCATATACTTTCCATACTAGGTTGATTGCATCGATCCAATTCTATCTTATGTGCACAATTTTAACACACTCAAATCCATACAACTCTATTCTTTCTTTGCAGGTTATTTTTTAGGTATAGGCTACTAGATCAATTCAATCAACCCAGTACAGTTTTCCATATTTTTAGACTTCTAGTTTAGACTAATAGGCTAACCCAGTCAACCTTATACATTTTCAAGCATCCTATTCAGCATACTAGGTTACCCTAGTTTATCCCATACATTTTAGGCACTTAGTAACAGGTTTCTACAAAGCTAAATTGACCTAGTCAACCCTATTAGTAGAATTTTTAAGCATTTCTCAGGGTTACTGAACAATAATCTCACCTTTCTACATCTCTAAACCACTTTATTTCTCCTTTGTAAGAGTGGATAGATAATGCATTTGTATTCTTCTTCCATACATTAGGATTCCATATACATTGACATGAGTATATGTCTTATATGCATGTTTAGTTTTATTGTTTCTAAACCCCACTTTGTGCCACAAGCTTTGGTGAGCACTAGATTAGATTTACTTTTTTGTTATTAGAATAAGTGAAATATCAAAGCCTAGGACCCCTTTAGGGTTATTACATGATTTTGTTAGAGTAGAGGCTTTGAAACCCTCTTGAACATAGTGTATTATGATAAGTGTTCCCATAATTAGATATATCATAACCCTATATCGGTCATACTCTTGCTTAACAATTGTATTCCAATCAGAAGTGTAGGTATGCTATATCTTCTTTGAGCCAGGATTGATTTATATACATGATGTGTTTATGATAGGATACATACTAGTGAACCCAATGTGAACTAACACTTTCAAGATTTGTTCACTACATCGACCCAATTCTAACTTATGTGCACAAGTTTAACACACACTCACATCCATACAACTCTATTCTTTCTATGTAGGTTATTTTTTAGGTATAGGCTACTAGATCAATTCAATCAACCCAACACATTTTACCATATTTTTAGACTTCCAATTTAGACTACTAGGTTGACCCAGTCAACCCTATACATTTTTAAGAATCCTATTTAGCATACTAGGTCGACCTAGTTAACCCTGTACATTTTAGGCAGTCAGTAACATGTTTCTATAAAGCTAGATCAACCCAACCAGCCCTATTAGTAGAAATTTTAAGCATTTCTCAAGGTTATTGATCAACAATCTCACCTTTCTACATCTCTGATCCACTAAGGTTCCTTTCTATTATTTTTATCTCTTCCTTATAGTCTTTTCTTTCATTGTTTGTAGTCATTAAAACTACCTTTGTATAGTCAACTGGATTAACCCTATCGACCTAGTTCTATATTCTATGTGCTATTTGGATAACTAGGTCAACTCTATCAATCCTATTCATTTTTAGACCTTTCTTTTGCAATACAGAGGTGACATTATTGACCCTATTCTGTATTCTATGCATACATTAATGACTACATCAACACTATACCGTGTTTTAAAGTTAGAATTAGCCCTTATATGCTAGTAATTAGCTCATACTTTTATTTATTATTTCTTTCATGCTTAAAATTGATCACATAGTTTAATTAGGTGATTTTCAATAAATCATTTAGTTTCACTATTTTCTATTTTATGCACACATGACCAAATCATAAAATCTTAAACAAACACTTTAATAATTATCTTCCCAAGGATAACCTACTTGGATTTCATCACCAAGGGGGAAGCTGACTTGATGTTCTAGTCAAGTATAAAATGTGATTAATAGTGTATTTTGGCTAAGCACCCGACACCTTTATCACTATAGCATGTGAAGTTAAGGGGTAGGCCCCAATACCAAGCATGTATCATTACCACTACATATCTCTTTTAGCCCAAACTTATTGAAACCATCCTTCGATTGTTTTCTAGTTCCTTGTTTATAGCCAACTTCATCTTACATTTAAAAACATATCATAATAATGTAATAATATTTAGGTTGACCACTTAGTTAGCTCTTTACTTCCCAAGTTGATTACTTGCTCTTTGCTCAATTATGTGTTGTATTGCAAAAACTTGCATTATCTACTGTTGGTGCAAGGGTTTATGTTGTGTACCTCAATTAGATTAGCCAGCATTGATCTAATTAATTATTTATTTCCCTTCAGTTCTTAATTTTTTAGATATTTGCAAAAATTATCTTATTTTAGTACATAGTCATTTCAGTCAGTATAGTCTATTATAGGCTTTCTAATTTTACCTGTCTACTATATTGGATTGACCTAGTCAACCCTATACACTTTTTCAACCTTTTTCTACTGTATTGGATCAACCAAATTGACCCTATACTATTTGCAGGCCTTGTCTTATATACTAGGTCAAACCAATCAACCCTGTACTATTTTTTTCATTTCCTATTTCCTTGCTTTCTCATATTTTTCTTACGCTATTTAAAATTTTCCCTTCATCATGAACTTTCTATTTGAAGACAACACTAAGTTACAATCAACCAACATGATGAATTTTACCCACCCTCATAGGGTCTCCCATAGACAAAGTAGGACTCCCTTCTTGGATGAGAGTAATGTTCATATTTACACTTGTGCAATGAACTATGGGACCCCTCCAAATACCTCTTCATAGCATAATCCTTTATTATCCCTAGAAGACCAACCCAAATTAGAGTATACCCCCAAAATTCTCTTTTTTATCTCTAAATTTCCTCAACATCAAGGACAAGATCCCTCTTCCATTTACAATCTTATGATTAGTGGTCAATCTAAATATCCTCATTCACCTACTACTACATTCTCAAATGGATTTAGAGGTACCACTTTCTTTTATTCTTAGCCTCTTCCATCGATTATGACCCCTTCTCATACCATGACCTCTTCCTCTTTAACTTCTTCCACCTCCATATCTAGTATGTCCACTAACATGGCATGTTCTACATTTAGTGGGCCTCTCATAAGATCCACTAGCGTTAATACTTCCAATAGTGCTTCATTTACTACCCAAGTTAATCATGATTCTAGTGCTTCCTCTTTTCATCCCTTCACTAGTCCATATTTTATTACACAAGCAAATTTTGTCTACTAGTGCCTTACATTCTCATAATTCCTCTCAAAATCCTATCAACACTAATAGTAGTACCCAAGCCACTAATACCAACACCAATACAAATTTTAATAATTATAATAATTTCAATAGAACCCACCAACTATTATTACAAACACTCAATGAAATGAATACCTTTCAAGCTCATAACACAAATAAAATGATGAGAATGCAAAATCACCTTCTCCATCTTCAAACTCATCCTCAACCAATGACTTGGGAAATGCATAACCATAATGTTCCCCCACCTTTTCTTCAATATTCCCAAGGCAATCTCATACCTCAACCTCTTTTGGTCAACAAAACCATTAAGCATCTTCAAAATGAACCTCTTACTACTCAAATTGCTAACATTGATATAGGAGGTATCACCCCTACAATTTTTTATAATGGATCAACTAATCCTACCCTTCATCTTAAAACATTTGGAAATCTTTATAAGGATTGGGTCAAATTGAACACCCTTTCCGCTACCAAACTATTAGCCAAAACCCTCATGGGTGATGCATTAGATTAGTACAATCAATTTAGAACTCATTATATTGTTAGTTTGGAAGATTTAGTGAATGCTTTAGTTCTAGAATTTCAAACTAGTGATCTTCCCAAAAATACTTTGGCCTACTTCATAAATTTTAAACAACTCAAAAATGAAACTGATCAAACTTTTGTTAAAAGGTGGAAAACTTTTTCAAATAAATTTGAACATAACATGGTCGATGATAATCTTTTCCATATCTTTACCAATGCCCTTTTTCATAAATTACAATATCAGGTCTACACTCTCTCTCCACATAATTTGTAGGAGGTTATTGACCAAGATAAACATCAATATTTCCTTATGTGTCAATTCGAGCCACCCCAACCTTCTACAGTTCCTCATCTCTTAGTTAAGAAGAAAAATTATAATGCTATCAATGATGGTGTCATAGACTCTTATGAAACCATATATAATGTTCAAGTTGTAAATCCAAACCAATCTTCAAAACCATCTCCCCCTTCTCAACAATATACCAATCCTCATTTATCATCACCTAAAACATTAATGTTCATAAACCTCTATCCTCATCTGAATTAATTGAATTAATTAAGCATCTACCTAAACCACTACCATAAGAACTTGAGCATACTTATCTTATGAATTCCTAGTATGATACTAACAAATTTTGTTGGTTTCATGATATCTAGGGTCACTCTCATGAGACTTGTAGGAAAATTAATAATTTAGCTATGGACTTTCTTTTTTATCCCACTTTTGATCATGATTCTATCATTCAAAAGCATCAGCAAGCCTATGACATTGCTTTTAAGGATTACAATCACATGATAAATCTCAAGCCTTAAATCAAGATAATGTTCATTTGGCTATCTATAAAGACCCTCTTCCTGATAACCAACATAATCAATAAAACCAAGATAAACCCACCCCTTCCACTAAAAATTAGAAAGTCTTGTTGACCCCACTTCCGAATAGAATATAGTTAACATGACTAAAATATGAAGGGTGGTTGCTTTTATTGATACTCAACCTATCTACACTCCTATTGATAAAAAGAGTTTAGAATACCATCAAAACTATTGGTAATTTCCCCATCCATATTTATCTAATTAATATGTTGTTTATTAGACCCCTTGAGAAATTTGAAAAAAAATTGTAGTGGATTGATCCCCTGATCAGAGCCACGATAGGCATGCTTTCAAGATTGCTCCTTTTGCCTTTATGATTTTCAAAACTCTGTTTTGGTGCCACAAATATACTAGGTGACACTATAAATGGGTTATATTAAGGTCTAAAACCAAATCCATCTGAGTTCAAATATTATTTACATCTAAACATTCCATATGATTATTAAAGTTAGTAGCTACCTTTTTGCCTAGATGTCTAAAAAATCTCACAATCCTTATTATTGTGTCTTACCACCATACAATCTAGACAAAATCTCTTTGCGGATGATGAACAAGATTCCAAATAATGTTGGAATAATCAATAAATATTTTATTATCAATAAAAAAGTTATTAAAAATCTCAAAAGTTTCCTTTTGACACTGCATGAAAAAGATAGACCATGAAATAAGACTATGATTGGATAACACCATTGTAGGGTCTACACAAACTGGGAGGCCATATGATCCTAAAATATAGTACCACCTATTATCTAATATAATCACAATCAAGTCAGCTTGAAATACATTGATCCCCTTACCTTAGATTAGTCCATGTAAACCAATGGTAATCAAAAGGTGTCTTGATCAAAGCATTAGGGTTATTGTCTTGAATGTTTATTTAAACTAAAGCCCAAGTTATTAGTTCATCATCTTATAATATGATAGGCAAATCCCCCAATTTATCACAATTAACCTCCAATGTATTAAAAACTCTATAAAATTCTCATGTAGTAAGGGGAAGGGACATCACAACCCATTTCCATAATGTTTCTTATTACATAGCTTCACATGGGGGATACATACTACAAATTCCCAAAACATTATTATTAATTTTCAACTGATCCCAAGAAATACAATTGTTTGGATCATACCCTGTATCCACAATATTATCTTCTTATTTTCAGTGAATGAAAATTATAATGCCACCTCTTCTTAGAGCATGATTAGGAGTAACCTAAAAATATATAGGTAAAATGCAATGACAAGCAACTTAAAGTAAAAAACCAATAGTTTTAACTTCTTGAAGACAAATAAAATAAAGAGAACCCCTCCCTCAAATGGTCTTGGACAATAAATTTTAGGGGGTTGTCTGAGAGACCCCTTACATTTCATGATATACACTTCATGATGATGGAGAACTAGATAAAACCATCTCCTCATCCATATTTTTTAAGGAACTATATGGATTCGTATGTTCATGATCAACATAACCTTCCAAAACTTCCACGTTTGGATGACAAACCACCTATTATAAGTTTGGAAGTACCTTGCTAGAGCCAAATGATGTATGAATAATATCATTTGTAATTGAAACTTGATTATTAGTGTAAACTCCTCAATTACCATCCATAACACTCTTGGGAGGACCTATTAATTTGGCAACCTAAGCATAAGATTTCTTCTTTGGGGAAACTGCTTTTCAAGAGGTATTTAATGACCCTTGAGAACCCTTAACTTCCTTACCTTGAGTAAAATTGAGTCCATTTATAGGAGAAACATTACATATTTTTACTTAGGTAAGTTATTTTTATTGAAGGAAGTCTCTAGGGCCCTATCCTACACATTTTTTACAATAAGTTGTGGATGATTAAAGGCACAATGATTTATATCATGATGATAGTAACAAGAGTTTGTTAATGTTAAGTACACAATATTCTAATCAATAGAGATCCCAGCAGCTTGAAACATAATATAATCTTGAATATTTTTGATTAAATCTAACGGAACTCAGACCCTTTGAGTGGGTATAGCAATAAAGCCTTTCAAGGATTCCAAATTCAACACAATTCCAAGAGATCCAACAATATTGTCTAGATGCAGATGGAAGATCATAGGGAGATTTTAGAAACTCCACCTAGATTGGTAAAAGAATTTTAGTGGATTATTTAGGATTGAAATCATTTTTCCATTTCTAAAGAACCAAATAGGAACCACAAACATTCCACAGAGCTCGATGTAATACCTTATCAGTTTATTCCTTGGAAATAAATTGAAACAAAAAGAACCCTTTAGTTAGGTTCATAACCAATTGGTTACGGATGCCCACTAGTTAACAAAATTGCTTTATCCAAGCTAAAATATGTGAAGTAAAGTAAAGAAAATTTCCCATCAAAATATCCAATTGCATACATTTTTTTCTAACATATCACATGTTTCATTTAGAATTTCACCAAGGTGAAAGAAGGTTTTATCTAATTAGTTATAGCTAGATGATAATTGGAATTTGTATGCTTAGTACCAGTATACAGATCAAGGGCCATGTTTCCTGAAGTATTTATTTAACACTTAGAAGATACAGTGGTGAAAATTGATTGAGGGAACATAAATTTTTGATTCTTCACTGCACCAACATTCTTACCTCCCTATGTAGAAAACAAGAACATACACGATAGCAAATCATAGTTGAAAATTAAATTTAAGGTTTTACCATGGCTTGGAGTAACAGGGTACCATTTCCTTCCCTGATGTGCCAATTACACTAACTTGATAAGTTTTAAAACTTGATTATAAAATCTGCATTTTATGTTTTATCCCCTTTTTCTCTTTCAAACTCTTATTAGTTTGTGCCAATATAGGTTTCTATAAATTTCGCTCAAAATAATATTTTTTTTCTATGACAAATCAAAAGAATTGATTTAATATTATTATTTTAATAATTATAAATTTTAGCATAAAAATATTAGAATATTCCTTATAATGTTATTTAAAAATATTCTATTTACTTGTTAATACTTCTTAACAAATAAATAGAAATGCTAATTTATTTGTTTTGAATTCATCTAAAAAGATTCTAGATAAACTTGAATCATGAGACTATAAGCTTGTAGAACTAGATCTACCCAGTCTCCATGAATTTGAAAAACAAATCAATTAAAAAAATCATATTATATTCCACTATTTACTCTTATTTGGCTTATTTACATTATGCTTTTAAATGATGGAAAAAATGGAGGCTCAATCTTGGCATGTATTAATATTCCCTTCACAATTTTTTTTTTCAATTTTATAATTTGAGATCCAATGTTTAAAATTATTATAACCTTAAAATCTATTAGATAATTTTTTAAAGCAATGCTTCACTACACCAACATGCTTACCTCCCTATGTAGGAAACCAGAACATGCATAATAGTAAATCATAGTTACAAATTAAATTTAGGGTTTTACCATGTCTTGGAGTAAAAGGTTACCGTTTCCTTCCCTGATGCGCCAATTACACTAACTTAATAAGTTTTCAAACTCAATTTTAAAATCTGCATTTCATGTTTTATGCCCTTTTTCTCTTTCAAATTCTTATTAGTTTATGCGAATATAGGTTTTTATAACTTTCACTCAAAGTAATATTTTTTTACTATGACCAATCAAAAAAATTGATTTAATATTATTATTTTAATAATTATAAATTTTAACATAAAAATGTTAAAATGTTCCTTGAATGTTATTATAGAATATTTTATCTACTTGTTAATACTTCTTACCAAATAAATAGAAATGGTAATGTATTTGTTTTGAATTCATCCAAAAAGTTTCCAAATAAACTTGAATCATGAGACTATAAGCTTGTAAAACTAGATCTACGCAGTCTCCATGATTTTTTTTAAAAAAATCAATTAAAAACTCATATTATATTCCACTATTTACTCTTATTCGGCTTATTTAGCATTATGCTTTTAAATGATGGAAAAATAGGAGGCCCAATCTTGGCATGTATTAATATTCCCCCCACAATTTTTTTTTTCACTTTTATAATTTGAGATCCAATGTTTAAAATTATTATAACCTTAAAATCTATTTGATCATTTTTTTAAGCAATGGTGAAAGATTTACAAAGAAGATATTGAGAGAAGAACAAGTCATGGGGTTTGTACGCTACATTTAATACTTAATTACTTCCACCCCACCCCCTAGACACACCACAGTAAATACAAAAATAAAACTATGACATTGTAAATGTGATTGGTTTTAATACAACAATGTCATTTTCTTGTTAATGTAGATTTAAAAATTGAATTTATTTTGACATTTTTAGTATAGGATATTTAAAGCTTATTTCTTTTAATAATTTTTTTTCTCTCATAAATTTCCACTATAATTTTATATTATTATATCTTTGTAGGATAATTTTTTCTTAAAATTTTAACATATCTCAAATTTGTATATGTGTTTACGATATTTAATGGTTTCCTAATGTTTTCCATTGTTAAATTTGGATGTAGAGCAATACATCATTAAATGTAACCTTTTTATTTAGGATATGTTTTTTCTTTCATTTTCTTAAATGAATCCCTACAACAAGTTTTTAATGTTGCATAATATGTCCTTCACATTGTTGAGATTCAATATTGTTTATGCGGTTTATAACGACCATCTTTTTCTTTTTTGAGTGCTAAATTTGAAATTAAAGAAATGTTTTACTAAATGTGTGCATAGTTTTATATTCATTTTTTTCCTAATGGTACATTATGTAAAAAATTGTATTATTATGATTAATGTTTACTTCTTTAAAATTTTGTTTTTTTCCAAGCCCAAATTTAATAAATTTAATGTTGCAACCTATATTATTGTAATTTTTTTTTGATAAGGTAAAAAAACTAGGTTTTATAGGGATCTTGGAACCACCAAAGTGGATTACAAAAGGTATCAATAGGTCGAGTA
>JARHVA010001483.1:2865000-2887500 GCA_037957365.1 Torreya grandis
TATAAATTATTATTGTCTAGAAGATACCTATTAGGATAATTGCATCTAATGGCAATTTTTACAACAAAAGAAAGACCAATATGTGAAATACTACACATATACTTTGCATTATCTATTAAAAAAATGCGATCTCAAGGATTTTGAAAGGCATATATTACTTATATACAAATTTTTTTTTCATCTATATATGCAAAGAGATATGGATTCTTACTTATTGAAATTATTGGATAATCCTATTTGTATGCATCAAAGATTATAGAATTGTTCAAAAAAATAAGGAGATTTATTGTAGGAAAGTGGGCACAATAAAATGAGAGAGGAAACTCAAATTATATAAGTAGGAAACATATGACAGAGCCCCCCCTAAAGAGGAAAGATTCAATGTTTCAAATGAGAAATCCAATAGATATATCCTCATAGAAGGACACTATAAAATGGTCTCAGAATCATAAGAGCATGAATAAAAAAAAAACAACTATCATTCCAAAAGGACATTTTTTATAGAAGCAAATGAAACTAATATGATATAATAATCTAATGAGGATGATAGATTATTCCATCCTATAAAAACATGTGATAAAATTATGGATTATGACCCTTATTCCACTATTCCTACACCACATGTTACGATATTGTCATCTAAAGAAGAAGAATTCCTTTTTCATTCATAGATGTGAGTGTGATGGAATATATTATCCCAAGACTTGCATTATCATTATCACATTGGGAAAGAAAACTTGCATGATACTTGAGACCCCTCCTAAGAAGACAATGGGCTTGATTAGTGAAAATCAGTGTAGGTGTGTTATTGGTTACACTAGGAAGTTTATTTTAATGATTATCTTCACCTTGCCTATTGGTGTCACCATAAAATCATAGGTGACACATCACAATGAATTAATTTATAAGACACCATTGCTAAATGGATCAATATAAAATACTTAAGTGTTGTAAAATAAAAATATTAAGTAACAAATCTAAAAACTAATATTGAATGGCTATATTAATCTCAATGTGACACCTTTTTTAACCTTGAATGTGTTAGCTCAAAATAAGGATGCAATATGATGACTCTGTATTGATAATAGATCCATTATAAAAATATATGTCAAGAATATTTATCCACTTCCATGCATTGATGACCTCTTATTCTAGATCAAAAAAGCAATACTATTCACAAAGACCGATCTTAATTTAGAGTACCATCAAATACCCATTGATCCCCTTCACATTTTCAAGAAGATGTTTAATTCAATTGAAGGTCTATTTTAATGGTTATGTAGACACTATTTATGAATTATATATCACCTGAGTCTTGTAAACTTGGAAAATACAAACATTACATGTTTTTTTTAGTTTTAGACATTTCCCACTATCGAAAGGCTCACATATACTATCTCTCTATGCTTATTTATTATCTCTTAGTCTAACCAATGTCATTATAATGACCCAATTTTTTTATATTTCTTAGAATGTTGTAAACTTGCTTATCTTATATCTCTATAGGTTTTGGACTTGTGCCTACTATTTTGCTTCTTGGGCACTTGTGTCCTAGGCAAACACCTATATCGATGTAATTTTCCTTGCCTGACATAAGTGTCCAATGCCCTAAAATAATTCAATTTGAAAATGAAACATATTCTTATCATCGGCCTAAGTACTCCAATGAGAGATACCATCCAAAAGGATTGGTATAAATACAAGATCAATCCTCACTTAGAAAATACCTAACAACTTCTTACCTTCTCATAAGGAAACTTACCAAAATCACTCAATTAAGCACTAAGTGAGAAAATATTCCTTATTTTCTCCTATTTTCATATTAATCATAGGAATACTACATATATAGGTCTGAAGTACTAAAATAGCATCTCATTAGCCACATTTTCTAAGTTATAAGGTCACTCTATGTACTTGCTTATCACACATTACATCATACACACACAAGACAACACATAGTGGAGAACTACATAGGTATGAATCCATATTTAGAGTATTGGATATGTAAGAAACACTCATTGATAGATGGGTATTTGTGAAAACTTGATACCTATTTTTCCCACATGAAATATGAAGATGAATAACTAGGGTTTTCTTATTTGACAAGGAGTGATAATCCATGACCTAGATATGAATGCACCAAAATGAAGTTGACATAAAACCCAAAAGCATCTAAGTGGTCACATCTAATTTCAGTAGTTATTCCATAATTTACACCTATGTCTAAGTTAGACAAAAAGCATTGATGAAACTATTTTAGGTTGACATGAGTGTCCATATCTATAAAGGTACAATTTCTAAAACTAGGCAACTGATCCAAAATATAGATCTAGTCTATTCCCTTCCTATTCCAGATCCAAATTCATATTAACATTAAAACTAAATAAGTATGTATTTTTCATTATCATTGAAATATCTAGCATATAATTACTTTCTATCTTTAGCATATCTCAACATAATAAATTTAGTATATGTTTTATCTATGTTTTTAAATTCATAGCTTGTTATATATATATTAATCACCCTTGTGTTTATTCATTTATATATTATTAGCCCTAACACCTTTGGATCCTTATCCAGAACCTAGGGTTAAACATTTTTTGAATCTGATGTTTGGTCCCCAAAACCGTAGATTTTCATTTAGGATTTTGTGATTCTTTGTTGTTGATTTCTGATTTCTAATTTAAAAAGACACGCTAGTTAAAAACCACTTTCAATTTGTTATGAATATGTGCAATATTTATGCATCTATAGTATATTTTGGGATCTAATTTGTAATTGTAGCCATGGTTTGTTACTATGATTTCTTAAAAATATCTTCACTTCAATAAAATAAGTAAATCCATGAATATCATGAAAGGATTTTAAATCAAAATCAATAATTTGTTTCTCTTAATAATTACTTTTGAAATTTTATAGAACTTATATCTAGATGATAATGTGTATGATCTCAACCATTTATTCCACCTAGTTCTTATTCAAGTGACAACTAGCATCCCACACCCATTATTCACCCACAACTTATATTAGATTACATGGTCCATATTGTCACTACTCAAAAATGGTAAAGGTGTTCAACCTAATATGCCACCTATTAATATACAATAGGTGCCTCCTAAACAAAATATTGTGATAAAATCTAAGGTATATGATCTTGTTTACCAATTAAGCAACACACATGCTAATATTTTCACCCTTGACCTTCTAAAGCAATCTACTATCTATAATTATATCCTATAAGAAGCATTATGTGAAACCCATGTACCAAATGATATTGATCCAGCTTAATTTGAGGATATCATTCAAGATCTTAAAAATAATGCAAAACTAATCACCTTTGATCCAACATATTTACTATCTAAATATGTTATTGACTAAGAGTTACCTTTTTTCATAAAATGAACTATGCATAATAAGGGTATAAAAAGGGTGCTCATTGATAATTGATCAGGCTTAAACATTTGGAACAAGATTTTCCTAGCCACTATGGGTATTAGTACCAACCTTGTTTAAAATTTAGTGATGCATATCAAAGGATTTGATAATTCACATAGTCCACCAATTGGCCAAATCATATTAGGTATGATATTGGGACCAAAAATAGTTCCAACCACTTTTCAGGTAATGTCTCAATCATTACATTGTAATTTTCTTATTGGTAGACCTTGGATGCATACCATGGAGGTTGTCCCATATAATTTACATTAGTGTGTAAAATTCATACATGATGTGACCTTATTTACAATGCCTACTAATGATGAACCTTTTAAATTTTAAAAAATGATACATTTTGATACATAAATTATTCCTTCAATAGTGCCTCCTACACAATATAATCCTCTTGAGAGTATTAAAACATATGAAATGGGTGAGTCAAGTACAATGGATCCATTATCTCGAAATGTAAATTAGGCACTAAACACTAAATTGTACATAGATGCACATTGAGGAAAAATAACCAATACCAAAGGAACCAATGATACCAAAACCATAAGCACCTCCAATATTTGAGATTCCTTTATTGGTCAATATTGAGAAGCAAGATGGTCATGTTTTATATTACTATGATAATGATGATGAATCCACCTATGATATGTCATATGAGAAGATGTGCAAGATAAATTTTGATCTACTTAAGCATATTTCACATAACCTATTTGAACCTATAGGTGCTTGTACATATAAAATAAACTCACCTTCAGAGGACATAAAACCAAATTAGGATAAGGGAAAAACATAAATAAAATATGAGAATGTAAATGCTTATTATTTTATGCATCTCTCTTGACTACACACTTTCAGTCAACTTTACAAAGATGAAATTCATCTACATCATGTGAACAATATGGATGCTTCTCAAAAACATCCAAAACATAGTATACAACTTTTATAAAATTAGGATGCTTTAGATACAATGTTTTCTATGTTACTTGAGCATCACATGATTATTTACCTCCTAACAGGAAAAAATCAAGAAACAAACTTCTTCCTAAAGAGGGATTACCATATTATAACTATCATCGAATCAGTGATCATTGTACAAATCTATGTGAGGTGTTGAAGACCTAAATTTAGAAATACAAGAATGAAAGATGCATAAAATTTATGTTTAAAAAATAAAAATGATCCAATACTTCTAATTTTTCAAAAGATAAAAATCCTTCAAAGCATCCAAATCATGATAATATAACCATTACCTAAAAATATTGATGGGGTACATTGCCCACATCTCAAGGTTGATGCAAATAATTTAGAAAATAAACTTGTAGTATTTTTAGATTACAATAGTTGGGACATAATATATATGAGTTATGTCACTCACCAACATTTATAAAATATATTTGGTATATCATATTACCCATTTCATGTGGTCCAAAGGTAGTGGACCTTGCTATATGGGTAATGGACCAACAACCATACTTGAATTTTCACCTTGGAAAAAAATGGTTAACTAATATAAAAATGGTTGTTAGTGTTATGAAGCAGTGTCTAATTTTTCAACATGATAAAAAAATAGGTTCATATACCATATAATGAATATGTGGGATAAGTAACAATGATTTATGGTAGTGAGTTACCATTAAACACAACACTTTTGGCACTTATGCAATATAAACAATTTTGGCATGTAGGGCCACCACACAGTATCTTGGCTCCTAAATTATAAGTTTACTTTAACTAAATATTTGTAAATATTAAAAAAAAAATCCACATTTACTTTTTGTATTAAATCATTGGAACCTATGTTTTTAGTTTCATGTTAGTGGATAACATATGATTTATTTATATATACACATATTTCATGCATCTTTTGAGTGTGATACATGAATACATAGATACCTGATCTATGCTTTTTTAGATGCTAGACCTTCCTTCTACTCATTTCATGTGGAAATTAGGGGCATCCACTTCTTTGACCACAATACATCCAAGTTATATCATTCTATGGTCATTTATACATTATCATGTTTAATCTTATGTACTTACACATGCCTTTATCGATTCTTATATCTTCAACAATGTACTTAATATGTTATGTACTTAATTGTTTTTTCTAACACATATGATCCATGGACTGGTATGCTATGTTTATGTTGATTTATTATGCTTTCATTTATGTACTTCCTTGAGTGTCTTGACTTGTTATTATCTTTCCTATTTGAGCATCTTATTATGCTTCATTATTTTTATCCCTCATGCCTTTGTTTGCATATTTGACATTTGAATATGTCATTACTTGTTGTATGGACACTTGAATATGTCATTTTTTATCTTTCGGATATTTTACTAAGTCATGTCCCTTCTATTGTGCAATATTTGAACATGACCCTTGCTTGAGGTATCCTTGGACCATTGTATTTTGAATTATTTTTGAGTGCTTTTGTGTCTGTGTGGTTACATTTTGAGCTTGTACGGTTACTCTCTAGACATTACCATGGTCTATATCATGCATATTAGGCCTTGATGTGATCACATTCTACATGTTTCCATGATATATGTACCTAGATATGTTCCCTCTATATGCTACAAGGTACATTCATAATTTACATGGTTATCTTGACCATTTAATGTAAGGTAACTACTAGTTACTACTTCCCCCTACCTAAAAAGAGGGGGATGGGATATTAGAAGGGGCATTCCATAGAGGCATGACTTCCACATTAATTTAAAGATTTATATTATAGTGGAGGAATTTTTTGAAAACATTTTCTCCACATTTTTCATAGTTTCAAATTTAGTGGGGGCATGTTTTAGAAACATTGTATCCACACTTATTAAATATTCAACACACCCAAATTAAAAAGGGGGGCATGTTTTGGAAACATGTACTCCACATTGGAACTTATATCATTTTTTATATTTCTCCATATATATTGGGGGCATGTTATGATAAGCATGTCCTTACACATTTTCAAATTCCAAATTGGCCAAATTCACAGTTACATGATTCACATACACATTTATGGTAGAATTCTATACATTGGTACCATTTTCATACATAATTTAAGCATGAAATATATCTAAGGTGAATATGTTATGGAATTTTCACCTAAAATTACAAAATCAAAATCAATTTTATATTTCAAAACACTTATATGGATTATCATCACCCACTAGGTTGGATTTTTGTGGATTGTATTAAGGCAATATACTATAGTAGTTAGTTTGAGTTTTATGATTGAGGTGATTAAATCACTCATTATTAACAAGTTTATAGGTTGGAATTGATTACATCATCCAACCACACCATATTTATAATGTGAGTTGACTTGATTTACTCACACTCACCAGGCTATAAGTATGATTGGGTTTCATGATTGAGCTAATCTAAATTATCAAGTGGTAACTCATCTTTAGATCCAAGCTTAGGGAAGGTTTTTTCCTTATATATATATATATATATATATATATATATATATATATATTATATATATATATATATATTTCCTAATATCAACTATAATGCTTCATAATGATACATCTTTCATCTTTTCAAATCAAATTGTTAAAAGGCAAGGTGGTTGCATCGCTACAAATGTGTGATTCTAAACCTTTATCTCTTTTACTATAAATAATTTAAAATGATTCCAATTTTATATTATATGCACTGATTATATATTGTAACATGTTATTGGTTGCAAGTCAGTCACCAACAAAGCACACAAGTTTGGCTCACACAAAGGTAAAGTGTGATATACACACCTAGGTACATAATTCTTCTACTTTAAACGAATAATATAATTACTATATTAAATTAGGGGAAATTTACACACTATCAATGAGTTATATTGCACCTTAGTCTTGAATACTTGTAAAATATAGACATTGGTTATTCCTCTTAGTTTTAGACCTTTTACACTATTGAAAGGCACGAATCTACTATCTCTCTATGCTCATTGATTATCTCTTAATCTGACCAATGTCATTTTAATGACATAGGTCTTATATATTTACCATAATGTTGTAAACCTATGTATCTTCCATCTTTGCAAGTTATAGACATGTACCTACTTTTTTGCTTCTCAGATACTTACATTCTAATCAAATACCTATGTCAATATAACTATTTAGTGTCCTAAAGTCATTTATTTAAAATGGAACATATTACTATGGTCTAACTAAGTGATCTAATGTGATATATTTTCCAAAGGGATTTGGTATAAATATAGGATCAATCCTCATTCATTATTCACCTAGAAATGACCTAGAAATTTATTACGTACTCACAAGGAAACTTACCAAAATCACTCAATCAAGCACTCAAGTGAGCAGAGCTTCCCTATTTTATCTTATTTATATATTATCCATAGGGAAAACACATATACAAATATTAAGTTTTAGAGTATCATCCCATAAGCCACATTTGCCAAATTAGAAGCTAGGTCACTATATGTACTTTCTTATCACACATTACATGATACACATAAGAGAACATGTAAGGGAGAGTTACATAAGTTTGATGCCTTCTTTAGATTATTGGATATGTATGTAGTGCTCATTTACAAATATGTCTTTGGGAAAATTTGACACCATGTGCCCACTAGTCCATTTTTACCATAGGTAATATGAATATGAAGAAAAATATTTTTCTTATTTTACAAGGAATGATAGTCCATGACCTAGATCTAAATGCACCAGAGTGAAAGAGATATAGAACCTAGAATCATACATGTTGTCATATCTAATTTTAGTAGGTATTATATACTAGGCACCTATGTCCAAGTCAAATAAAAGCATTGACACAATCATCCCATGTTGATGAAAGTGTCTTTGACTATAGAGGTATAATTTCTAAAATTAGGTGACTAATCCAAAAATTAGATCTAGTATATTATGTATACCCATAATATTTTCAATCTTTTATCACATACTAATACTTTGTGTATTGTAAGAACCCATCAAGTATCAATCTCTCTGAGTACATGCCTTAATGAGTACACCAAGAAAGGGGTGGGTATACCATTGGTGATTCGTAAGATTATTGTCCATTTTACCACATATTATCTACACACTTGTCTCCTAAAACCATTTACCCTAAGCTTGTTCTTCTTAGTTGTACCCTTTCCAATAATTTGTCACATTTTATCCTCCTTTACCTTACCTTATTCCTTTTTGTTTAGTTGGCTATACAGGGTCAACTGGGTCAACCTTATATTATTTTAGGGTATTTTTGACTTAAGAGTTTGTTGATCTTTGGTCGACCTAGCTCGAGACCTAGTGAATTATTATCTAAAATTATATAGGGTTGACTAGCTCGATCTTGTTGATCAACATTTTTGTAAGGATTTAGGATAAGATTTACCTATATATACAAGTTAATTTCCCATCATTTGATATGAAGAAGAGGTGAGATAAGAATAAGTATGAATGAACATCTGCTTATTGACCATTTTACTTGTGAAGTAAAGCTTAGGGTTCCATAATTTATTTAGAGATACAGATATATTTTTTATGGATAAGTTGTTTGGATGCATTGATAGGTTGTGTAGCCTAAAGTTGATTTATCTTTGTTATCCTTACATACCATAGCAATTTATTATGAAGCACCTTGGCCAAGGGAGAGATTAAGGCATGATGGGTTCATATTCAAAGGTAATTATTCCTAACTTTATTTATCCTTTGTACGAGTAGATAGATAATGAATTTGTTTTCTTCTTCCATACATTAGGATTCCATATACATTGACATGAGTATATATCCTCTATGCATGTTTACTTTTATTATTTCTAAACCCCACTTTGTGCCAAAAGCTTTGGTGAGCACTAGATTAGATTTACTTTCTTGTTATTAGAATAAGTGAAATATCAAAACCTAGGACCCCCTTAGGGTTATTGCATGATTGTGTTAAATTTGCGGATTTAGAACCCTCCTTAGCAAAGTGTATTATGATAAGTGTTCCCATGATTGGGTATAGCAGATCCCCATATTGGTCATACTCCTACTTAACAATTGTATTCCAATCATAGGTGTAGGTATGCTCTATTTTCTTTGAGCTAGGATTGATTTATACAGATGATGAATTTTTAATTGCATACATATTGGTGAACCTGATGTGAACTAACCCTTGCAAGATTTATTCACTTATTTATTTATTTTACCATACATTTTCCATACTAGGTTAATTGCATTGATCTAATTCTAACTTATGTGCACAAGTTTAACACACACTCACATCCATACGACTCTATTCTTTCTATGCATGTTATTATTTAGGTTCAGGCTATTGGATCAATTCAATTGACCCAGTACAGTTTTTCATATTTTTAGACTTCTAATTTAGACTACTAGGCTAACCTAGTCAACCCTATACATTTTAAAGCATCCTATTTAGCATAATAGGTCACCCTAGTTTACCCTGTACATTTTAGGCACTCAGTAACAGGTTTCTACAAAGCTAGATTGACCCAATCAACCCTATTAGTAGAATTTTTAAGCATTTCTCAAGGTTACTGAACAACAATCTCACCTTTCTGCATCTATGAACCACTAAGGTTCCTTTCTATTATTTTTATCTCTTTCCTTATAGTCTTTACTTTCATATTTTTTAGTCTTTAAAACTACCTTTGTACTATCAATTAGATTAACCCTATCAACCTACTTCTATATTCTATGTGCTATTTGGATAACTAGGTCAACTCTGTCAATCCTATTCATTTTTAGACCTTGCTTTTGCAATACAAAGGTGACACTATAGACCCTATTATGTATTCTATGCATACATTATTGACTACATCAACATTGTACCATGTTTCAAAGTTAGAATTAACCCTTATATGATAGTAATTAACTCACACTTTTATTTCTTGTTTCTTGCATGCTTAAAATAGATCACATAATTTAATTAGGTGGCTTTTAATAGATCATTTAGTTTCACTATTTTCTATTTTATGCACATATGACAAAATCATAAAATCTTAAACAAGAACTTTAATAATTATCTTCCCAAGGATAACCTACTTGGATTTCATCACCAAGGGGGAAGCTTACTTGATGTTCTAGTCAAGTATAAAACATGATTAATGGTATATTTTGCTAAGCACCCGACACCCTTATCACTATAGTGCGTGAAGTTATGGGGTAGGCCCCAATACCAATCATGTATCATTACCACTACATATCCCTTTTAGCCCAAACTTCTTGAAACCATCCTTTAATTATTTTCTAGTTCCTTGTTTATAGCCAACTTCATCTTACATTTATAAACATATCATAATAATGTAATAGTATTTAAGTTATCCACTTAGTTAGCTCTTTAATTTCCATGTTGATTGCTTACTCTTTGCTCAATTGTGTGTTGTATTTCAAAAACTTGCATTAGCCAGTGTTGGTGTAAGGGTTTATGTTATGTGCCTCAATTAGATTAGCTAGCATTGATCCAATTGATTGTTTGTTTCCATTCAGTTCTTACTTTTCTATATATTCTCAAAAATTATCTTGTTTCAGTATATATTCATTTCATTCATCACAATCTATTATAGGATTTCTAATTTTCCCTATTTTTTATATTAGATCGACCTAGTTGACCCTGTACACTTTTTCAACCTTTGTCTACTGTACTAAATCAACCCAATCAACGCTATAATATTTGCAGGCCCTATATTATATACTAGGTCAAACCAGTTGACCCTATACTATTTTTGTCATTACCTATTTCCTTACTTTCATATATTTTTCTTACCTTGTTTAAACTTTTCCCTTCATCATGAACTTTCTATTTGAAGACAACACTGAGTTGCAATTAGCAAACATGATGAATTTTACCCACCCTCATAAAGTCTCGCATAGACAAAGTAGGACTCCTCTATTGGATGAGAGTAATGTTCACATTTACACTCGTGTAATGAACTATGGGACCCCTCCTAATACCTTATCATACCACAATACTTTATTTTCCCTAGAGGACCAACTCAAATTAGAGTATACCCTTAGAATTCTCTTCTTTATCTCTAAATTTCCTCAACATCAAGGAAAAGATCCCTCTACCATTTACATTCTTATGATTAGTGGTCAATCCAAATATCCTCATTCACATACTTCTACATTCTCAAATGGATTTGGAGGTACCACTTTCTTTGATTCTCAACCTCTTCCATTGATTATGACCCATTCTCATACCATGACCTCTTCCTATTTAACTTCTTCCACCTCCATGCCTAGTATCTCCACTAACATGGTAGGTTCTACATCTAGTGGGCCTCTCATAACATCCAATATCCTTAATCCTTCCAATAGTGCTTCATTTACTACCCAAGGTAATCATGATTCTAGTGCTTCCTCTTTTCATCCCTTCACTAGTCCATATTTTGTTACACAAGCAAATTTTTCCACTAGTGCCTCACATTCTCATAATTCCTCGCAAACTCTTATCAACACCAATAATAGTACCCAAGCCACTAATACCAACTTTTGTAATTATAATAATGTTGATCAAAACCACCAAATATTATTAAAAACACTTAATCAAATGAATATCTTTCAAGCTCATAACACAAATAAAATGATGAGAATGCAAAGTCACCTTCTCCATCTTCAAACTCATCCTCAACCAATGACTTGGGAAATGCATAGCCATAATGTTCCCCCACCTCCTCTTCAATATTCCTAAGGTGATCTCATCCTCAACCTCTTTTGGTCAACAAAACCATTAAGCATCTTCAAAATGAGCCTCTTACTACTTAAATTGCTAACATTGATATAAGAGGTATCACCCCTACAATTTTTTATAATTTATCAACTGATCATACCCTTCATCTTAAAACATTTGGAAATCTTTATAAGGATTTGGTAGAATTGAACACCTTTGCCGCTACCAAACTATTAGCCAAAACCCTCATGGGTGATGCATTAGATTAGTACAATCAACTTACAACTCATTCTATTGTTAGTTTGTAATATTTATGAATGCTTTAGTTCAATAATTTCAAACTAGTGATCTCCCCAAAAATACTTTGGCCCACTTTATAAATTTTAAACAACTCAAAAATGAAACTATTCAAACTTTTGTTAAAAGGTGGAAATCTCTGTCAAATAAATGTGAAGATAACATGGTCGATGACAATCTTTTCCATATCTTTACCAATGCCCTTTTTCCTAAATTACAATATTGGGTCCACACTCTCTCTCTCCACATACTTTGGAGGAGGCTATTGACCAAGCTAAACATCAAAATTTCATTATGTGTCAATTTAAGCCACCCCAACCTGTTGCAGGTCCTCATCTCATAGTTAAGAACAAAAATTATAATGCTACCAATAATGGTCTCATATACTCTTATGAAACCATACATAATGTTCAAGTTGTCAATCCTAACCAATCTTCAAAACCATCTCCCCCTTCTCAATAATATACCAATCCTCATTTATCATCACCTAACAACATTAATGTTTATAAATCTCTATCCTCAACTGAATTAATTATCTACCTAGGCCTCTACCACAATAACTTGATCCTACTTGTCTTATGAAATCATGGTATGATCCTAACAAGTTTTGTTTGTTTCACACTAGTTGGGGTCACTCTCATGAGTCTTGTAGGCAACATCAGAATTTAGCTATGGAATTTATTCTTGATCCCAATTTTGTTCATGACTCTATCATTCAAAAGCATCAACAAGCCTATGACATTTATTTTAAGGATTACAAACCACGTGATAAATCTCAATCCTTAAATCAAGCTAATGTTCATTTGGCTCTCTATAAAGACCCTCTTCCTAATCACCAACCTAATCAATAAAACCAAGATAAACCCACCCCTTCCACTAATAATGTAGAAAGTCTTGTTGATCCCACTCTCAAAGATAAAATAGTTAACATGACTTAAATCTGAAGGGTGGTTGATTTTATTGATACTTAGCCTATCTACACTGCTCCATCATCTCAAACATATCATGTTATCTAGGATTATTCTCCAACTCATTTAAATGAATTGGTACAAGATGATATTATAGACTTTGATGATCCAATTCCTCATTCTCCCCTGGATAACACTTCCCATTCTATTTATACCATCCTTCGGTCATCTTCTAACACTAATGATAATCAAAATTCTACTAAAATTTCTTCTACCAATTCTCAGAGACAACTTGAACCAACTACTTCATCTTCGCAACATCACTTAGAACCTTTTTTTCAACCTCATCCTTCTTATCAACATAAATTATAATTCACTTTGGTTATTCCTTTAGATGACCTTCTTAATCACTATGCACCTATTTCTAACAACCTTATTATGGTTTATGATGAGTGTGATCCCATTATGGAACTCACTAATCTCTAATCCAAAATACCATTTTTTGAAATTATGAGGACATCTCTACATCATAGAAACTATCTTATACAAATATTATTCGATATGAATATCCCTTATCCTCCCTTAGTAGGACATGAGTAACCTTATCTAGATCTAAGGATAGTATACTACAACAATGTGAGGAGATGTCTATCAACATTGATGAAATTATAGATACTTATTTTTCCTTAAAATTTCACATTTCCTCTATGATTATTGATGAGATTGTGCTTCATGAAGATGACCCTCCATTTTTAATTAATGTCCAAATAAGAGATATCCAAGTTAAGCATGTATTGATTGACAAGGGTTTGGGCATTTGTGTTACCTATTTTGACTTCATTAAGACCCTTTGTTATTCAGAATGCAATCTCCAATCCACATGAAGCATATAAAAAATATATGATACAAGGTAGATGCCTCCTTTAGGTTGTGTGTGGTTTCCCATTACTATCACACCTATCACCATCCATGTAAAGGTGATGATCTTTTATTTTCCTATCTTATAACATTTTACTTGGTAGGCCGTAGACTCACCATATGAGAGCCATTACTTATTTCACATGGTAATGTGTTAAATTCCCTAATAATGGAGCCATTTATGGGATTTAGGGTAACACCAACCCTTGGAATTTTTAAAAATTCCAAGACTGTGGTGTCGTGAAGATTCTTACTCTTGAACCTTTAACCAGTGTTCCATTTTGTGAGTCTAAATGCTTCAATTTTCCCATTAATTCTAGTAGAGGTTATAATAGTCATCCTAAACACATTAAAAACATTCCTCCTAACCTATTATATTTTTATTATGATGAGCTTGATGAGATGAACCTCAAGATTAAAAATTATTATCTCTCACCTCATCTCATCTCGTAGCTTTCAGCTTATTTACAACCTCATTATCGCAAACCTCCTTACAATGATATTCCCATTGTCTTGACTAAGACTTGGAATTTTATTCACCACACTTCTTCATATGACAAGGTCATCCCTAATTGCATTATTTATCTTCACACACCTAATTATGATGATGTCTATTCCTTAGATGATCCATATTTAGGTAGTTTTGTTCAAGCTTGTAATGTTGAGATTGTCCATTATCATTCTTCTTTCTTTGAGTATTTTTGTATATCTTCCTATTTTCCCTCAATTCTAGTTCCTAATTTTAGTATTTTCAATCTTTATCATAGGGTAGAGATGGTATTGACACCTCTAATTTTTTAGGATCCCCATAGGACTATGCTTATAGATCATGTTATGATTGAGCTTTATCGCTTTGCTAGGTACGCTAACCATCATATTTGGTTGACCCTTGAGATGAGTGAGACCCTTATTATGCCTTCTGCAGATCTTTCCACTCCCTTAGTGGAACCCAAATTAGAGCCCATTCTTACTCGTGCTATAATTGAGCCTATTCTTTTTTTTGTTGTTGCTAAGTCTATCCTTGCTTCTGATCCCATTGCTCCTTCTATTGAACCTAATCCAGTTCCTTCCTCACGACCACCTTACCTTGGTGATAGTTTTCTTCCTTTACCTAATATAGCTCTATTTCCCACAAAATAGAATGATGATTCTTATCCATCTTCTTCCACTCCTATTGCACCTCCTCCTATGAGTACTTCTACCAAGACCACTCACAAGCATATTTGCTACTTCCATGAAATAGATAATCATTCATCCACCCATTATCGTAAGTTGTGACAATATATTGATACTTTTAATCCTTATTCCATTTAGTCCTTAGATAAATCCATACCTCAACCAAATTTTTTACTTGAATACATGCCTAAGTACGGTGAGGTGTATTTTTTGTGGCACCCATCACATTGATCATTTTTGCATCCTTCAACAACACCTTAACAATCACCTTATATATATATATATATATATATATATATATATTCTTGAACCTTATTTTGTTCCTCCCATAAGTCATTCCCATAAGAAGGATCTAAATTCTTCTCCCATGGTTCCATCCCCTCCTTTGGTCCCTTTATCACCTACTATGCCTCCACCCATGACTCCTTCACCTATGGATATTCCCTCTCTTGTGGATCCTTCCCTACTCACTCCTATGTATTCTCACAAGAATCCCTTACTTAATTTCCCTCCTCAACGTGATCCGTCTAGAATTCTTAGTTTTTCTATGGAAAATATTAGATGAGAACTATTTTCCCAATTCTCACTAAAGATAGAAGTGACATTAGCAGTAGTTTGCATCCAACTTCATAGAGATCTATCCAATGTTTTGGATAATGTGTGCAGATATATTTACCAATAGTTATGAGCATATGCATGGTGATTTTAAATTTATTTTTGGATTAGATGTGTTCTTCAATCTTATATTTATCTATCTATTATATCATTTAACATTATGTCAAATTATTATTTATCTTACATGGTGACTTTACTTTTACACTCTATATTGCTTATAATATCATTTATGTTTTCCTATGGATATATTTCCTTATCATTAGTTTTTATTTTTAAAATTTCCCTTCTTGTGTATTTATGATTATTTTCTTTATTATCTATATCTTTCATAGGATACTTTTCACTGTGACTAGGTTATACAAACCTGGTTCCCTTTACTCATATCCTATTACCATATGATCAATTAGAAAATAATTCATCTCATTATACACTCCTTATACTAGTCCACTTTGGATATTCCTATTCCCTTTATTTCCTTTTTTTTTAAACTAACATATACATGGTTGAGACTTGAAATCACATGTTGTTTCATTTTTAAGCCTAAGTGTCCTAGTTAGTCTTGTTTTTGGCTACTTATCTTCCTTTAGACTAATCTTACAACTCATTCATGTCTATCACACTATCTCTCATGATTGATCATTACAAGTTTATATGGATGAGGAATATTAAAAAAATACTTAAAAATAATTAAAATACAAATCATTTAAAAAAAAGTAGTGATATAAAGGGCAAGAACATTCAAAATTCTTAAAAGTCAAATCACACTAAAAGACATGATTTAAAGCACATCTCCTTCTTCTAGTCAAATATCAAACTCCACAGTTGGACTCACAATAGATCCGATGTCCATTGGGGTGTCGTAGGATAATAAATTAGAAAAGGAGAATAAAAAAGTCTTTTATTGCTACCGAATTTCTCACATAAGAACCCATTCTTCATAGTAGACTGACAACTTTGTAAGGGAACCCAAGGAATGGGAACACATCATGGTAAGGTAGGTCCATTTTACTTTTGTTTTACTAATCTATCTTCATGAATTGATATTAGTAGCATGCTTATTTACCTACAAATCTTTGTGTCTATAGATAATAGGTTTCCTTTGTATATTGATGGTTATTAGTCACTTAGTGTCTTCTCATGTCCTTAGTATGCCTCATGTCTCCTAAGGTCTTCTCTTAAGATGCTTAGATTATGTTTTTTATATTCCTTATATTCCTCATATTTCCTCTTGAGATTTTTTTTTTTTTTCATTGATCACTCCCCTTGGGATTTCATTTTTGAGTTGCTTTGTAAGATCATGGATAGGACTTAACCATCCTCATAGATTACCATAATTTCACATTCCTATTATCCACATCCTTTGTTACCTAATTGTCCCACTTTATCCACCCCAATGGTGTTCCATTTGTGAGTTTTAGTGTAAGACCATGAATAGGACATATTCTTCCTCACAAAATGTTTCAATAATACAAGTAACAATCAAAATTACATGTGTCAAATATGAGATAAGATGTGATTGATTATGAAGTTACATGTCATTAACATGATTCCAAACTTGATTTAGTATGTTTATGCTTACTTCATTTCTCTTTCACTTTTATCTTCTTATTTTCTGAGTTCCACTAAGAATCCAATGATTTCTTGAATTTTTCATATGTCCCAGCTTGATTTAGTGTGATAAATTTAAAACCAAATTTTGCCAATTTTGTTTTTCTCTTATACTTCCCAACGTGATTTAGTGTGATCTTACTTGTTTTAATTTGGTGCCAAGTATTCTTCTTGGTTTAAAAACAAATTCCTTTTTACCATCCTTTTTACCACTCTTTTGGTTTTTTATACTTAGTCATTTTCTTGTTATTCCACATTTCCCAACTTGAACTAGTGTGTAGTGCATTCCTAATTGATTATATTTTACCAAGTCCTTTTTGCCTATTTCTTTTTAATCATGCACGTGTTATACATAATGATAGAAAATAAACCTCATCTCATATATTTCCTATAGCATATAAAACAAATAGCTAAATACATGTGATAAAAAAATATACCAAAGCATCCACAAACACAACCACAACCATAATAACAACATACACAACCAATATCCTCATTCTGACCCTTCTAATTAGAACATTGTAAACAGGCCATCCAAGATCTCAATCCTAACAAGTGCCCCTATAAATGAGCCACTTAAGCCTATACCTTCACCAACTAGGCTAATTTTTCAAGGTGCATAGCTATCTCCTACTCATACCCCTGTGTCATATGGATCAGGGTCATTATATGTTCCTATGTCATCTGCATCACTATAGCTAGATATGTAACTCTTTCCTCTACTAGGGCCTACATGCCCATATATCTCATACACCCATCTCTATTTATGGATGCATCCACCTTATGTATGCTTATATCTACCTTGCTACCTCTCCAACAAATCTAAATAGCTCACCTAAGCTAGGTCAGATAGTACTCTAAGGTCCTCTAGTGCAGTAGTGTTATATGACATTAGTGCATCAGCCAGGACATCATGAAGTGATCCCCTCACAAGGAACCCTCATCTAACCTCCTCATCCTCTACTACACCTACAAAATCACACAAGATAAATATTATATCATTGATATATTTCAAAATCTATCTTTACTACATTTTCAAATAAAAACTTAAGCATAAATTTAATCATCTTTTATTACCGATCTATGTCTTGAACACTACTATCTCTCCATCCACATGAACACCAAGCATAGTCTCTCCATCTATGTCACCTCTAAGAACCTCCTCTATAGTTCACCTCCAAAAAAAATTTCTACCATCATAGCTCGATTCTACCTTAGCCTATGCCTAAGTGGCCTCTCTATCATCCATCTCTCCCTCAGATCATCTACTGGGTCATATAGAAAGTCAATGGTATTTGATATCTCTTACTCTTACTGCCTCCATCAACACTAAATCCTTAATGATCTCTACTCCTCTCACTGTAGAGCTAGTGGTGGTAGCTCTAGTGCTCTTCCATCTACACCCATCTCCTCTCACTCTACTGCGTATCATTTTTGACTAATCCATAGTTTCTCATGACATGGTCTAAGGATCAACCTTTCCACTAGTGGCCCTAGTCTTCTCCTCCCCTACAACTCTATCACATGTCAGGACCAAAATTTGACCATCATTATTGGTGCCATAGGTGAGGCAAGCATATCTATCTTGGTACCTATGCCACTGAATGTGGATCCATCCACTAGGTGTAGTGCCCTATCATCTTTAGCTTTGCTATAGTTTATGTAACTATGTCCTAGATAGGTCATGTAGTCATCATGTGCCCATATGGCTTCCATACTATGTCTACACATCTCACTTTCTATAGTGTTGACATATGGGGCATGGCCCATACTACCTAGTCCTATCTCCATCTTAGTACCTGAGGTGACTTATCATTGACTATATGGGGAAACCCAATTGATCGATATATGGGAAAACTCTCATAGATCCATGCCATCAAAAATATTATTAGTTTAATATACTTTTACCCTTAAGACAAAACTCCATACATATCATGTATGAGTTGGACCTAGATGATAAACCCTAGATCATATAGTACTCTCTCCACTAGTATCATCTAGATCAATGTTACCATGAATAGTGGTACCTTGCCATATGACTTGTGATATAACACTCATACTATCACAAACCCTATCATAGCATTTCAAATATATATAATCTATTATGTAGAGATGTTAAACATACTCACTCTCTACCCTACATATATCATCTCTGAGCCTATAGCCCATATAACTAAGGCTCTCCTCTCCTCATCACTATCTGCTATTGGGGTCATCATCGATGTCCTTACTATCAGTAGTACCAAGATGGCATGGTACATCCTCTAGAGTGATATCCACCTTTATTTTATCCCTATCCACCTCCCACTTGAAGGTGTTAGTCAGTCTTTTTGAACATCCAAAGAACATGATTAACAAATTTGAGATCAGGGGAATCTTACACATCTCTGTTATGCCTCCTAGGTCTATACAGAAAATTCTAGCCCTATTTACTATTCGTAAATGATCCAATAGATTTGATAACCATGAGGCATCCACCAACTACCAAAATCTAAGTCATCCTTGCAATCAAGAAACAATAAAAGATGTATTAGATCTTCTATGTAATGTATAGTCAAAATACATTTTTTTTACAATTTTAATAAAAAATAACCCTTAATCACTTTAATTTATTCATTTCAACCTATTTTTATCCTACTTGGTCCTTTTTCCCCTCATTTGATCATTTTTAGGCCATTATAGCCTTCTTTCGGCCATTTACATGCATTTCCATACTATTTTGGTTCTTTGGTCAAACTAGTTTGACCAAAATTTACCTATTTTAAAATTAGTTGACATCAAAATCTTCATCAAATCTCTTATATTCCCCCCTAGTACTACATTATCATACTAGACTTTTTAGATCAGTTGGCAAAACTGTATTAGGTTAGCAATCTACAAAATGTACAGGGTTGGCACATACTTACCAGGTCAGTAGTGTGGATTTTGTACATTTTTAGCCTATTAGGTCGATTGGGTCAGCCCAGTTGTTTTTCATTTTCAAATCCTTACATTTTATAAGATAAGTTCCTTTTCATAATTATCTCCATAGACCCTTCAAACCCATTTTCCTAATTGGTTTTTTCCTACCCATAGACTCTGATTTGGTTTCATTTTGACATCTAGAAATGCTTAAACTTAAAAATTTCTAAAACTACACTTAAATCACTAAAATACTCAAAAATTAGCTTAAGATTCATAGTTGCATACCTATCTTACACCTGATGCTAACTCTAGATGTCCCTCTCATCTAGTCTATCATCTCCTCACCATCCTAGCCCGTTTTGTCTCTTAGATCTCTTTTTCTCTCCTTCTCAAGTCAAAAATGAATAAATGACTTTCATTTCACCCTATTTAAAATCATTTTTCAAAATCTAAATCTTTCAATTATGTTTTTGTAGATTCCTTGTTTTGCCTCTATCTTTGTTTTTACTCATCCATTTTTTGAAGAGTAAAATATTAAGGATTCATGATGACGTAGAGAATTATTTCCACTATAATATGCTTATATTCCAAAAAATTTGACTTTTTCTTATTTTTTGTACTAACTTCTATAGGTTCACCTAATATTCTTCACGTTAGATGCCTTCACCTCTCTTGAAGTCTACTTCTTTATCTACATCACTAAGGTAAGTAAAGGTATGTGTTTTTCAATTATGTCCTTTCATTTATCTTATTTTCTACTTATTACACTTTAATTAGCATCAACGTCATGTGTTATCATGTTTTATTTCCCAAAGCAACATCTTATGTTTCACTCATGTGACACATGATGAGCTTCGAGTGGGGCATATGTATACACATAATATTTTTAAACTTTTATCACATATTGACACTTTGTATCTTGAAATAACCCATCAAGTCTTAATCTCTATGAGTACGGTACACTAGGAAAGGGGTGGGAAGACCATTGGCGCTTTATAAGATTTGTTTCCCTTTTTCCACATGTTATCTACACACTTGTCTCTTAAAACCATTTACCCTAAGCTTGCTCTTCTCATTTGTACCCTTTCCCATCATTTGTCACATTGTATCCTCCTTCGCCTTACTTTATTACCTTTTGGCCAATCAATTGTATAGGGTTGACTAGGTTGACCCTGTACTATTTCAAGGTTTTCACTTAGGAGTTGGTTGAGCTTTGGCTGACCTAACTCAAGACCTAGTGAATTATTATCCATAATTGTACAAGGTTGACTAGGTCGACCCTATCAGTCAACATTTCTATAAGGGGTTAGGGTAATATCCACCTATATATATATATAAGTTCATTTTCCATCATTTGATAAGAAGAAGAACTAAGATAAGAATAAGTGTGAATGAACATATACTTATTGACCATTATACTTGAGAATTAAATCTTAGGGTTCTATACTTTCTTTGTAAATATGGATCTTATCCTATGGAGAAGTATTTTGGATATATTGATAGGTTGTGTAGCCTAGAACTGATTTATCTTTATTATCCTTACATACCGTAACAATTTATTGCAAAGCACCTTGGTGAAGGAAGAGATTTAAGCTCAGTGGGTTCATCTTCAAAGGTAAGTATTCCTAGATTTATTTATACTTTGTAATAATAGATAGATAATGCATTTATATTCTTCTTCCATGCATTAGGATTGTGTATACATTAACATGAGTATATATTTTCTATGCATTTTTAGTTTTATCATTTCTAAACCCCACTTTGTGCGACAAGATTTGGTGAACACTAGATTAGATTTATTTTCTTGTTATTATAATAGGTGAAATATCAAAACCTAGGACCCTCTTAGGGTCATTTCATTATTGTGTTAGACTAAAGGATTTGGAACCCTCCTTAGCATAGTGTATTGTGATAAGTGCTACCTAAACGGGTCTAGCAGATCCCCATATTGGTCATGCTCCCACTTAACAAATGTATTCCCAATTAGAA
>JARHVA010001483.1:2892500-2905000 GCA_037957365.1 Torreya grandis
ACTACCTTTGTACAATCAACTGGATTAACCCTATTCTGTATTCTATGTGCTATTTGGATAACTAGGTCAACTCTGTCAATCCTATTCATTTTTATACCTTGCTTTTGCAATACAAAGGTGACACTATCGACCCTATTATGTATTCTATGCATACATTGTTGATTGCATCGACATTGTACCATGTTTCAAAGTTAGAATTAACCCTTATATGATAGTAATTAACTCACACTTTTATTTCTTGTTTCTTGCATGCTTAAAATAGATCACATAGTTTAATTAGGTGGTTTTCAATATATCATTTAGTTTCACTATTTTCTATTTTATGCACACATGACCAAATCATAAAATATTAAACAATAACTTTAATAATTATCTTCCCAAGGATAACCTACTTGGATTTCATCACCAAGGGGGAAGCTGACTTGATGTTCTGGTCAAATATTAAACATGATTAATGGTATATTTTGGCTAAGCACCCAACACCCTTATCCCTATAGTGTGTGAAGTTTAGGGGTAGGCCCCAATACCAAGCATGTATCATTACCACTACATATCCCTTTTATCCCAAACTACTTGAAACCATCCTTCAATTATTTTCTATTTCCTTGTTTATAGCCAACTTCTTCTAACATTTATAAACATATCATAATAATGTAATAGTATTTAGGTTGTCCACTTAGATAGCTCTTTAATTTCCATGTTGATTGCTTACTCTTTTCTCAATTGTGTGGTGTATTTCAAAAACTTGCATTATCCAGTATTGGTGTAAGGGTTTATGTTATGTGCCTCAATTAGATCAGCCAACATTAATCCAATTGATTGTTTATTTCCCTTTAGTTCTTAATTTTCTAGATATTTGCAAAAATTATCTTATTTCAGTATATAGTCATTTTAGTCAACATAGTCTATTATAGGACTTCTAATTTTCCCTATCTGCTATATTAGATCGACCTAGTTGACCCTGTACACTTTTTCAACCTTTGTCTATTGTATTGGATCAACCCAATCAACCCTATAATATTCACAGTTCCTATCTTATATACTAGGTCAAACGAGTTGACCCTATACTATTTTTGTCATTCTTATTTCCTTAATTTCACATATTTTTCTTACCTTGTTTAAACTTTTCCCTTCATCATGAACTTTCTATTTGAAGACAACACTGAGTTGTAATTAACAAACATGATGAATTTTACCCACCCTCATAGGGTCTCACATAGACAAAGTAGGACTCCTCTATTAGATGAGAGTAATGTTCACATTTACACTCGTGTAATGAACTATGGGACCCCTCCTAATACCTTATCATACCACAATCCTTTTATTTTCCCTAGAGGGCCAACTCAAATTAGAGTATACCCTTATAATTCTCTTCTTTATCTCTAAATTTCCTCAATATCAAGGAAAAGATCCCTCTGCCATTTACAATCTTATGATTAGTGGTCAATCCAAAGATACTCATTCACATACTCCTACATTCTCAAATGGCTTTGGAGGTACCACTTTCTTTGATTCTCAACCTCTTCCACTGATTATGACCCCTTCTCATACCATGACCTCGTCCTCTTTAACTTTTTCCACCTCCATGCCTAGTATCTCCACTAACATGGTAGGTTCTACATCTAGTGGGCCTCTCATAACATCCAATATCCTTAATCCTTCCAATAGTGCTTTATTTACTACCCAAGGTAATCATGATTCTAGTGCTTCCTCTTTTCATCCCTTCACTAGTCCATACTTTATTACACAAGCAAATTTTTCCACTAGTGCCTCACATTCTCATAATTCCTCTCAAACTCTTATCAACACCAATAGTAGTACCCAAGCCACTAATACCAACTTTAATAATTATAATGATGTTGATCAAAGCCACCAACTATTATTACAAACACTTAATCAAATGAATATCTTTCAAGCTCATAACACAAATAAAATGATGAGAATGCAAAATCACCTTTTCCATCTTCAAACTCATCCTCAACTAGTGACTTGGGAAAAGCATAACCATAATGTTCCCCCACCTCCTCTTCAATATTCCTAAGGTAATCTCATCCCTCAACCTCTTTTGGTCAACAAAACCATTAAGCATCTTCAAAATGAGCCTCTTACTACTTAAATTTCTAACATTGATATAAGAGGTATCACCCCTACAATTTTTTATAATAGATCAACTGATCGTACCCTTCATCTTACAACATTTGGTAATCTTTATAAGGATTGTCTCAAATTGAACACATTTTCCGCTACCAAACTATTAGCCAAAACCCTCATGGGTGATGCATTAGATTAGTACAATCAACTTAGAACACATTCTATTGTTAGTTTGGAATATTTATGAATGCTTTAGTTCAAGAATTTCAAACTAGTGATCTCCCTAGAAATACTTTGGCCCACTTCATAAATTTTAAACAACTCAAAAATGAAATTGCTCAATCTTTTGTTAAAAGGTGAAAATCTTTGTCAAATAAATGTGAAGATAACATGGTCGATGAAAATCTTTACCATATCTTTACCAATGCCCTTTTTCCTAAATTACAATATCGGGTCCACACTCTCTCTCTCCACATACTTTGGAGGAGGCTATTGACCAAGCTAAACATCACAATTTCCTTATGTGTCAATTCGAGCCACCCCAACCTATTACAAGTCCTCATCTCATAGTTAGGAACAAAAATTATAATGTTATCAATAATGGTCTCATAAACTCTTATGAAACCATACATAATGTCCAAGTTGTCAATCCCAACCAATCTTCAAAACCATCTCCCCCTTCTCAATAATATACCAATCCTCATTTATAATCACCTAACAACATTAATGTTCATAAACCTCTATCCTCAACCGAATCAATTATCTACCTAGGCCTCTACCACAATAACTTGATCCTACTTGTCTTATGAAATCATGGTATGATCCTAACAAGTTTTGTTTGTTTCACACTATTTGGGGTCACTCTCATGAGTCTTGTAGGCAACATCAGAATTTAGCTATGGAATTTCTTCTTGATCCAAATTTTGTTCATGATTCTATCATTCAAAAGCATCAACAAGCCTATGACATTTCTTTTAAGGATTACAAAACACATGATAAATCTCAATCCTTAAATCAAGCTAATGTTCATTTGGCTCTCTATAAAGACCCTCTTCCTAATCACCAACCTAATCAATAAAACCAAGATAAACCCACCCCTTCCACTAATAATGTAGAAAGTCTTGTTGATCCCACTCTCAAAGATAAAACAGTTAACATGACTTAAATTTGAAGGGTGGTTGATTTTATTGATACTTAGCCTATCTACACTGCTCCATCATCTCAAACATATCATGTTATCTAGGATTATTCTCCAACTCATTTAAATGAATTGGTACAAGATGATATTATAGACTTTGATGATCCAATTCCTCATTCTCCCCTGGATAACACTTCCCATTCTATTTATACCATCCTTTGGTCATCTTCTAACACTAATGATAATCAAAATTCTACTAAAATTTCTTCTACCAATTCTCAGAGACAACTTGAACCAACTACTTCATCTTCGCAACATCACTTAGAACCTTTTTTTCAACCTCATCCTTATTATCAACATAAATTATAATTCACTTTGGTCATTCCTTTAGATGACCTTCTTAATCACTATGCACCTATTTCTAACAACCTTATTATGGTTTATGATGAGTGTGATCCCATTATGGAACTCACTAATCTCCAATCCAAAATACCATTTTTTGAACTTATGAGGACATCTCTACATCATAGAAACTATCTTATACAACTATTATTCGATATGAACATCCCTTATCCTCCCTTAGTAGGACATGAGCAGCCTTATCTAGATCTAAGGATAGTATACTACAACAATGTGAGGAGATGTCCATCAACATTGATGAAATTATAGATACTTATTTTTCCTTAAAATTTCCCATTTCCTCTATGATTATTGATGAGATTATGCTTCATGAAGATGATCCTCAATTTTTCATTAATGTCCAAATAATAGATATCCAAGTTAAGCATGTATTGATTGACAAGGGTTTGGGCATTTGTGTTACCTATTTTGACTTCATTAAGACCCTTGGTTATTCAGAATGCAATCTCCAATCCACATGAAGCATATACCAAATATATGATAGAAGGAAGATGCCTCCTTTAGGTTGTGTGTGGATTCCCATTACTGTCACACTTGTCACCATCCATGTAAAGGTGATGATCTTTTATTTTCCTATCTTATAACATTTTACTTGGTAGGCCGTAGACTCACCATATGAGAGCCATTACTTATTTCGCATGGCAATGTGTTAAATTCCCTCATAATGGAGCCATTTATAATGTGTTAAATTCCCTAATAATGGAGCCATTTATAGTATTTAGGGTAACACTAACCCTTGGAATTTTTAACAATTCTAGGACTGTGGTGTCTTGAAGATTCTTACTCTTGAACCTTTAACCAATGTTCCATTTTGTGAGTCTAAATGCTTCAATTTTCCCATTAATTCCAGTAGAGGTTATAACAGTCATCCAAAACACATTTAAAACATTCCTCCTATCCTCTTAGATTTTTATTATGATGAGCTTGATGAGATGAACCTCAAGATTAAAATTTATTATCTCTCACCTCATCTCATCTTGTAGCTTTCAGCTTATTTACAACCTCATTATCGCAAACCTCCTTAGAATGATATTCCCATTGTCTTGACTAAGACTTGGAATTTTATTCACCACGCTTCTTCATATGACAAGGTCATCCCTAATTGCATCATTGATATTCACACACCTAATTATGATGATGTCTATTCCTTAGATGATCCATTCTTAGGTAGTTTTGTTCAAGCTTGTAATGTTGAGATTATCGATTATCATTCTTATTTCTTTGAGTATTTTTGTATATCTTCCTATTTTACCTTAATTATAGTTCCTAATTTTAGTATTTTTCATCTTTATCATAGGGTAGAGATGGTACCAACACCTCTAATATTTTAGGATCCCCATAGGACTATGCTTATAGATCATGTTATGATTGGGCTTTATCACTTTGCTAGGTATGCTAACCATCATATTTGGTTGACCCTTGAGATGAGTGTGACCCTTATCATGCCTTCTATATATCTTTCCCCTCCCTTAGTGGAACCCAAATTAGAACCCATTCTTTCTCCTACTATAATTGATCCTATTCTTTTTTTTGTTTTTTTTAAGTCTATCCTTGCTTCTAATCCCATTGCTCCTTCTATTGAACCCAATCCAATTCCTTCCTCACTACCACCTTACCTTGGTGATAGTTTTCTTCCTTTACCTAATATGGCTCTATTTCCCACCAAATGCGATGATGATTCTTATCCATCTTCTTCCACTCCTATTACACCTCCTCTTATGATTACTTCTACCAAGACCACTCACAAGCATATTTGTTACTTCCATGAAATAGATAATCATTCATCCACCCATTATCGTAAGAAATGACAATATATTGATACTTTTAATACTTATTCCATTTAGTCCTTAGATAAATCCATACCTCCACCAAATTTTCTACCTAAATACATGCCTAAGTATGGTGACGTATTTTTTCTTTGTGGCACCCATCACATTGATCATTTCTACATCCTTCAACAACACCTTAACAATCACCTTATATATATTCTTGGACCTTGTTTTGTTACTCCCATAATTCATTCCCACAAGAAGGATCTACATTCTTCTCCCATGGTTCTATCCCCTCCTTTGGTCTGTTTATCACCTACTATGCCTCCACCCATGACTCCTTCACCTATGGATATTCCCTCTCCTATGGATCCTTACCTACTCACAACTATGTATTCCCCCAAGAATACCTTACTTAATTTCCCTCTTCAACATGATCCATCTAGAATTCCTACTTTTTCTATGGAAAATATTAGATGAGAACTATTTTCCCAATTCTCACTAAAGATAAAAGCGACATTAGCAGTAGTTCACATCTAGCTTCATAGAGATCTATCCAATGTTTTGGATAATGTGTGCAGATAGATTTATCAATATTTATGATCATATGCATGGTGATTTTAAATTTACATTTGGATTGGATGTGTTCTTCAATCTTATCTTTATCTATCTATAATATCATTTAACATTATGTCAAATTATTATTTATCTTACATGGTGACTTTACTTTTACACTCTATATTGCTTATATTATCATTTATGTTTGCCTATGGATATATTTCCTTATGATTAGTTTTTATTTTTAAAATTTCCATTCTTGTGTATTTATGATTATTTTCTTTATTATCTATATCTTTCGCATGATACTTTTCATTGTGACTAGGTTACACAAACCTGGTTCCCTTTACTCATATCCTATTACCATATGATCAATTAGAAAAAAATTCATCTCATTATACACTCCTTATACCAGTCCACTTTGGATATTCCTATTCCCTTTATTTCCTTTTTTAAAAACTAAAATATACATGGTTGAGACTTGAGATCACATGTTGGTTCATTTTTAAGCCTAAATGTCCTAGTCAGTCTTGTTTTTGGCTACTTATCTTCCTTTAGCCTAATCCTACAACTCATTCATGTCTATCACCCTATATCTCATGATTGATCATTCCAAGTTTATATGAATGAGGAATATTAAAAAAAGACTTAAAAATAATTAAAATACAAATCATTTAACAAAATGAAGTGATATAAAGGGCAAGAACATTCAAAATTCTTAAAAGTCAAATCACACTAAAAGACATGATTTAAAGCACATCTCCTTCTTCTAGTCAAATATCAAACTCCATAGTTGGACTCACAATAGAGCTGATGTCTATTGGGATGTGGTAGGACAATATATTAGAAAAGGAGAATAAAAAAGTCTTTTAGTGCTACCTAATTTCTCACATAAGTACCCAATCTTCACAATAGACTGACAACTTTGTAAGAGAACGTAAGGAATGGGAACACATCATGGTAAGGTAGGTCCATTTTACTTTTATTGTACCAATCTATCTTCATGAATTGATCTTAGTATCATGCTTATTTACCTACAAATCTTTGTGTCTATAGATAATAGGTTTCCTTTGTATATTGATGGTTATTAGTCACTTATTGTCTTCTCATGTCCTTAGTATGCCTCATGTCTCCTGAGGTCTTCTCATAAGATGCTTAGATTATGTTTTTTACATTCCTTATATTCCTCATATTTCCTCTTGAGAAATATTGTTTTTTTCATTGATCACTCCCCTTGGTATTTCATTTGTGAGTTGCTTTGTAAGATCATGGATAGGACCTAACCATCCTCATAAATTACCATAATTTCACATTCATGTTACCCACATCCTTTGTTACCTAATTCTCCCATTTTTTCCACCCCAATGGTGTTCCATTTATTAGTTGTAGTGTAAGACCATGTATAGGACCAATCCTTCCTCACAAAATGTTCCAATAATACAAGTAACAATCAAAATTACATGTGTCAAATATGAGATAAGATGTGATTGATTATGAAGTTACATGTCATTAACATGCTTCCCAACTTGATTTAGTATGTTTTATGCTTAATTCATTTCTCTTTCACTTTTATCTTTTTATTTTCTAAGTGTTTGTAAGAATCCAATTTTTTCTTGAATTTTTCATACGTCCTAGCTTGAATTAGTGTGATAAATTTAAAACCAAATTTTGCCAATTTTGTTTTTCTCTTATACTTCCCAACGTGATTTAGTGTGATCTTACTTGTTTTAATTTGGTGCCAATTATTTTTCTTGGTTTAAAAACAAATTCCTTTTTACCACTATTTTGGTTTTTTATACTTAGTCATTTTCTTGTTATTCCACATTTCCCAACTTGAACTAGTGTGTAGTGCATTCTTGATTGATTATATTTTACCAAGTCCTTTTTGCCTATTTCTTTTTAACCATGAATGTGTTATACATAATGATAGAAAATAAACATCATCTCATAAATTTCCTATAGCATATAAAACAAATAGCTAAATACATGTGATAGAAAAAAAATATACCAAAGCATCCACAACCACAACCATAACCATAATAACAACATACACAACCAATATCCTCATTCTGACCCTTCCAATTAGAACATTGTAAAGATTCCATCCAAGATCTCAATCCTAACATGTGCCCCTATAAATGAGCCACATAAGCCTATACCTGTACCAACTAGGCTAAGTTTTCAAGGTGCATTGCTATCTCCTGCTCCTGCCCCTGTGTCATATGGGTCAGGCTCATTATATGTTCCTATGTCATATGCATCACTATAACTAGATATGTAACTCTTTCCTATACTAGGGCATCCCATGCCCATATCTCTCCTACACCCATCTCTATTGGTGGATTCATCCCCTTTATGTTTGCTTATATCTACCTTGCTACCTCTCCAACCAATCTAAATAGCTCACCTAAGCTGGGTCAGATAGTACTCTAAGGTCTTCTAGTGTAGTAGTGTTATATGACATTAGTGCATCATCCAAGACATCATGAAGTGATCCCCTCACAAGGAACCCCCATCTAACCTCCTCATCCTTTTCTACACCTAAAAAATCACACAAGATAAATATTATATCATTGATATATTTCAAAATCTATCTTTACTACATTTTCAAATAAAAATTTAAGCATTAATTTAATCATCTTTTATTACCTATCTATGTCTCGAACACTACTATATCTCCATCCACATGATCACCAAGCATATTATCCCCATCTGTGTCACCTCTAAGCACCTCCTCTATAGTTCACCTCCTAGAAAACATTCTACCATCATAGCTCAATTCTACCTCAGCCTATGCCTAAGTGGTCTCTCTATCATCCATCTCTCCCTTAGATCATCTACTGGGTTATCTAGAAAGTCAATGGTATTTGATATATCTTACTCTTAATACCTCCATCAACACCAAATCCTTAATGATCTCTACTCCTCTCACTATAGAGTTGGTGGTGGTACCTCTAGTGCTCTTACATGTACACCCATCTCCTCTCACTCTACTACCTATCATTTTTTACCATTCCATAGTTTCTCATGACATGGTCTAAGGATCAACCTTTACACTAGTGGCCCTAGTCTTCTCCTCCCCTACAGCTCTATCACATGTCAAGACTAAAAGTTGACCATCATTATTAGTGCCATAGGTGAGGCAAGCATATCTATCTTGGTACCTATGCCACTGAATATGGATACATCCACTAGGTGTAGTGCCCTATCATCTTTATCTTTCCTATAGTTGGTGTAACTATGTCTTAAATACATCATTTAGTCATCATGTGCCCATATGGCTTCCATAATATGTCTACCCATCTCACTTTTTATAGTGTTGACTTATGGGGCATGGCCCATACTACCTAGTCTTATCTCCATCTTAATACCTGAGGTGACCTATCATTAACTATATGGGGAAACCCAATTGATCGATATATGGGAAACCTCTCATAGATATATGCCATAAACACTATTATTATTCTAATATACTTCTACCCTTAGGACAACACTCCATACATATCATGTATGAACTGGACCTAGATGATAAACCCTAGATCATATAGTACTCTCTCCACTAGTATCATCTAGATCAAGGTCACCATGAATAGTGGTACCTTGCCATATGACTTGTGATATAACACTCATACTATCACAAGCCCTATCATTGCATTTCAAATATATATAATCTATGATGTAGAGATGTCAAACATACTCACTCTCTACCCTGCTTATATCATCTTTGAGCCTATAGCCCATACAACTAAGGCTCTCCTCTCCTCATCACTATCTGCTATTGGGGTCATCATCGATGTCCTTACTATCAGTAGTCCCAAGATGGCATGGTACATCCTCTAGAGTGATATCCACCTCTATTGTATCCCCCTCCATCTCCCACCTGAAGGTGTTAGTCAATATTTTTGAATATCCAAAGAGAATGATTAAAAAATTTGAGATCAGGGGAATCTTACACATCTATGCTATGCCTCCTAGCCCTATAGAGACAATTCTACCCTATTTCCTATTGAAAAATGATCCAATAGATCTAATAACCATGAGGCATCCACCAACTACCAAAATCTAGGTCATCCTTGCAATCAACAAACAATAAAAGATGTATTAGATCTTCTATGTAATGTATAGTCAAAATACATTCTTTTTACAATTTTAATAAAAAAATCACCCTTAATCACTTTAATTTATTCATTTCAACCTATTTTTATCCTACTTGGTCCTTTTTTCCCTCATTTGATCATTTTTAGGCCATTATAGCCTTCTTTCAGCCATTTGCATGCATTTCCGCACTATTCTGGTTCTTTGGTCAAATTAGTTTGACCAAAATTTTGCTATTTTTAAACTAGTTGACATCAAAATATTCATCAAATCTCTTATATTCCCCCCTAGAACTACATTATCATACTGGACTTTTTAGATCAGTTGGCAAAACTGTATTAGGTTAGCAGTCTACAAAATGTACAGGGTTGGCACATACCTACCAAGTTAGTAGTGTGGATTTTGTACATTTTTAGCCAACTAGGTCGATTGGGTCAGCCCAGTTGTTTTTCATTATCAACTCCTTGCATTCTATAAGATAAGTTCCTTTTTATAATTATCTCCATAAACCTTTTAAACCCGTTTTCCTAATTGGTTTTTTCCTACCCATAGACTCTGATTTGGTATCATTTTGACATATAGAAATTCTTAAACTTACAAATTTCTAAAAATACACTTAAATCACTAAAATACTCAAAAATCAGCTTAAGATTCATGGTTGCATACCTATCTTACACCCGATGCTACCTCTAGAGGTCCCTCTCATCTAGAATATCATCTCCTCACCATCCTAGCCCGTTTTGTCTCTCAGATCTCTTTTTCTCTCCTTCTCAAGTCAAAAATAAAAAATGACTTTCATTTCACCCTATTTAAAATCATTTTTAAAAATCTAAATCTTTCAATTATGTTCCTGTAGATTCCTTGTTTTGCCTCTATCTTTGTTTTTACTCATCCATTTTTTGAAGAGTAAAATATTAAGGATTCATGATGACATAGAGGATTATTTCCACTATAATATGCTTATATTCCAAAAAAATTGACTTTTGCTTATTTTTTGTACTAACTTCTATAGGTTTACCTAATATTCTTCACATTAGATGCCTTCACCTCTCTTGAAGTCTACTTCTTTATCTACATCACTAAGGTAAGTAAAGGTTTTTTTTTTCAATTATGTCCTTTCATTTATCTTATTTTCTACTTATTACACTTTAATGAGTATCAAAATTATGCATTATCATGTTCTATTTCCCAAAGCACCATCCTATGTTTCACTCATGTGACACATGATGAACTTCTAGTGGGGCATATGTATACACATAATATTTTTAAACTTTTATCACATATTGACATTTTGTATCTTGAAAGAACCCATCAAGTCTCAATCTCTATGAGTGTACGCCTTAAGGGGTACACCAGGAAAGGGGTGGGAAGACCATTGGTGCTTTGTAATATTTGTTTCCATTTTTCCACATGTTATCTACACACTTGTCTCCTAAAACCATTTACCCTAAGCTTGTTCTTCTCATCTGTACCCTTTCCAATCATTTGTCACATTGTATCCTCCTTCACCTTACTTTATTACCTTTTGGCCAATTAACTATATAGGGTCGAATGGGTTGAACCTGTACTATTTCAAGGTTTTCACTTAGGAGTTGGTTGAGCTTTGGCTGACCTAGCTCAAGACCTAGTGAATTATTATCCATAATTGTACAAGGTTTACTAGGTCGACCCTATCAGCCAACATTTCTATAAGGAGTTAGGTTAATATCCACACACACACACACACACACACATATATATAATTTCATTTCCCATCATTTGATAAGAAGAAGAACTAAGATAAGAATAAGTGTGAATGAACATATACTTATTGACCATTATACTTGAGAATTAAATCTTAGGGTTCTATACTTTCTTTGTAAATATGGATCTTATCCTATGGAGAAGTATTTTGGATGAATTGATAAGTTGTGTAGCCTAGAAATGATTTATCTTTATTATCCTTACATACCACAACAATTTATTGCAAAGCACCTTGGCTAAGGGACATATTTAAGCTCAGTGGGTTCATCTTCAAAGGTAAGTATTCCTAAATTTATTTCTAATTTGTAAGAATAGATAGATAATCCATTTATATTCTTCTTCCATCCATTAGGATTATGCATACATTAATGAGTATATATTTTCTATGTATTTTTAGTTTTATTATTTCCAATCCCCACTTTGTGCCACAAGATTTGGTGAACACTAGATTAGATTTACTTTCTTGTTATTATAATAGGTGAAATATCAAAACCTAGGACCCTCTTAGCATCATTGCATTATTGTGTTAGATTTAAGGATTTGGAACCCTCCTTAGCATAGTGTATTGTGATAAGTGCTCCCCTAATCAGGTCTAGCAAATCCCCATATTGGTCATGCTCCTACTTAGCAAATGTATTCTCAATTAGAAGTGTAGGTATACTTTATCTTCTTTGAGATAGGATTGA
>JARHVA010001483.1:2910000-2917500 GCA_037957365.1 Torreya grandis
TGAATCAGTCATATATTTAAATGGAATGGTTTGATCAAATAAGGGATCCGATATGGGTATTTATAACTGCATGATCTTATGTGTATAAATCTAGTCATTATCATATTTTCTTGATGATTGATTCATCCACAGTCATCACTCCCATGTTATTTACTTAATAACATGATTGAATTGATATTATATTATTTTCACATTAGAAATCCTTTGATAATCTCCATGGGGTAATCCATCATGGCCCTACCTAATTTACCAAATATGAATGAGGATACACAACCTGGTATACTTTGTTTAGAATAAAAGGAATTGAAACACCATTTAAGACTCATTCAAAAAAGATATTGTTCACTTTGAAATAAATGTCGAATAGATGGCTCAATCCTTGCACACATCAATTCCAATCTCATGCATGCATTACTTGACCATTTTATTATACTCACATAGAAAAAAGTCATCTAGAATTCAATACTTTCATAGAGCTCTTCCACTAACATTGTTATCTAAGGTGGAAGGAAATACATTCAAACCCTATTTTATCAATATCATATCATAATTTCTCATAGCACTATCTCCCTCTCCCTAAACCATATGGAGAGGGGGGTTAAGTACATAATTTCATGAAGTTATTGTTCAAGCATATCTATATTTATATCTATCATTAAGTATTTATGTGTTAATTAAGGCCAATAATCAATAGGTCTAGTACCAATAAATGTATCTACTATTAAGTGGTTGAGTGATTTCATTGGAACTCAATTATAGCTTATTACCTATTGAGCCCATCTTGAGCTTAGTACTAGACATTGGAAGTCAAAATAACATCATCTTGTAAGGCCTTTCCAAAATCTTAGGCCTTTCCTCTACTATGCATCAATATCTCAAGCTCAAATAAAATCCTAATCCTATATTGAGTATATCCTAGGCCTTTCATAGGATATCAATATCTCAAACTAAACTCAAATCCTATGCCTTTTCAATACCAAGAATATAGTGAAGAGGGTATTTTTAGATAATGAAATGTAAAATTTCCTCCATCAAAACACTTTGGTGTATCTTCATAAGTGTACTTCGATGATTGGACACTTTGTTATTTTACAACATGGTCCTTAGAGATCCACCATCACTTCCTCATTAGCGTTCATAATCCCTCATCATCCTTCATCATCCCTAATTATAGAGTAGGATTAAAAGATGCATTAGTCCATGTGTTAGTAAATGAAATCTCTTATAAATAAATGTATAGACACTAAAACATCAATCTCACTCCCTCATGGGGTATCGAAAATGAATTGTAAGAGCTATTTAAATAAGGAATACTACCAAACCTTCCAAATAACATCCTTACTTCCAAGAGTAATCAAAAAGTGTGTTTTTCTCTAGATTTGGTGCTCTAAGTTTGCCTCAATGATGAGTAGCTTGCTCCTCAATAATTTCCTAATGCACCAATGATTAGGCTCATGAGTTTGGTTAATTTATACAAATAATTGAAGCTTTATGGCAATAATTGTGCATAATAAGATTACACAATTCAAGCTCTCTTTATCAATGGTGAATCCTTGCATTTATAAATTTCTAAAAATGTTTGGAATCAACCATGACCATCCATATTAATATTAATATGTGTGGCCATGAACTAACTCAATTTTGGAGGGACAAGCCATAAGTATGCCCATTGATATTTAGAATAATGGGGTATTGATGAGTCATGGGGAGGCTTAATCTTGATATTTGTTAGATTAATGGCTTATGTATGACACCCCATTGATGATTTCATGAGCTGATGCATATTTGAGGAATGCATTTCCAATAAGTAGATTTTTAATAACTTTCATGGACTTTTAATTTAGGATCTTATTTTGGTTTAATTTTCTTAAGTGGATTTGCTTAATTTTATGTAATTCTTTGGAAATTCATTGTATGCTTAATCAACCTAATTTAAAATGTCATTTTACTGAGTCATAATTTGACTAGATTATATTCAAAATAATGTGTCAATTATGTATTCAATAATACCCCAATTAGGGCATTATCGATGTGAAATAACACATGCACATGATGTGTGCTATTGAATTAGAATAATTTAGTTGTGTAGAGTTTCATTTTGTATGGTCATAATTTGAATCGAAGTGATTTAAGAAAATATAATAATCACATAAAATTCATTGCCCCATTTAGGGATATATTAGCCTAAATTGACACCTGTATATGACAAGTTTGAACCATTTAGCACATTTTAGTGATTTTGTCTTAGATTGTGTGTTGTTGTAAAATATTTATTAAATTTAAAATTATAGCATAATAGTGATAGGAATTGGATTTCTAAATTTTTCCCCTATTTGAGAAGGCATGGTGAAACATTCGATCAAAGTGACATCTTTTCAAAGAATGAAAAGGTCACTATAATCAGAAGAAATAAATTTTGATCCCACTTTTCATTTGCATGAATTATGGAAAAATAGGTTTACAAAATTCCCTAAACATTTTTTGGGTAGCCCATGATGCCCTCTCGAGAGTTAGACAAATTTTTTGAAAATATTTGATGGGTGGGTCCTCGATCAGAAGAAATTATAATCTCATTACTTTTAGCAAAAAAGATAGAAAAATGAAGCAATTAGAATAAAATGGGAGGAAAAATATATCAATGGGGATAAAATAGTAGCCCAAAAGAGATTAAATGTTACAACTATAGGTCTAGGGATGAAAAATTTGAAACACTTACTATATTTTGACCCCTGTGGGTAAAAATAGTTCATTTTGCACCATAGCTATAGTGAATTTTTAGCTATGGTATTTACACATGAGAGAGATGAATAAAATGGACAATATCCCACATTATTTAGGGAGCATATGAGAGCATACTAATGACCATCAAGGATCAAAACATTAGTAGATATCTTTTTTTGGTTTTTAATTTTATCATCTATTGCATTTATTATGCATAGGAAGTGGTAGTTGGGGTGATCCCATCATTTTCCTAATTTGTAAAATGATGAGTTCACCATTGAAAATGATGGGAATGCCATAAGATCATTAATATCATTGACCTTTCAATGGGATCATGAGTTAGAATGGAAAGTTTTCCAAGATAATGGTGAACTCACATTTTTGGGTGAATTTCACCCTGTCAAATGATAATTTTCCTAAGATCAGCATGATCACCCTACCAAATGGTGAGAATGACCTGCTAAATGATGGGTTCATGATAATCAATGGGATCACCCTATAAAATAGTGGGAATGACTTACTAAATGGTGGGTTCTCAAAAATAATGGAAATAATTCTAGAAGAAATTATAATGGGGCCTAAGGAGATTAATCTAGGCCCAAAATTAGAAGAGAGATAGAGACACATAGAGGATTAGTCTAGGCCTCAAAATTAGAATAATATGATAGAAATATAATTAAAATGATGCCATGTATTCAATTTTTAGGATTGAGTAGTGATAATCACATCATATGAGTGATGCTCTTGAGTTCTATGATGATAGGGCTAATGATAGATGAGCTCATAGGCATCCTCATAACAATGGACTTGTATCACTAATACACTTACTAGTAATCCATATAAATAGAGTGTATTTGTCAATTCTGGTATAGACTTGGATTTATAATTCTTCCACCTTTCATCTGCTGATTGGAGAGGTGATGGTGACACTAAAGGATGTTCACTAGATTCTATGGGTACCTATGTGAGGACCCAAGATTATTTGGATGGGGACAGGGTGACAAGATGTACTAGATAAACTATTGGGAGTAGTATAATAAGAGATTGTAGATGAGTTCATAGACATATATGTATTGGAGGACTTGGATTTACCCCTAGAGAGTGGAGAAGAATAGGGGATAGTCCCCCCCCTAAGGTAGTTATTTTGATAACTATTATCAATAACCTTATAGTGTTTGATAAGAGTGGGTAGTACTCTCCCATGGGGTTGATAATCATAGTACAATAGATGTTCAATCACCTAACATGGTTCACCATGGGACCTATGATTCTTTAACAACTTTACCAATATCTACACATGATTGTGTATCAGGGATGGTGTAGTATAAGCCACAACACACTGTTGTAGGTGTGGGCCTGGGAGCACATCACGATTGCATGACCATGGGACTAAGGTACAAATGGGATTAGAAGATCTCATGGTTTAAGTATGATACCTAATAAGACCAAGGATGCATGTAAATTTGGGGGATATACCCTACTATAGATGGGCCATTGATGAGATGGAGGATGGGGATTTCATTTTGCATCCCTACCTAGGGATATAGTTTGCATAAGTGGAGGACTTATTTATGATCAGATATATAATCACATCATGCTATATCATAATGTGTCATTATTACCTGGTGGATAAATATAGTCCATATCATGTCTAGCAGTAATTTGGTATGCATTAGGACATCCCAGAGGGTCCACATTACTTTGTATATGTGAATAGGTAAATTAGGGAATGGGTGCCACCAGTGCCCAAGGTAAAGGTAGTTACTGATTATGATAGGGTCATTCATATTATGTGTGACTATGTGGGATGGGTTCTAGATGTAGGAATCATTGATTAATATGCCTTATGGTAGTTAGGAGTATGACCCATTTGTCTTACCAGACCACTACCCCAATAGCCAATTTTGAGAGAGAGATGGGTTAGGATGATGCCTAGGTGGCCATGGGATAGGTTTTAGAGAGGTAGGGCCCTCTGAGACAAGGATATGGATGGGATTAGGATGGGGCCTTTAGGTATAGGGTAGATAAAATATAATGGGGGATAAAAGGGGGGCTATAAAGTTACACTTTTTAAAAAAAAATAACAATAGTTGAACTTGGAGAGAATATTAGAGACACTTCAAAATGGAATTTGACAATGACATAAGAACATGAATTATGGAATTTTGAATGTAGTTTATAAATATATAATTTTTTTCAATACTCAGATGATAAAAGTGTGTGAAATAGATTCATTTATGACAATTGATTGGTCATTTTTTGTGAAAAGATAAGGAGATTACATGTGTACAAGCACACTTTTTTTGAATAAATGATTGAATTTTTATATGAAACTTCATATATGGATAGGTGAAATGTCAAAGATTTTTGAGAATATTTTTAATCATATTTATAATTTTTAAATAATTTTACAAATCAATAAATATGGAAAATTAAAATGGTAAGTGTATGAACACAACTTTTTGACCTTAACTTCATGAAAATCATTTTTTTAAGCATAGTTGACAATGTGTAGATTGTTGAGATGTAAATGTTATAAACTTTTGATTAATATTCAAAAATTTATAAGGAAATTTATGATGATATGTATATAGTCCATAATGAGGTATATTATGTATAAATTAAATAATAATTATAAATAATATTCTAACATTAAAAAAATTATATATTCTAAAACTACACTTTATCCTCTACAAACACATAATTTTATTTTAAGTAATAAAAGCTACCTGATCAGATCTATCGACAAAGATGAAAAAGACTCCTAAATTTCATAGAAACTAAGTGGGTTGCTCCATGACTAGTTTCAAGCTAGGTTCAGACCTATCCAATCCTATAACCAAGGTAAAATTGAAGGGAAAATGCAAAAATACTATTGAAATATTGAAAGGGCATACACCCTATGCAAAGGATGCACTCCCTTTGCAAAGGGCATACACCATATGCAAAGGATGCACTCTTTTTGCAAAGGGAAAACACCCTATGCAAAGGATGCACACCCCTTTGCAAAGAGTGTACACCCTTTATAAATGGAATGCATCCTTTGCATAGGGCATACACCCTGTGCAAAGGGAGTATGCCCTTTTAAAATTCATGTATATTTTTTGGTGCAATTAGAGCCTTTTGAAAGGCATGAATTTTTTGTTTTTAGGGCCTTTTGAAAGGCATTTTTGTTTTGGCAATTAAAGGTATCATTTTTCAAGGTGATATTTAGCAAAATAAATTTTATTCTTATACTTTAAATTTATTCTACTAAATATAACAAATTAGGGCCACTCAGCATCTTTTGAAATTGATTATAGAGCTATAGGAGTTACCATTTAGAAGTTGGTTTTTCAAATTCCATTCCAGTAAATACTTATTTTTTAGAATTTTAGGATTATAATATAGAATGAGAAACGAGGTTAAAAATCATGTTTTGTATTTAATATAGCTATACCATTTATTATTCCCCATATTTTACCTAATTAAGTATGTCATACCTATTTTACCTACTTGAGTATGCCCTACGCAATTGAATACTCAAGCTTGAAGGTGGATTCTTAAATATTTTATGGGTTTTTTGAGTAATGGGTCTATCAATATGCATAAATGACTACCCTATATCATGTAACTCATAACATACCTATAGTCATGATACAGTCACTCATACATGTCATCTATCATGTACCTATTTCATATATGTATTCATTCACTCACACATGACATCTACATATAATGATGATACAATAACTTATACTAGATATGAATGTATCGAATCACCCTAATAGACTCTATTTGAAATAAAATAAATCAAAAAACCATTAAAATTCATTATAAAAATATACCATTCACTCTAAAACAAATGTTATATAGATGGTCAATCCATGCATTTTTCAATTCCAATCGCATGCATTATTCCAAAGTCACATAGAATAAATTCATATTATATAATTCCAAATTCACATAGGACACGCCCTCATTTAGCCTCATCGTCCATAGTCACTCCATCAACCCTCCTATTCAATTATCATCCATATTCATTCCCTCACTAGTTCTCATTGTCCCTTTTTATCCCTAATCATTCCCTCATTGGCTACCATCATCCTTCATTATTATTAGCGACTCCCTCATCAACCATCATCATCCCTAGTCAATTCCTCATCATCACTCATTATAATTTATCATCCCTAAACATTCCCTCATCAAACCTCATCAACCCTAATCATACTTAATCACTCTCTCATCATCCCTCATCATCCTTAGTCACACTCTCATCATCCTTTATCATCCCTAATAACTCCCTCACTAACCATCATCATTTATCATCACCATAAGTCAATCCTTCATCATATTTAATTTCCCCTCATCATACCTAATCACTCCCATATAAACCCTCATCATACTTAATCATACCTAATCACCCCCTCCTCATTTATCCTAATCCCTCATTATCACTAACCATTTTGGCATTGCCCCTCATCATACCTAATCACTCATTAATCATCCCTAATCACTCCCTCATCTAGTATAGTGTGTTCCAATCCAATAGTTAGTATAGATTTATTTTAAACTAAAAAATATATTTTTTAGATGAATCTTGAATGGTTTTTCAATTCCTTTTATTCTAATTGGAGTATACTAGGGTGATTATTTTCATTCATGTCTAGTAGATTAGATAGGGTCATGATGGATTAATCTAGGGAGATTGTTAAATGATTTACATGGTGGAAATATGATAATTTACTATTTTTACTTGCATGGTAAAAATTCATTTTGAATGATGAGGGATGATGAAAA